>ONZH01027759.1:0-34689 GCA_900303285.1 Rhinella marina
GTTTGTAACAGCAGTTTTTTTATAACTTGAGGGGTGTAGTTTTCTAAAATGGGGTCATTTATGGGTGGGTTTTCATTAAGTAAGTCCCTCAAAATCACTTTATATGTGAATTGGTGCTTAAAAAAAATGGTTTTGGAAAATTTGGTGAAAATTTGAAAAATGGCTTCTAAACTTCTAAAGCCCTCTAACGTCCTAAAAAAGTAAAAATGACATTTATAAAATGATGCCAACATAAAGTAGACATATGGGGAATGTAAAATAATAACTATTTTTTGAGGTATTACTATGGTATTTTGAAAGTAGAGAAATTGAAATTTGGAAATTTTTCCAAATTTTTGGTAAATTTGGTATTTTTTTTTATAAATAAAAATGAAATATTTTGCCAAATTACTACTGTCGTGAAGAACAATAATGTGACGAGAAAACAATCTCAGAATGGCCTGGATAAGTAAAAGTGTTCCAAAGTTAATTACCACATAACCCCTATGTATTGGGGTCTTAGTGACAAAGCAATTTTTTCATTTTTCGATCGTTGCACTCTAACAGCTATAGCTTTTATTTTTTCCGATGCATACATACGAGGGTTTAAATTTGCTTGACGAATTGTAGTTTTCTATGGCACCATTTTGGGGTACACATAGCTTACATGTTAACTGGGAAAAAACAGCAATAGTACCATTGAGTTTTTACATAGTAAATTTTGCAACATCCACTTTGCAGCATAAATAACAGTAATACATATACACAGTGCCTTGCGAAAGTATTCGGCCCCCTGGAACTTTTCAACCTTTTGCCACTGTAAGGGATCGTATCCTCTCGGCGGGGGGGGTCGACATCACACAATATCTTCAAAATACGGGGATTCTCAGGTCCAACTCAGTTTTATTGGCATCAGCACACCAAAACAAAATAATAAAAACAACACCTACCTGGCTGGGCTCTGACTAAACATAGTTCAGCTAACTCACCTAAATACATACACTGTTCACACACAGCTTTTAAGTGCGGCTTCCTCAGCTGTTCAGTCCAGCAGCCTCCTGGCTGTGACCCCAACCGTACCTTTGGGGGGAGATGGTCCAATAGTCCTCCCGACTATGAATGTGTGACCCTCTTTTCCTAGGGTCACTGGGTCCCCAAACTTCCAGGCTACACTGAGCCTTGTGGCCCCTCAGCCCTCGTGGCTGAGACCACACAGAGCCACCGCAGGCTCTAACCTCTCAGGTCTCCTCAGCCTTTCTCCTTTTTCCAGATTGACACTGAGGGCTGGTTTATCACAGAAGTAATTACACCCAGGTGGCCTCACCTGTGGTGGAATAGGGATGTGGACTAGAATATCCACCCCCTCCAGACCTCTATGAAGCATGAGGCCTGTCACTGCCTCACACCACATTTCAGGCTTCAAACAAAAAGATATAACATTTTAAATTTTTGGTGAAGAATCAACAAGTGGGTCACAATTGTAAAGTGGAACGAAATTTATTGGATCATTTAAACTTTTTTTGTAATAATAAAACTGAAAAGTTGGGCGTGCAAAATTATTTGGCCCATTTACTTTCAGTTCAGAAAACTCACTCCAGAAGTTCATTGAGGATCTCTGAATGATCCAATGTTGTCCTAAATGACTGATGAAGATACATAGAATCCACCTGTGTGTATTCAAGTGTCCGTATAAATGCACCTGTTCTGTGATAGTCTCAGGGTTCTGTTTAAAGCACAGAGAGCATCATGAAGACAAAGGAACACACCAGGCAGGTCCGTGATACTGTTGTGGAGAAGTTTAAAGCCGGATTTGGATACCAAAAGATTTCCCAAGCTTTAAACATCCCAAGGAGCACTGTGCAAGTGATCATATTGAAATGGAAGGATTATCAGACCACTGCAAATCTACCAAGACGCGGCCTCTAAACTTTCATCTCAAACAAGGAGAAGACTGATCAGAGATGCAGCCAAGAGGCCCATGATCACTCTGGATGAACTGCAGAGATCTACAGCTGAGGTGGGAGAGTCTGTCCATAGGACAACAATCAGTCGAACACTTCACAAATTTGGCCTTTATGGAAGAGTGGCAAGAAGAAAGCCATTACTCAAAGATATCCATAAAAAGTCTCGTTTACAGTTTGCCACAAGCCACCTGGGAGACACACCAAATATGTGGAAGAAGGTGCTCTGGTCAGATGAAACCAAAATCGAACTTTTTGGAAACAATGCAAAACTATATGTTTGGCGTAAAAGCAACACAGCTCATCACCCTGAACACACCATCCCCACTGTCAAACATGGTGGTGGCAGCATCATGGTTTGGGCCTGCTTTTCATCAGCAGGGACAGGGAAGATGGTTAAAATTGATGGGAAGATGGATGGAGCCAAATATAGGACCATTCTGGATGAAAACCTGTTGGAGTCTGCAAAAGACCTGAGACTAGGATGGAGATTTATCTTCCAACAAGACAATGATCCCAAACATAAAGCACAATCTACAATGGAATGGTTCAAACATAAACATATCCAGGTCTTAGAATGGCCAAGTCAAAATCCAGACCTGAATCCAATTGAGAATATGTGGAAAGAGCTGAAAACTGCTGTTCACAAACGCTCTCCATCCAACCCCAAAGAGCTTGAGCTGTTTTGCAAGGAAGAATGGGCAAGAATTTCAGTCTCTAGATGTGCAAAACTGATAGACACATACCCCAAGCGACTTGCAGCTGTAATCGCAGCAAAAGGTGGCGCAACAAAGTATTAATGCAAGGGGGCCAAATAATTTAGCACGCCCCACTTTTCAGTTTTATTATTACAAAAAAAGTTTAAATGATCCAATAAATTTCATTCCACTTCACAATTGTGACCCACTTGTTGTTGATTCTTCAGCAAAAATTTAAAATGTTATATCTTTTTGTTTGAAGCTTGAAATGTGGCAAAAGGTTGAAAGTTCAGGGGCCGAATACTTTTGCAAGGCACTGTGTGTGTATGTGTATATATATATATATAAAGGAATCCGCACCACAGCAGCTACAATCACAAAATTTGGCACACATGTACATCAGGTGTCCGGGAAGGTTTTTAGAACAGTTTTCAACTCTCCAGGACGTACAGTTCCTGAGATATTACCAAAAAATGCATTAGCCAAAAATGCATTAGCCAATAGTAACCTGGTCACATGACCCTTATCAGCCATTAGAAGCTCACAGGCACACATCAGGTTTCTATGACAACCTAGCCAGTTCACTGCTTTAGGTCTGCATTAAAGAGGCAGAGCACTGTGGATGACAATGGTAAATGGGTATTCCCGGTTACTATAACTTATGTTTTAGACTAACTCATCATCAATCATTACCTCATATAATGTAAATTTTACATATTTACTGTTCAGTAGTAATAAAAGATGTTTTCTTCCACTGCTACCCACCTTCCTCCTAAATCAGGCATCGACCTGTAATTCCGGCCACCGTCAAAAGAAGGACTTAAAAGCACCACCCCCAGATCCACTAAGTCACGCCCCTGACTCAGTCAGGCTACGCCCCTTCCATGCTGCATTTGACCGGGATTAAAAATATTGGTAAAAATCACCTTCTGTCAGCTGCAGGGGTGGGGGGAAGGTGACTTTCTCCCTGCAGCTCATTGCTCAGACTGCACAGTGCTGCTGCTGAGAGTGCTGCTGCTGTGTCCATCCAGACCCTGCGCATGACAGAGGACAGGGAGTCTGAAAGCCAGACCGTCCAGCCTAAAACAAGACCTCTGGCCACCCTAGGGGCAGGCTGATGTTAGGGTGGCCAGATGTCCGGCTTTAGGCTGGACAGTCCAGTTTTCTGGCTACCTGTTCTCCGTCCGACGCAGTGCCTGGACAGACACAGGGATATCCACCCTTTCAGTAGCTCACACTCAGACAGCTTCTCCATGTCTTCACGGAGCCAGGGGGGGCGTGGCCTCATGTTTAGTGATGTGTCTTCATGGGAACTGGGGGCGCTGTTTCACGTTTGGGGGAATGGCCGGTGAGGTCTGGCTTTCTGGGGTGAAGACAGTGGCCACTCTAGCTGCTGTGGAGGTCACAGTTAAAGGGGCGGGCTTCTGTAGAGGTCACTGTTAAAGGGGTGGGCAGCTGTAGAGGTCACTGTTAAAGGGGCAGGCTGCTGTAGAGGTCACTGTTGAAGGGGCAGGCTGCTGTAGAGATCACTGTTAAAGGGGCGGGCTGCTGTAGAGGTCACTGTTAAAGGGGCAGGCTGCTGTAGAGGTCACTGTTTAAGGGGCGGGCAGCTGTAGAGGTCACTGTTAAAGGGGCGGGCCGCTGTAGAGGTCTCTGTTAGAGGTCACTGTTAAAGGGGCTGGCCGCTGTAGAGGTCACTGTTAAATGGGCAGGCACTGTAGAGGGCACTCTCGATATCTTTTAACGACACACACACACAAACAGTAAAAGAAATAAGTTAAATATACCCTGGCGAAGCCGGGTCCTTCCATTGCAGCAATACCAAATAAGTGGAGGGGATTTTATTTTTGCATTTTTTTTCCATTGTAAAACATTTTTTTCATTGGAAAAACGCTGATTTTTTTTCTTATTTTTTAACTTGCAGACATTTTTTTTTAAAACATACCTTATTTCACTTTATTTTTACTACTTATTGCTTCCACAAGGGGACTTTGAAAGGTGATCTTCTGATCACTTCTCATATAGTTCAGTGTATTATACTGTCAGTACTATACTGACAGGCACCATCAGGGTGCTCCAGAGAGGCACAGCCTGACCTGGGGGCAGAAGTGTATTGGCCATAGACCCTACAGGGAAATTTCCCAGTGGGCCAATACCCTCAAGCTCTTTTGATGGCCGATTGCCGCAGGCCAGGTGTACATAATGATCTGATGCTCAACAGCTGTCCTCATGATGGTGATGCAGTTGAATACTGTGGTGAGGGAAGCAGTATTTTGTGCTGTCCTGTGTTATTTGGTTCTGCTGGAGCCCCTCCTACTTCCGTTGTCCCCGCCTACTTTTTTTGCCTGTCTTCTGTCAGTCTGAACCCACCTACAACAGGGGGTCACTTCTAGTTTTTTTTCCAGGGCCACTATAAGTTCCCAATCCACCCCTGCTGTGATGGAAAGACATCGGCATCCTGCGATTTCACTGGTGGGGGGTGTCCATCCCTGACAGAGGGGCGCTCTCCCTCTAAACCACTTAGATACTGCGGTCACTGTTGCCGATCTGGGCCATTAGAGCATGAGCCCGGCTGTCATATGAGAGCTGAACTCCTGATCAACCCTGCCCTCTGTGCAGCGCTTATACTAGGCTGCAGTAAAAAGACGGCAGGGAAGTATAAGGCCCGGTAATGGCTGCCATACAAACACATATAGCCCATCATTAAGGCTATTTGTTACTACCGGCTACCATCCATTTACGCTGCAGTTTTTTCATTACTAATTGCAGTCTTAGGTTAAGAGCTTGAAAGAGGTTGGAGACAGTCCTAAGGAGACCTCAGAGTGTCATGGAAGTCTTTTCAGGGCTTTCGGACCAGAGCATATCTGGCAATTCAACTGAATCGGCCCAGAATCGAATTTTGCGAAATTTGCTAATTTCTAATTCCCTGTGGAAAAATTCTAAGGGTTCATTTACATGTCCATTGTTCTGTGTCTGCATCCGTTCCGCAATTTTGCGTAAAAGTTGTGAACCCTTTCATTTCAATGGGGCCATAAAAGATGCGGAGAGCACATCATGTGCTGTCTGCATCTGTAGTTCTGCTCCGCGGACCAACAAAAAAAATAGAGCATGTCCCATTCTTGTCCACAATCATGGACAAGAATAGGCATTTCTATCACAGGGCTGACCATGTGCAGTCCGCAAAATGCAGAACACACACAGCCAGTATCCATGTTTTGCAGCAAACAAGGAGTAACTATAGAGAAGAGCGATGGCATTAGCGATCACTCCTACCCATACACCGGAAGATACTCTGGAAGCGATCGGCAGATTGTTGGGCGGGAACGCTTCCATCCCGACTTTGTACGCTAATATTGTCCCATGTAAAGGGACATTAAAGGGGTTATCCAAGACTATTAAATGTCCCTCATATGCCCGGGCCCCTCACACTGAATATACTTACCTCGCTCCCCGCGCATCTCCCCCCATACTGCCACTGCTGCTTCTCCCCGTGCGCGGATGAAAACATCCGGTGTCAGGGGGAGCAGCCAATGATAGGCCATTGGCTGCCCCCTGACACCGGATATTTTCATCCGGTCACAGGGAGCGGGGAGTGAGGTAAGTATATTCAGTGTGAGGAGCCCGGGTATATGGGGGACATTTAATAGTCTTGGATAACCCCTTTAAGGTGTTCTTGAATTCACTGCTCATATTGTAAGTGAAACTCACCGATTGCTGATTTGTTTAGTACACTATTAAGGGAAAGGAGGATGTGCTATACTAAAACACTTGATCAATGGGATATGCTGTCCCTGCCTTGTTCCTAGGTGTTTAAAGAACTGAAAAACTGTGGTATGATAATTTATTGGGTTGAAAGAAAATGAATTTTCAGGGACCATTTTGTACTGCTCTGTATGACTTTGAAATTGTATATTTTCTTTCTATGCATCTGAGAACGAGAGCAACACGCATCATTTAACACTGAAATTCCCTTATTAGGCTTATGTTCTGGGAAAGGTATGCTCGCTTTTATCTATGAATGGAAAATACTTTCCGTGACAAGATGCAATATTGCAATATTGTCTATATGGAATCCTGTGAACTGTGTTTGTGAAAAGACAGATATTTTGAATGGAAACAATGTTATCCAAAGTTGATTCATTAATTCCAAACCACTTATGTAATTATGTTTCAGCAGTTCCTTCCATTCACAGACATTGATATAGAATAGGATGAATATACCATAGGGGAAGCTTAAAGAGAATGTGTCATCACAAAATGACCTATTGTTTAAATCACTTTTTATGTTAAACATATTTTAAAGAATTTAAGGTACTTTTTTTTAAAATTTTCCATCTATATTAAAGAAATGCTTTAATATAATCCTTCCTGACCTCTGAATAGGTTACAGAGCATGCACAGAGAACAGTCCCATAGAAATCAATGGGGTCAGCTCCTGCCCAAGTAGCTGTTCTCAAAAACCAGAAAGTTTTGATATATTTTAGACCTAGTGGCCAGTGTAATAACTGCACAATTTTATGATTTGTTTAACAATGTAGAAAAACAGAACAAAAATTCTAAAAAAAATTGCTTAACATAAAAAAAGTGATTTAAACAATAGGTAATTTTCTGATGACACATTCCCTACAAAGGTGTTGTGCAGTGCAAAGATATTATCAGGGATGTACCTAGCCTTTCTGCTGCCTGAGGCAAAAACTTAAATGCCCCCCAAGCCAAATCACAAATTCTCAATCCAACCCCTTCCCCGCAGGGGACATATGTGGATGGACATTGCATACAGTGCTACAAAACATACAGGTTATAACAGCACCACGCACCTATTACATCTAGTGATGTCTCCTCCTCTGATCTAGATGTTCTTCTTCCTCATCTTCTCCATTCGGACATCAGACCGCCTTGACAACTTCTTTCAGCCAAGTTTCGCCTCGTCAGAGTTTGTTAAGCAGACATCCTAGGTTCCTACTTTTCTATCGTCTTCCCTCTCCTGGTGCCCCAACATTGCTATCTTGCCGCAACTGCTCAATATTGTGGCCACTGTGCCCTCAAATACTATACTCCGGAAACAACAGCGCCATACAGATAGTCCTACAAATAATGCCCCACAGTACTTGCAGTATTAATAATGCCCCTATAGGTCCCCAATTAGAAATAAGGCTACACTATAGTACCCCACAGCAGTAAAAAGACCCTTCTATAAAGTACCCCTTTATATAGTATAGTATTTATAATGCCTCTGTAGTAGCTCCAAGTATTTATAACTCCGTATGTAGTAGCCCCAGTATTTATAAAGCCCTACTTCAGTTCCCCCTGTAGTTATAATAACTCCCTGTATTCTAATGTCTCCTGTAGTAATAGCATATATTTAATGCTCTCCCCCAATTGTATAATGTCCTCATGTAGCATACCTGTATACATATATATTCCCCCTGAAGTTCTAGTATATTTAATGCTTTCCCCCCTTGTAGTGGCAGCATATATATACTTACCTCCCGCACCCCTCCATGGTCTGCAATGCAGGCCACAGACCTCTTCTAGCCTGAAACCTGAGACGTGATGACATCACCACCACCTCTGGCGCTGATCTCAGGTGGCATGATGACATGGTCATGAAAGCTTGCATCTAGACACAGGTGTTCCTGACACAATATCTTACTGCCTGAGACCCAGCACAGGAGGTCATGGTGATGTTATCATGACCTCCTGCGCCATTTTACTGCCTCATAGGCTTCAGGTTTCCGTTCCCCGCCATAAACTGCCACCCCCTGAGAGGCAGATCAGCCGCCGCCTGAGGTGAGATGCTGAACTTCCTTCATGCGGATACAGTCCTAACTATCCTCAGAATAGGCTATCAGTATCAGATTGGCAGGGATTTGACTCCCTGCACCCCCACTAATCAGCTCTTTAAAGAGGTCGCTGCACTTGGACGAGTGCTGCTTCCTTCTTCAAAATTACCTGTACAACATCTACTTTGCAGCATAGTGTAATTAAAACTGCTGGTCCCATTCGCTTAATGATATAAGCAGTTGTAATTGCACTGCCTCTACAAGCGAGACAATGCCCATGTCATTTCAAAATGGAAGTTGTGCTGGAGCACCACCATCTCTTCAAACAGCTGATTTACCATAGTCCCCTTTTAGTAAAACTAGTGCTTTGAACATAATTATTTTACCTAAAATAATTCACTGATTACAAATGTAACTAGTATAAAGTAAAAGCTATAAACTAGTTGGGTGTTTTTGTGGGTGGTGCATCATGAGTTTGGTTGGATAAAGGAACAGGAGGTGCTACATACAGTTATATACAGGATGTGAACAAACCTGATGAATGAGTATGTTACTTGTTTTTTGGGTAATCGGTGGTGCATTTACACTGCCAGATCATCACTAACAAATGTTACTAGTAACACTGGTTAGTGATTATTAGTTCAATTGTTGGCCTGTGTAAAGGGCCTTTAAGAAATACAATTGGTCATGTATAACCATGAAATGGATTAGAATAACTAATGTTTTGATGTAGAAAAGGCACCCTTCTACATTCATTCATTATTATCTTTGCAAGAACTAAAGACATTTCTATACCTTATTAAACGGAGAAAGTTAATACAAGGCACTTAGTGATGTATTGTGATTGTCCATATTGATTCCTTTGCTAGCTTGATTCATTTTTCTATTGCATTATACACTGCTTCTATCCAGGAGTAATGACCACCCTGCAATCCAGCAACGGTGGCTGCTCTTGCACACTATTGGCCTCTCTGGTGGGTGTGACCACAGGAGCGTGCATAGGCTGGTGCTTTTCCTATAATGTGCAAGCAGGGCCACTGCCTGTTGGATTGTGAAATGGTCATAACCCCTGGAAATGAGCAGTGTATAATGTGATGGAAAAATAATTCAAACCAGTAGAGGAAGCAATATGGATAATCACAATACATTAGTAAGTGCCTTGTATTAACTTTCTCTACTTGATAAGTGACATTTGCTGAAGTGAGACAACCCCATTAAAAGTAGATGTGCCTATTTATTGATACTTGGAATACAAAAAACACATAACAGATTATTTTACTCTTATTAAATCAATATTAACCCTTTAGCAGTGATCCACTGGGTCACTGCACATGTAAGAACTAAAATGTTGGTAAGAGAAATAAATGCAGCAAAGACTAAAATAGAGAGGATTATTTGAAGAGAAAGTAAAAATAATCCAAACACATTTTTCAATTACATCAATTTAAAAAAAAATGTAAACACGAAAGTGTTAGGAAAGGTTCGTATGGATAATTCTGGATATTTTCCTGCAGGTATCTCAGCCAAAGCCAGAAGTGGATCCAGCAGGAAGGAGAAGTATAGGTCCTTCCTTTATATTTCCAATTCCTTTCGAATGCACTTCTGATTTTGGTTGAAAAACCTTAAGGAAAATCTTACTCAAAATATCCTCCAAAAACTGTGTGAACCTACTCTTAGTCTCCTCAAATATAATCTGGGTATAATGGTGGAGGAGGTTGAGGAAAAGGCCAGCGCATAGTTGTCAACTGCCCCTTGCAAATTTGGGCTGTCCTGGGCCAAAAATTGGGTTTATATAAATCCCACCAATAAATGGGCAGTCCTGCATTGTTTGGTGGCATTCCTGGGGGTAGCACCTAATTGTTCAGAATTGACCAGTTGGTAAGAATGTCAACCTATTAAAATCCTAGAGATTAAAAAATGAACCAAATTATTGTAGATCACATGACACGTATAATATTTTTGTTAAAAACTGTCATTGACATTGTTACTTCACTTAGACAGTCGGGGGCTCAGGAGCAGTGAGCTGACAACCACTTGTAGGTAGATTCAGTTCAAGGGCTTATCTCATAGGGAGTCCAGAGGTAGCAGTGCCTATTGCAGAGGTAGCAGTTGCACCTAGGCCTTCTTGCCAGTATTATAAAAGAGAGTTCACAATTTGCATTTTTTTGGAAAATGAAACACAGTTTTTGTTTCAGTTTTTTATGTAGTCTTTTCCCCTTCATGCTGGATCCACTTCTGTTTTTTCTCTCAAAAAAACTCATGAAAAACTGCAAAAAACACCATGTATGAGATCTCCCTTAATGTCACATGGTTGATGGGAGGACCTTTTTACATATTTTGTTTTGGGCCCAGGGGCCCATGATGCAGATTCTGGTTAAAACTGAAGCTAAGAAATGGAGCAAATGCAGGCAGAATATATTCTGGAAACCTTCCCCTTCTAAACTGTTGTGGTACCATGTAGATGTTAAAAGCACATTTAGTATTTCTTAAGGTTATTTGTCTTAGGTATAATATAAAATGATACAGCTCACTGTAGTTTATCCTTAAGAGCAAGTTATAAAACAAATTGTGAAATGTATTCTTCCCAAATATTTCATTTGTGAGAGCAGGTTGGGGGTTGTGGAAGCTTTCATTTTTAGAAATTATTTAGTAAGCTGGATTCAGTAGCCATCATTGATTAAACATTAGGTTAAACAGACCTTGTGATGGTTTGTAGGGCTCTAACAGTATTGGGTGTCATTACACAGTACTTAGAGAGTGAGGGGAAAGGCTGCTAAAACTTCCAAACCGCAAAACAGACCACATGCTATTGAAGATATCTCAGGTGACCAATTACTTGCAATTTGCTAGCAGTCCCATGGTACATACGGTAAGAATTAACTGGGCAAGGTTAACGTGACGAGGCCTGTCTCAGACAGGCGTTCCCCCTATTTTTCCCAGAACACTGAGGTATGGGAGTATTTACTTAACGTGTCTCATATCCAATCTGAAATATGCAGAATGTCACATTCACTAAAATAAAAAACTGGCATTGTGAAGGACTGTACTTCTGTGTTTTACAATGAAAAAAAAAAAACTGCAGCTATTTATATCACCATAGTAATTATTACAAGAAAAATAGGTAGAGAAATAATAACCTATGAAGATAGCATAAAGGAATTGGCAGAAAATGGCATTATTCCTGTGATTATGACCAAGATATCCTTCTGGTCCACCTTTTCCTACATTCTGTGATGAACTAACAACTAAGGTGGCCCATTTCCACCCAGACATAAAGTGCAGCTAGCGGTAAATGTATATAAGGTGCCAAGGCTGACTGAAATTTCTGGGCCCAATACAGCCAAGGAATCTGGGCCCTAGGGGGAACCAGAGGAGGCATATTGGCAGAGCCAGTGCGGGTGGTGAGCGAAGCACGCAATGCAGCAGGGCCCCATTGTGGGGATAAGCAGATTAACATCACAGAAAGTGGCAGGTATAGGAGGGGCGCTAAGGATGAGATATGTGAGAGGGGTGAGAGGAAAATAAGCAGGCGGGGGAGAAAAAATCAAGCAATGAAAGGGAAGGGGGTATTATAGTTGTAAAAGGGGAGACACTAGGTGATGGATAGTTAGGTGGGCAGGAAGAGAAAGAGCCTGGCAAGGAATCTCTGGAAGAACAGGGGATACAGTAAGTTTGCAAGGGTCCTGTGAGGGAAGACACTAGGTGGCAGGACTATGGTGGAAGACAAGGGAGGAAGGAGGGAATGGAACATGGCACATGGCAGAGTGAGGGGGGAGGGGCAATGGTGAGAAGCCACCTGATTGGGAGAAAGGTGGAGGGCAGGGTTGTATATAGGCAGGGGCTCTGTTTGGGGACTAGAGGGTGACACTATGTAGCAGGGCTCTGTGGTTAAAGGGGGGCTGGGAAAATTCAAAGTGGGTCACTGGGGAGACATAACAGCAGGAGCTCTGTGTAGGATAAGGGTAAACTTTACATTGGAGAAAGGAACAGGCCCTGCAACAAAATGGGGCCTAACTTTTTCACCAAAGTAAAATTACTGCCTGTTTTGCTTTATAAGAAGTACTTTTTCCGGGGAAAAGTGGGGAAAAGTGGCAGTGCATCTTATAAAGCAAATGCTAGTGGGTGCTTTCATTATGGAAGTGCTCACTAGTATGCAGGAAGCGCAGGGAGCAGTGACTGTAGCGCTTCTAGTGCTTGCTGTACTTACTGCTCCCTGGTCTTCCTCTGGGCACTGTACTGCAGTCTTCTGACTGTGTACAGTGTCAGGATATAGTGCTATATGCAGTCAGGTCAAGACCAGGGAGCGGTGACTGCAGGAGAGGGTCTGATCTTAGCTGTGATGGGGGTCTGATCTGAGGTCTGACGGGGGCCTTAACTGAGTTATGATGGGGGCCAGACATGGGGGTCTGATCTTAGCTCTGATTTGGGGGGCTGATGTGCAGGTCCAGCAGGGTGGCTGTGGAGTAGCAGAAGTAATTCAATTTATTTATTTTATCTTTTATGGGGTCTGATCTGAGGTCTGATGGAGGTCTTATCTGAGCTCTGATGGGGTCTGACATGGGCATCTGATCTGAGTTCTGATTTTGGGGTCTGATGGAGATTTCTTATGGGCATCTGATCTAAGCTCTGATGGCAGTCTGATCTGAGCTCTGATAGGGGTCTAATTTGGGGGTCTGTTGAAGATTGGGGATCTGTTCTAAGGTCTGATGAAAAATATATTTTTCTTATTTTCCGCCTCTAACACCTAGGTGCGTCTTATCATCAGATGCATATTATAAAGCACAAAATACAGTATATGGACCTCATTGCAGGAGTCCAGCAGATGACAACAGCAGGTGGTGGCTGCTATGAATGGACCAGTTTTTAAATTATTGCGGCCGTGACCCTGATGGCAGTGCTAGCTCCAATGGCAGCCCTGTAGGTGCCACTGAAAATATATATACAAGCCGATGCTGTGCAGCAATATTTGATTTTTTGCTGTAACATCTTATTCCTGTACTGTGACAGTATATGCATTATACTTGCATGTGACATCACTTTTTGTATAATTCCAGTGTTTCAACATCACTGAGTAGATTATCCCTGTACATCACTGTTTTTATGTATTGGACTGTGACATCACTGTGTGCATTTTGTCAATATTGAGACATCAATGTGTGCGCTACTCCTGTTCTGTGAGTCCACTGTGCACATTATTCCACCCTTATCACACCACTATGTACTGTACATTAATCCTGTGGCATCACTCTATACATTATCCCTGTACTATTGCTGTAAATGGTCATGGTAAAATGCAACCTCATTCCAAATGTTGCTGTAGGGCCCCAAGGTTACTTGTTACGCCCTTGGTGTCTTTATTCACAGTTATCTATCGAGGGGTGACCTAGAGACCTGAAAAAGTTCTCAACAGGTTTTATAATGGTTGACTGCATTTGCAACTTTCTGTCTTTTGTCACAGGACCGTAAAAAATGAAGCTATCTCCAAGGCACTATATACAATGTATTGGGCTGAGAGCAGATGTACCGAAGAAAACTTTATTGTTGTAGGTGTTAACACGTTACAAGACACCTGGGTCCTCTTTATCAGAAATAAAAGGATATCCGATAATAAGATAGTTTGTTGATGTCTGAAAAAAGACATACGTTCTTCCATTTCAACATTTATGATATAACCAAATACCGGAACCTGAACTTATATTGAGAACAAGAGTCTTTAGCCGCCATCTTGTGGCTGCTGTAATAGAGAGGTGGATGTGCATACATAGTTCTATGTATTCATGTCTATGGGAGTTCCAGCCAATAGCCAAGTAAGCATGTATTAAACCATGGGACACACAGACATGTATGGCTTACCTTGTGGATGTGCCATAAATATCGAGAAGAGAATAAATAATAAAAATGGCTGAAATAGCTGCACCACATGTTATACAATTTGGGAGGTTCTTTAAAACTATTAATATAAACTCATAGAACTGTATTACATTACCCCCCCCCCCATTCTTATTTCAACATAATGCATTATCACATAAAAATTTCAAGTATCTCAATAAAGCAATTCTGAGGTTTAGTTTATATCAGCCCTATGGAAACCTGTTGGGCTTGATTTAATGTTTCTTCTTCGTCTGACATCTGACGTGCACATAGAAAAATCCTACTTGGAGAGACCTTGCTTGAAAATGATATTTTGTTATTCATTGAGAACAATTTCATTGTGTTTCTTATCTGCTGTTTATAAGAGAACTTGCCAAAATTCTTCCCGTCCTGAATGTATCAGTTCTTTTTTGACACCTGGAATTTTGAAAGGATCCTAAAAGCACTTCAGTTATTTTTCATTTGGTGGTATTTTATACAACTATGAGGCTCAACTGATGAAATGATCTGTCTGGAGAATGCCGATGAATGTTTATGCATTCTTGGGAGACAAAATTGCAATACAATGGTGATAACCTGAACATTAAGCTGTCCAAATGAACTAACCGCATAGTCTAATCACTGAGGGAGATTACCTACTGCTTCAGCCATTCAGTAGGAGACTAATTAAGGGTAAAAGACATTTATATGATAATTATACATCAAACAGGGTTTGTATATCAAGTGTCATAGGAAGCGAAAAGTCAGTATGCCAGAAATAATGGCTCTCACAGCATTGAAGGTTTTTTTTTTTCGGTTTCATAAGTGATGGCATATGTCTAGGGTATGTCGTCACTGTCTGATCTGTGCAGGTGCCACTGTGGAGATCCTCACTGGTCCAAGTTGTAGGGGTGGCTGCACCGCGGTGCTCCTGGCCACTGGCTGCACAGACAACTGGAAGATGTGAACAATATAATAAAAGTATAGTGGGAGTTAGCTTTACAAATGGTAGGCAACTTGCAGGATTGGATGCAGCATAAGGGTTTATTTAAAAAAATGTTAACAACAAAATTATCCCAACAGGATGGATTAACATCAACCATTTAAAGTTCAACCACATAAAGCGCTTATCTTCAGCCAAACCAACAGTAAGTTCTCACACCTCCATGTGTCTTGTCACAGTCAGTTTGCAAATGGTCAGAAATGATAGAGTCTTGTACAGGGTCTCATTCTCTTTCTCTATGGTGCACTGTGGAGAAGAATTCTCCTAAATCCTCTCCATTAGAGTCTTTTCTACCCCCCTGCTCCCAGGCAGCCTTTCCCTTCTTAACTACCTCTGAGAACTGCACCTGGACTCTCCTATATCAGTGGTGTGGAAAGTCCGGGATGTACCACTGCAACACACTGCAATCCTTGGAATTAGATCAATGAGATTAGCAACCTACATGGCATATATCTGCCCTCTAGTATCATTCCTGTTGGTTGCCTACAGTACACAGGCATCACAAATAAATCAAACGTGCGGTCCAAACAACACTATTAAATCATGACCTCTAATGTACATATAGTAGATACAAGGAAGTTACATAATTCCAAAAATTTTTTATTAATCTGCATTGATCCAGAGAGTAATTCTGATTGCCTGATTGGAGTCGGGAAGGAATTTTTTCCCCTAAAGTGAGGAAAATTGGCTTCTACCGCACAGGAGTTTTTTGCCTTCCTCTGGATCAACTTGTAGGAAAACAGGTCGAACTGGATGGACAGATGTCTTTTTTTCGGCCTTATAAACTATGTTACTATGTTACTATGTTAACTATATATTTGCTTTTACTATTCTGTCTACATTCAAAAATAGACACTAATGGGGTCATTTATCAACCAATATATCACACTTTTTGGCGTATATCAAGCGCAGATTTAGACATGAGCAAAGTGTTGAAAAAATCAATTTGACTGATTCACTGAAGTTCACCAGGAAATTTGATTTGCTATAAATCAGGTATACCCAGGCCACTCTGCTTAATCATATTCCTCCCACTTGGCGGCCCAATCTCAGTGTGAAGGCTTGGAAGTTAACCCTTTCCCCTGACCACCAACAGAACATTAACGTTGGCAGCCGGGCATTTAAAAATGGCTCCCTCTAACGGCACCATGGCCACCAGGTGTCTGCTGTTTTAAAGAGCAGACATCTGGCACTAATGTCCATGCCCGACGGTAATGCCAATTGCAGACTTTTAACCCTTAAGATGCCTTGGTCAACCAGGTGTGCTCCGGCTCTTCCTGGCGGGGATTGGGTGAGCCAGAGCGTGTGTGCAGCAGCCCCTGTTGATGATCAGTTGTTATTACACTGCACCGCTACTATAACCTAGAAAGGGATGCAAACGAGCTCTTAGCAAGTTTTAACTCTGATGCCACCAGATGTAAGGCAGATATCCGATAAGTCAATGTTCCACCCTTCAAATAGGCCTTGAGACATGACTTGGATGCCTGTTAAGAGTTTATTTGAATCCCTTTCTTCCCAGAATTCCAGAGGAGCATATATGGCCTATAAGTCTCCTCATGCCGATTAAGGCGCTCTCTCCCCAAGGAGAGCTAGTACCCCCCATAACCTAGAAAGCATGCAGGTTAAGATTGAAGAAGACTCAGCACAGTATGGAGTGACATACTCTACCTGCCACTTTGTTCATTTTGGGGAGCCCTGTGGGGCATGGGGCCCACATTTTTGTGATCAGTGAGGATTCTAGCTGTTGGATAGGGGATAATCCTATTAAGGTGTAAAAAAGAAAGATACAGGAAATCGTTGGTGCTGACTGCTATGGGAGTGTGAAATCCTTCAAGTGACTGTGTTGTATTATTGTTGTACCAATTGCGTATTGTACTGGCCTGTCATGAATAGTAAAGTATGGGAAGATACTATCAATTGTCTTCTGTGATCCATTTCTATGTTGTGCTGCTGTGATACTGAAATTTCCCATGGGATCAATAAAGTGTATCATATTGTAAATGTACACAGCTGCAAGTAAAATATAAACCCAATGCCCAAAAGCATCTCCATCATAGCATGAACCACTCAGCTCTGATTTTCTCTCAAAATTCATTCACTGAAGTGAGTAGGTCTGCATGGTTACCACTGACCCTACAACCACCACAATGGCTACAAGAGCCACTACTACTACTACTGCTACCACCAAAACTGCCCTGCATGGGTACCACCAACTCCTCCTGAACCTCCTCCTCATGACAATCTACATGCTGACTGTTCTCAGTCATCAACAGGAACACTATCTTTCACAACACATGGGTGTTGTTGGTTCTTAGGAAAAAAGAAAGCACCCTAACTAGAGGGGGCAAGGAGGAGAAGCAGGAGGAATCCGCTGAGCCCTTGATCAAAGGAACTGTGTCAGACTCAGAGATGACATTGACATCATACTGCTGTGACTAAGAGCAGGAGTGAGCCATCCAGTCCACAATGTCATCCTCTTTGTCCTCAATAATAATTTGTTACCTACTGAAAGTGAGAGAACTGTGGCCTGCTGCTAATAATACAGCCTGGACAGGTAGTACCTACTGTGCTGCTACTGCTGCTTGAACTACTGCAGCCACCCACATTCTCACTCACGGATGATGAGATACCGGTCTTTTGTTTTTCACTCTGTCATTTACCAGACATTTTATTATGCAGCCTATTTAAACAATGACAAGTCAAAGGTTTGTTACACTGTTTATTAAACATTAGCAAAATTGCAGCATTTTTTTTTGGTAAGACATACAGGTGCAATTAAACGTTCCTTGCTACGAATACATTGTACACTGGTATTAACACCTAAAAAAACTGCCAGATCGCTTATAATAAATGTAATGTTTTATTAGTTTTTTACAAACACATGATTAAAAACAGGAAAAAAGTGCAGGAGAAAGGCGACATCTACTGGATGATATACCACAGCAGGAACAATTCATTATACCAAGTACATAAAAAAGCAGAAGATAAAGTGCAAGTGCAAAAAAACAAAAGTTACACGTGACAAGGTAAAAATCAGTTACCAATGCTGTGTCTCCTCCAGGATGGCGCCAGCCCCGATGCACGTTTCGGTGAACCTTCATCTGGGGGTTAGTGTTAGTTTTAAGTTATGTGCCATAGACTTTCTTTATATGGTCTTCTGTAATTAGTGGGCAGTCTCACTTTGATGCAATATCCATGGTGGGGTCGGTCTTTTTAGGGCTCTGTACACTGATATTGATGCACTAAAGTGTGCTAAATTGTGCAATTATAAACGGTAACAAAGTTGCAAATAGTTTTTAGGAAATAAACACAGGTGCAATTGAACATCCCCTACTAGGAACACACTGTACACTGGTATTGACACACTAAAATGTGCTCAGTAGCACAAACACTGGTATTGTTACACTAAAAATGTGCAAAATTGTGCAATTATAAACAGTAGCAAAACAGTTTTTTTTCTAATAAACAAAGGCATAATTAAACATCTACAGTACCCCAGGCCTGATGTTATCTGCAAGTGTTTAATTGTACATAGTTGTGTATTATAATGTTGTATATTTTTATGCCTATATTTTAGTGAGGAGAGGAAGCACACTGCAGAGCTCCTACTCTTGGAAAAGATTCTCCAGAGAGACCAACTTGATTGAAAGACAAGACAGCATAGTGAACAGCTGAAAACTGCAATACAGACAATGCTATAAGGTGAGGAACTACATCTCAGACACCCATCACTCAAACTACCACTAGGCCAGTTAAAGTTCAAGTCTAGGCAGTGGACACCTATACCCACAAATACTAAGTTGCAGCCATCCAATCTGCCTCCATATTTCCTTTACTAATGACAGAAACTGCACTTTGAATCTGCTGCTATTGGAAGTACCATAAGTTATATTTTTCACTTAGTAAATTGAGACCTGTCTGTCCTCGTTCTTCAAACTTCATTTCCACTGCACTGATCCACAGGGAGAAATGACCGGAGGGAGTACACCATGACACTTCATCAGGGCCACTCCCATCCTCTTTCCTGGCTACTCAGGGTCTTCCTGCACATCCCTTGCTATGAACTCTCAAAACTTTGGTATTGATGCACTAAAATACACAATTATAAATGGTAGTGAAATTGCAACTGTTTTTATTTTTTTGGTAATAAACACAGGTGCAAATAAATATAGTCTGTTACAACCACATTAAATGTGTCAAATTGCTCACTTATAAATGTTGAAAAAATAGCTACTGGTTTTTGTAAAGAGAAAAGGTACAATTGAACAGCGTATGCAGTGAAATATATGCTGTTGGTGGTGCTGGTAATATGCCTATAAAACATTTATAAACTATAGAAGATTTGTAACAGGGTTTTGGGAAAAAAGGCTACTTTACTGAATTTTAAAAGAAAAATGGCAGGAGCCGTTTTGCATGATTCTTCCAAAGCGAATTGCCAAAGCTTTTTGTGAAATGCATGACATCCAATTTTTTTAGAATAGATTTACTCATCTCTAAGAGGTACATTTATTAAGGGCATATTTTATACGGTGTCAGTCTCAATCTATTTCCTCCTGGCATCAGATGCACCAAAATTACTAAGAGGCGCATGTCTTAATAATTCTGGTGCATCTGTGCAGGTCCATGTACCAGAATCAAAATCTTCCCAGCAATGCAGCTGTGTAGAGTTCAGGTATAAACTATTTCAGTTTCCTAGTGTAGAAGACAATAAATGTACTTAGTGTAAATGCCCCCTCCCCACTGAGTTCTGTCTCTGTTTGGATAAGGGGTGAGTGGGGTTCAAAACCCCTCAAAAAGTGCCAAACTCTGAGACTTTTTGACACCAGTTTTGTGGCATATAGGGGTTAATAAATGCCCCCCCAAGCTCTTTCATGCTTTACATGGTGAATATTCACAATAACTTTGTTTCTTGGTCATACAATATATTACATTATATATTTTTTAAATGTACCTCTATTTTCAAAAACTTTTTGATATGTCATAGTGAGTGTTAAGACCCCCGTCAATCACTAAAACCAGGGGAAAGAAAGTCTAACAGGGCACTGACTCTCCTTGCTGCACCAGAAGGACCAGAGACAGCTTTCCATTGAGCCCTTCTTTAGCATCAAGAAGAGACAGTGCTCTATGTACGTAAGTGCTTCTTTATCCTTTTTTAGCAATCAGCAGGGATCTCAGCTTCCAGACCCCCACTGTTTAAAATCATTGATATGTTTATTGACTGACACTTTAACGATACATAATATTTAGTAAAATTACATATTACAGTTATAAAGATTAAAAAGACAAAATGTGACAAATTTCAGATTCATGGATAAAGAAATAAAATCTATCCTAGGAAAATATTTCCTCTGAAGATACAAAAGGGTTAAATCATTTTTGAGCACCCTCTACTGTCAAACCATAGAACTGAAACAAAGATGTTAGGACATGTTAAGCATCATTCTAAGAGTCAGTTTCAGAAATTGCAAGATGAATGTATGTTTCACATTAACATTAAGATAATGCAAAACTAAAGATAATGTCTGCGTAGATCATGTGGTATCAGTTAGGGCTCATTCAGAAGGCCGTATTTCTGGGTTCACATCTATTCGGCAATTTTGTGGAATGGGTGAGGATCCATTCATTTAAATGGGACCGCAAGAGATGAGAACAACACACCATGTGCTGTCCGCATCCGTAGTTCTGCTCCGTGGCCCTGCAAAAAATATAGAACATGTCCTATTCTTGTCTGCAATTGCAGACAAGAAGAGGCATTTCTATATAGGACAGGCCCTGTGCGTTCCGCAAAACGCGCAACGCCCATGGGCGGTATTCGTGTTTTGTGGATCCGCAATTTGCAGATCTCAAAAACGGATGAGGTCATGAAAATGAGCCCTTACAGTAATTTATTATTAATTTATTTAATGTGGAGGTTGTAGTAAGTATGCTGTCTCATCAGCTGTATTAGCATAATATTTGCATCTCTATCAGCTGATGTATTAAGGAAACTACAGGCACATTAGAAAAAAATATTTCACTTTCTTATTATGGTGTACTGAGTGCAGATTGATGGGGAAAATTTAGAATTTCTTTTTATTTTACCACAAGGCCGCAATACAACAAATGTGAAAAAAGGGAATACACTGTAGATAATAATTATTAGATTGCTATGAATGGGCCAACAAATCACTAACAATTTGAAATATGACATATTGACCTAGACAACCTAAAAGTGACCTCTTCAGTTTTGCCTATGCTTGCTTATGCAATTTTATAGAAGAACACTTTAAATAGATAGGCATATTTATCAGTGTTTAAGCCAAAACCAGAGAAAAAATATAATGGAAAGATTTGCACCTCTGTATGTTCCACATCTGGGTTTGAATTAGAAATACTGGCCAAAATACACTTATGTAAAAGTGCCCTTACCCAGGCATTTAACTTACCTACACAAAAATGAATGACGTCCCACTGCCTTTTACCTTTAAAGGAGTTGACCACTTTCTGGTTACTGTTGACCAGTGTATTTGTTAGATGATTATATGGCACTTACTAATATAGTCTTTGTTGAAATTCTGCACCATTTCCTACATTTCATAAGGTATGATCTATTGTTTGCCAAGTCCTTTGTTCTGTCCACAGGGAGTCCGGTCCATAAAATGGCTGCTGATAAAGGGTCATGTAACCAGGCAAATCACTTCCACGTGATGTCTTCTCTGTTCAAATACACTGCAGCTGTCGTCTGCACTTGCACAATTGGGAATCTAGTGCAGGTGCAGTGTGTTTAAATGCAGGAGACATCATGTGGAGGTAATTTACCTGGTCAGATGACCCTCCATCAGCGGCCAGCTTATGGACAGGACCTCTATGTGGATGGCACAGAAGATTTGCATAACTAACAAGGGAACATAGCTTATGAAATATAGCAAATGGCACAGATGTCAGTAAAGGCTAGATTAGTAAGTGCCATATAGTCATCTTACATACATATTGGTTCCAAGTGGCCAACCCCTTTAAGGTATAACAGATGACTGATCAAGTTTTTAGAGCTGTATGTTGGTCTTTTTGCCGGTATATACACTATATGATTTGTAAGCATATATACGAAATAAGTGGTTGGTGCCACAAATGAAACAATCCAGAAGACCTTTAAAAACAACTACACTTCTGACATCACAAAATGTCCACAAAAATAAATTGTAACATTCCCACAGAATTTCCTATATTTAACCTGAAATGTTTCTCCAAAAGAGGGTGTTCCAGGCTTTTTCATTCTCTCAAACAAAGCTTCATGACTGATGACCATGGAGAGGGCTTTGTTTCTCCTCACAGGATATACCCAGGGAGGTGTATAATTTCACTTGAAATTCAGACTGGCTATTGGTTCCCTGAGGACTGGGCTGAGAACTTCGGCACTGGGGGCTGCCTGAACCTTAGTAGGTGACAGACAATGGTATGAAAGAAGTAATGGCCATAACAGAAGCATTTGTCTACCCCTGTGTCTGAAGCTGAGGAGCATAGCAGCAGGTGATAATATAAATAAAAAATTCTCATAATTAAGGGAAAAATATTCAGAAATTCCTTTAAGTCCCAGGATGCTGTAGAAATGGTTTATTTCAACCAAATGAGGTGTAAAAAAGCACAGTTCTTGGTTGGCTGCACTTGAGAAGGACGCTAAGAGCTTCTGGCCTCTTCAAAGATGGAGATCCATGGTAAAATAACAGATTCTAACACATTCCACTGTATGACATCATTCCAAGAGTCAGCCAGAAAATGCCTCTTTAACCTTAACAATTCAGATCCCAAAGGGAGCCACCTGCAATGCATCTCGTTAACCCCTCATTTCTTTTTGCAGTGATGATATTTCTTGATCAGAAATGTATATTTTGAACCATTGCTTTATGCTATTTGAATCATTTGTTTGACTGTGTGAGATATTTATTGTCTTGGGGTTTATTCCTTATGCGTGTGAACCCCCAAAGCTTCTTGGCTGATGCACTATGGCAATGCTAAAACATATTTTCTCGGTGTGCTGCTGAAGCTGTATAACAGTTCCTTAAAAGCATCAGAAAGGCCTGAGTTGTAGCATTTGTAGGCATAGTTTGCCCATATAGTGTGTTTTACCACCTGGCCTTTTTCTAATTGCTTTTTTTGCATGTCTGGTGCTTTTTTTTTAATTATTAAAACTTGTGCCCCCTACAATGTCACTTTCACTGTAGAGCTGTGTGGGAAAAAGCATTTTTAGAAAATGTCATGCACACCATTAAAAAACACCAACACACAGACTAATAGAGATGGGGGTCTATGTGAGACATAAATATAGACCCAGAGCATGCTACAATGAAAATAAACACCCTTAAACAAAAATCCACACACATCCAGAGTCACCACTAAAAAGCCTGTTTGTCCTGGGTTTAAAGTGAACACACATTGTGTGTCACATTGAACATAGCATCTGAAAAGCAGACAGCATGTTATAGAGTAGGAGAAGAGCAGATTGATATATAGTTTTATGTGAAAAGATTCAGAGCCCACCGTAGTAACAAGGCCCCCTGCATTGCCCCCATTAGTTATAATGCCCCCTATAGTAGTCATCGTATTTAAACCGTATTTATAATGCCCAATGTAGTACCCTCAGTATTATAACACCCCTTGTAGTGCCAGTACATATAATGCACCCCTGTAGTTTTTCTGTTTTATAATGCCACCCTCTAGTCCCCCGGTAGTACAATGGTTTCCTGTAGTGCTAACATACTGTATATAAGGCCCCCCATAGTGGTAGTATATATAATGCTGTCAACCCCCGCACTGTAGTGGTAGTATATTTAATGCTCTCATCCCCTATAGTATAATGCCCCCCCTTCCTGCAGTGATAGCATATATAATGATCTCCCCCTGTAGTATACTGCCCCCTTGTAGTGGTAGTATATAAAATGCTCTCACTTCCCCCATAGCTGTAGCATACATAATGCTCTGTCCCCTGTAGTAGATATAATACTAGATCATAATAGATTAGATCATACCTACATCCTAATCCATGTCCTGCTGTAAATTGCCGTTCTCTCAGAGGCAGGTCAGGTAACTCCTGAGGAAGAGAGATGCCAATCTTACCTCATGGCAGATGTTCACGGAAAAAAAAGTGGTCTCAAATGGCAGAACTTGCTAAAAAACCCCAATGCTGTAGCGCATTTATAACCGGGGGAGCAAATCCCGCACATGTGGCCCTCTGCCGAACGTAATCCCCAGCAAAAAATGCATACAATGGAGGATGCCTGCAGCGGACCACGTGTACCACAAAGACATCCTACACAGGGTAGACAAATGTGCGGATGTGACAATCTACATAGAAAATCTACAGCATTTTCCGCTGTAGTGCACCATTTTCCGTTAATTGTTTTTCTCATGGCAGATGTTGCCTAGTGAAAAGCTCACAGTGCTAACCCAAGTCCTGCAGCCACTATAAATAACTGATTCACCCGCCCACTTATCTGATATTGGTGGCCTATCTTAATGATCGGCCATCAAGTTAAAGAGCTGGTAACAGCTTTAACATATTCCAGTAACCCAAATGTATGAGGTACCTCTTTTTCTAAGAGTATAATTTCGGATCTGAAACAATTCATTCTGATAAATATATTTCCTCTTCTTATACTTGCTTAATGTAAGGGAAAGTACTGGGCTAGTCAAATATGTTACATTGGAATGCTAAGGCTATGGCTGACAGGGTCAAACCAAACACAGACATGGAGGATTGTTGGCATCTGACAAATGAGTCCTTCCTGACAATGGGAGAAATGTAGAATGTTTTATCCAACCACTTTCCAGTCACCTCTCTTTTCAGCATTATATTCTGGAATGCCTCGACAATCGTTCCATTGCTGTGGATTTTGGCAGTGTGAAGCTTTTTCCACATTGTTGGATATTGTCTTCTAACATTACCAGACATGTAGGACTTTTTGACAATGGGGGTTAGGCATAATCACCGGAATATCTTTTTTTGTCAAACTACTCATATACAGTACTTTTGTTAAAAGTATTTTAAAGACTGAATTTTCAACATCAACACTTTTTACGCACGTCACAACATATTTTGTTTTACCATCTTCCTAGGAAAGATTATATTTACATCCTTTGTGAAAGTACTCATAGCACAGTGATCATGAAGAATACAATAGCAATTGATAATTGCTATATATTGTAGGTATATTTGCCATGTTTTATATTGGTCCTGTATTTGTTCTTTTATCATAAAATTGCATCCTTGGGAGGTTGTACAGGTAAAATCATTTTAAAATCTAGTACTACAAAGCTACAGGATTGGTAATAATTGTATAAAAAGGTGGGGACCTCACATATCAGGATAATGGTGATCTTGTGAGTATCATTTTGAAGTTAAAGGGAGCCAGAGGTGACCACATGTAAGTTAGTGGTGGTGCTGTAACATGATATATAAAGCTAAGTAACAGGTTAGAGCCGGTGAGTCGTTAGTTAAGTGGAGAGAAGAGAGGAGGAAGCAGCTGCAATGTAGCTGCACTGTTGGCCCTCAGCTGTGGCCAAGTTGAGGGATTTTGTGGCTGTTAATACCCGAGCCCCTTCAGACAGACCAGGAGCTGTAAGGATATAGGGAAGGTGGAGGTAAAGCATTTCTACTGTTTATGGACTACACTGCAAGTGTGATCAGGAGAAGCTCAAGAGCACCTGGACACGACCAGACGATTAGGAGCTCAATCGTCTTCTATCCACATTTACCCCTCCAGGGAGTGCGGACTAAGTTTACCGGAGGTACCTGAGACAAAGAATGGAGCAGATGTGTATTGCCTGCCATCAGGGAGACCGCCCTGTGGGTTACTGGTAGTTAGTGAGAAACTTATTTATATCCATTGCCTGGCTGTCCTGGCATAGAAAGGATCTAAACTGAGTAACCTGAAAGGAAATATCTTACTCTAAAAGCAAGCATTGAGGCACACCTTTTATCCAGCCTGTTCAGGGATCCTACAGCATCAACTTATTTTAAGCCTTTTTGTATGAACAACCTGCACCTCAAGGCAGACCTATCTTCAGTAAAGTTCCTACTGTTTGCAACTCACATGTCTCCTCATCTCTTCCGCCGTTCACCTACAGTGACTTGCGAAAGTATTCGGCCCCCTGGAACTTTTCAACCTTTTGCCACATTTCAGGCTTCAAACAAAAAGATATAACATTTTAAATTTTTGGTGAAGAATCAACAACAAGTGGGTCACAATTGTGAAGTGGAACGAAATTTATTGGATCATTTAAACTTTTTTTGTAATAATAAAACTGAAAAGTTGAGCGTGCAAAATTATTCGGCCCATTTAATTTCAGTTCAGAAAACTCACTCCAGAAGTTCATTGAGGATCTCTGAATGATCCAATGTTGTCCTAAATGACTGATGAAGATAAATAGAATCCACCTGTATGTAATCAAGTCTCCGTATAAATGCACCTGCTCTTGGATAGTCTCAGGGTTCTGTTTAAAGCACAGAGAGCATCATGAAGACCAAGGAACACACCAGACAGGTCCATGATACTGTTGTGGAGAAGTCTAAAGCCGGATTTGGATACCAAAAGATTTCCCAAGCTTTAAACATCCCAAGGAGCACTGTGCAAGCGATCATATTGAAATGGAGGGAGTATCAGACCACTACAAATCTACCAAGACCTGGCCGTCCCTCTAAACTTTCATCTCAAACAAGGAGAAGACTGATCAGAGATGCAGCCAAGAGGCCCATGATCACTCTGGATGAACTGCAAAGATCTACAGCTGAGGTGGGAGAGTCTGTCCATAGGACAACAATCAGTCGAACACTTCACAAATCTGGCCTTTATGGAAGAGTGGCAAGAAGAAAGCCATTACTCAAAGATATCCATAGAAAAGTCTTGTTTACAGTTTGCCACAAGCCACCTGGGAGACACACCAAACATGTGGAAGAAGGTGCTCTGGTCAGATGAAACCAAAATCAAACTTTTTAGAAACAATGCAAAACGATATGTTTGGCGTAAAAGCAACACAGCTCATCACCCTGAACACACCATCCCCACTGTCAAACATGGTGGTGGCAGCATCATGGTTTGGGCCTGCTTTTCACCATCAGGGACAGGGAAGATGGTTAAAATTGATGGGAAGATGGATGGAGCCAAATACAGGACCATTCTGGATGAAAACCTGTTGGAGTCTGCAAAAGACCTGAGACTAGAACAGAGATTTATCTTCCAACAAGACAATGATCCCAAACATAAAGCAAAATCTACAATGGAATGGTTCAAAAATAAATGTATCCAGGTCTTAGAATGGCCAAGTCAAAGTCCAGACCTGAATCCAATTGAGAATATGTGGAAAGAGCTGAAAACTGCTGTTCACAAACGCTCTCCATCCAACCTCAAAGAGCTTGAGCTGTTTTGCAAGGAAGAATGGGCAAGAATTTCAGTCTCTAGATGTGCAAAACTGATAGAGACATATCCCAAGTGACTTGCTGCTGTAATCGCAGCAAAAGGTGGCGCAACAAAGTATTAATGCAAGGGGGCCGAATAATTTAGCACGCCCCACTTTTCAGTTTTATTATTACAAAAAAAGTTTAAATGATCCAATAAATTTCGTTCCACTTCACAATTGTGACCCACTTGTTGTTGATTCTTCACCAAAAATTTAAAATGTTATATCTTTTTGTTTGAAGCCTGAAATGTGGCAAAAGGTTGAAAAGTTCCAGGGGGCCGAATACTTTCGCAAGGTACTGTACTTGCATCGCAAGGTGCTGGTGTCATGAATATTTTAGGGACCCTGCCAACTGACACCCTAATTTTGCACCATCAAGGGCACCTCGCATCAACATTTGACAGAGCCCCTGGAACCAGAGAGTGCCCCGAAGGAGTTAGTGTCACCTTTCACTCACTGCATGCCGGCCCAGGGAGCAGCAGCTTCAAACTGTGAGTAGAATTGCACCCATCGGCTCACCACCACTGTGACAACACTACACGCTCACATATACGCCCCTGCGGCCTGGTTGCTGCATATATCAGCAACGGTCATGCCCCTGAGTGTTCAAGCCCTATAGTGGGACTACAAAAAAATGAAAAAAGTTAAATATTTAAAATATTTTAAAAAGGAAATCAAAACAGCTGGAATAATTGTCCTTTTCCATTAAAACGGTTTATTATGTTTCAAAATAAATAAAAGACTATACATATATATATTATATTGTCATGTTCATAATGATCCATATTATAGAACTTAGGCTAGTTTCATACTAGCAAGCTCTTTCTTGAGCCAGCATTGCTGGACACTACCTGATGCCTGCCGGCCCCATTAACTATAATGGGGACTGGCGGAGATCTGGCCACAACCTAGCAAATATGCTGAGAATCACCTGAGAATTTCCTGGACAAAAATCGCTGCACTTTGTCTGTGATGTAGTCCAAAAGCTCCCATTGGAGTCTATGGATCTATAAAAATCACTGACAGAACATGGATGGCATCTATGTTCTGTCAGTGGTTTTCACTGAACATTGGAAGGAGATACTCTGGAAATCCCATTTCAGACTAGCAATGGACTTGGAATGCAGATATCATACAGAGTGCAAAAATCGAACACAGGCACCAGTGATGGAGCCTTCACAGATATCTTCATGGTTGCATACAGAGTGCAAAAAATGGACACGGGCACCGATGATAGAGCCTTCACAGATATCTTCATGGATGAAGCACTGACCATCTTGTCACAGAAATCTTCACAGACGTGTGAAAAAGGCCTAACTCAGGTGGAGTCATCACCGTAACATGATCAAGTGGCAGGTACTGCAAGAGGGACAAGGACATTTTCAATGGCCAACCTCTGGTTCTCACCAGCCATGCTAGACTAGTCTGTAAGAATAAGCTAATAGATGTGGGTCCCAATGTGTGTAACATATTAATTTAATTGTTAGCAGAAAGTTCAGGGTTCATTGTACTCAGAGAGCCCTATTTATCATTAACAGTTTGAAGAATTTTGAAATTGTATTTCCATTTCCATAGAGGAGGAAACATTTACAGAAAAATATTATAAAAAATATGAAAAATAAGATCAAAATAAAAATCTAATGCCCTGCACTATATGTGGAAAGGAAACTTGTGGATGGTCATTAATACCTGATTTTAATACCAGCACTTATAGGGGTTGTGCCATAAACTACTTTTCATTCTAAAGTGTATCTGAAGTGTAGCTCCCATTCCTCTGAATGTTTTTTTTTTTTGTTTGTTACATAGAACATAGAAACACAGAAGATTGACGGCAGAAAAAGACCACCTGGTCCATCTAGTCTGCCCTTTTATTATTCCTTTACTTAGGATAGATACATGTTTATCCCAGGCATGTTTAAATTCAGTTACTGTGGATTTATCAACCACCTCTGCTGGAAGTTTGTTCCAAGCTTCTACTACTCTTTCAGTGAAATAATATTTTCTAATGTTGTTCTTGATTTTTCCCCCAACTAACCTCAGATTGTGCCCCCTTGTTCTTGTGTTCAGTTTCTTATTAATAACCCTTCCCTCCTGAACTTTATTCATTCCTTTAACATATTTAAAGTTTTCAATTAGAGA
Source organism: Rhinella marina (assembly GCA_900303285.1). NCBI lineage: Eukaryota > Metazoa > Chordata > Amphibia > Anura > Bufonidae > Rhinella > Rhinella marina. Next base: position 29,843 of record ONZH01027759.1, read on the forward strand.
TGAGCGAGCACTAAAATGCTCGGGTGCTCGTTATTCGAGTCAAATTTTTCCCGATGCTTGGGTGCTCGTTTCGAATAACGAACCCCATTGAAGTCAATGGGAGACTCGAGCATTTTTTGCAGGGGACCAAAGCTCTGCACAGGGAAGGTTGCGTGAAAACCTGGAAACCTCAGAAAATGATGGATGCATGGATGCCACTGAGGCTGCCTAATCGTACCATTATGCCAAATTCTGGGCAACAGCCTGGTGGTGACCCTCAAGACAATTGTGCTGACCCAGACCAAGATGGGCATGGCACATGCCCATCACATGTTAGTAAAGCACCCAACTAGGTGCAACGAAGGTCCATCACCGCCTGCGGGTGACACCACTGCCCATGCTGGCACTGCTGTCCTATCCCCTGCCCCACGACGCAGCCATAAGCCTGGCACAACGTGGTGACAGCTTGGTGACCAAGTTAGATTGAGGTAGCAGGTGAACCACCCAAAAATTTACCCTGACACAGCATGGCGGTGAACCCAGAGTGACCAAGTGAGACTGAGGTAGCAGGCGAAGCACTTAAAATTTTACCCTGACACGGAATGGCGGTGAAAGTCAGACGCCGCCTGCATGAGATTAGGGATAGAGCTGCTGTCTGTCAGGGAGAGTGTTAGGGCCTCAATTTAGATTTTGGTTAGGCAGGAATCACCCACAAAGAACCCAACAGCCCTTCTAAGGGCTACAAGAACCTTTTTTTTTTGGCTCCTCCTGGCTGCTGCATGAGATTTGGGATAGAGCTGCTGCCTGTCAGGGAGAGTGTTAGGGCCTCAATTTAGATGTTGGTTAGGCAGGAATCACCCACAAAGAACCCAACAGCCCTTCTAAGGGCTACAAGCACCTTTTGTTTTGGTCTCCTCCTGGCTGCTGCATGAGATTAGGGATAGAGCTGCTGTCTGTCAGGGAGAGTGTTAGGGCCTCAATTTAGATGTTGGTTAGGAAGGAATCACCCACAAAGAACTCAACAGCCCTTCTAAGTGCTACAAGCACCTTTTTTTTGTCTCCTGCTGGCTGGGACTTGTAGTGCAGCTACCGCCATCTTGGCTGCACACTGTTAGGGCGTGAAATTAGAATGTGGTTAGGCAGGAATCATCCACAAAGAACCCAACGGTCCTTCTAAGGGCTACAACAACCTTTTTTTGTCCTCCTCTCGGCTGCTGGCTGGGACTTGTAGTTCAGCTACCACCATCTTGGCTGCACGCTGTGCACAGCGACTGGTGGCAGAAGGGACAGCACGTGGTCCACACAGACCCAAAAGGAATTGCCCAAGGTCCTCTCAGTACTCATTTTTGCTGCTGTTGTACCTTGGCTTGCTGAGATCTGTAGTGCAGTCTAGGGAATATGTTTTTTCTCTCAGTTATATATATTACAGTCCAGTGAACAATTATGTTGTGTGCTGTACAGTAGCGTCAGTCTAGGGTATACGTTTTTTCTCTCAGTTATATATCCTACAGTGCAGTACAAATTCTGTCATGTGCTGCACACTAGCCGGAGTCTAGAAAATATACATTTTTTTCTCTCATTCATATATCCTACAGTGCAGTGAAAAATTGTGTGGTGTGCGTTACACTAGTGGCAGTCTAGAGAATACGTTTTTTCTCTCAGATACATTTAATACAGTCCAGTGAAAAATTCTGTGGTGTGTGGTACACTATCCGCAGTTTAGAGAATACGTTTTTGGCCTCAGATATTAATTCGACAGTTTAGTGATTACACAAAATGTTGAACCCAAGGGCTAAGGGTCGCAGTCTGTGGGTGATGAGAGTGTGGACTTAGTGCAAGTAGTGCATCAAGAGGTGTCGGATGATGATGAGACACGGTTGTCAGACATTGACGTTGTTGTCAGGGCAGTAAGTCCCAGGGGGGAGCAGAGTGAGGAATCGGAGGAAGAGCAGTTGGATGATGAGGTGACTGACCCGAGCTGGGTTGGTAAGCCTAGTCAAGACAGTGCTTCTGAGGGGGAGGCAAGTGCAGCACCAGAACAGGTTGGAAGAGGCAGTGGGGTGGCCAGAGGGAGAAGCAGGGCCAGAGCAAGTAGATCATCAACTGTTTCACGGAGTAAAGCTCCCGTGCCGAGGCCTAGACATTCTCAAGTCTGGAGGTTCTTTAAAGAAAGTGAGGATGACCGACGGACCGTGGTGTGCAACTTGTGCCACACCAGGATCAGCAGGGGAGGCACCTCTACCAGCCTAACCACTACCAGCATGCGCAGGCACACGACTCAATGGAACCAAGGCCGTTCACCTCCTGCGGATCACACCACTGCTTCTTCCCCTGTGTCACATGCTGGCTTTGCGAGTCAACCCCCCGCCCAGGACCCCGGCACGAGCGCCTCCCGCCCTACAACCACCCCTTCACCTCCACGATCCTCCATACCCTACACCAATGTGTCTCAGCGCAGCGTTCAGCTGTCTTTGCATCAGACATTGGAGCGCAAGAGCAAACGCGAATACAATTCCACCCACCCACATGCACAAGCCCTAAACGTCCACATTTTCAAACTGCTGAGCCTGGAGATGCTGCGCTATAGACTAGTATAGATTGAGGCTTTCTGCAACCTGATGGCGGTGGCTGTCCCTCGGTACTTGGTCCCCAGCTGCCACTATTTTTCACGATGTGCCGTCCCAGCCCTACACCAGCACGTGTCAGAGAACATCATCAGTGCCCTGACCAACGCGGTTACTGAGAAGGTCCACCTAACCATGGACACATGGACAGGTGCTGGCGGGCAGGGACACTATATCTCCCTGACGGCACATTAGGTTAACTTGGTGGAGGTTAGGACCGAGTCTGACCCTGGGGCCGCTCATGTAATGCCCACACCGAGGATTGCGGGGCCTACCTCGGTCACGGTTTCTCAGACTTATTATGCCTCTTCCTCCAACCCCTCCTCCTCCTACTCTCAAATACAATCTGTGAGCACGGCGCCTTCAGTCGGTAGCTCTAGCCGCAGCAGCACTGCCGTGGATAAGCGCCAGCAGGCGGTTCTGAAACTGGTGAGCTTAGGTGACAAGAGGCACACCGCCCAAGAGCTGTTACAGGGGCATCACGGCGCAGACCGATCTTTGGCTGGCGCCGCTGAAACTCAAACCAGGCATGGTTGTGTGTGACAACGGGCGTAACCTGGTGGCGGCTCTGCAACTCGGCAGACTAACACATGTGCCATTATACACCAATAGTATTTCCCAAAGTAACAACAACCCATATAAACACCGCATATAAAACCTGCCTGGTCCACGTGTTCAATCTTGTGGTTCAGCGGTTCATCAAGACCTACCCCAATATGTCTGATTTGCTCACCAAGGTGCGACGCATCTGTGTGCGTTTCCGCAAGTCAACCACAGATGCTGCCACTCTCAGGGCAGTGCAACGGCACTTACAACTGACAGCTCACCGACTGTTGTGCGACGTGCCCACACAATGGAATTCCACATTACACATGTTAGCCAGGGTTTACCAGCAGCGCAGAGCGATTGTAGACTGCCAGATGACAACTTCCACGAGAACTGGTAGTCAGGTTAGTCAGCTTCCTCAGTCTACAATGAGGAGTGGACATGGATGTCTGATATCTGTCAGGTGTTAAGCCACTTTGAGGAGTCAACACAGATGGTCAGCGGCGATGCCGCCATTATCAGCATCACCATCCCGCTGCTTTGTCTGCTGAAAAACTCACTGCTCAGCATGAAGTCAGAGGCTTTGCGCTTGTCACAGGAGATGGGGGAGAAGATATGCTGCTTGATAGCCAGACCACCCTCAGGTCTGTTTCTCAGCGCGTATTGGAGGAGGATGAGGAGGAAGAGGAGGAAGAGAAGGAGACGGTTGGCGAGACTGAAGAGGGTACCTATGCTCATTCCTTCTTATCTGTTGAGCGTGTATGGGCTGAAGAGGAGGAGCTGGAGGAGGAGGAAATTGAGGAAAGGGAATTCTTGCGTGTTGGGACTCTTGCGCACATGGCTGACTTCATGTTAGGCTGCCTTTCCCGTGACCCTCGCATTTTTGCCAACACCGATTACTGGGTGTTCACCCTCCTGGACCCCCGGTACAAGCAGAACTTTTCCACTCTCATTCCTGTAGAGGAGAGGAGTATGAGAGTGAATCAATATCAACAGGCCCTGGTGCACAAGCTGAAACTATCCTTCCCATCTGATACCGCTAGCGGCAGAGGACATACTAGTGGGGGAGAGGAGGGGAGCAGGCAGCTTGTCAAGCACTGGCAGGGGAACACTCTCCAAGGCCTTTGCCAGTTTTATGGCACCCCAGCAAGACTATGTCAGCTGTTCAGAAAGATGGTGAGGGAGTACCTAGCTGACCATACCAACGTCCTGCATGATCACTCTGCTCCATACAACTACTGGGTTGCAAAGCTGGACACGACAACTGGTGCTGTACGCCTTGGAGGTGCTGGCCTGCCCTGCCGCTAGCGTGTTGTCAGAGCGGGTCTGCAGTGCAGCTGGTGGCATCATCACTGATAAGTGTACACGCCTGTCAACTGACAGCGCTGACAGGCTGACGATTATTGAAATGAATAAAGCCTGGATTTCACCGGAATGCAAATCTCCACCGGGGGAAAGCAGCTCATCATGAAGATTCTTTATGTATCCTCTCCTCCTCCTCTTCGCACACAAACGCTGAGCCAACAGGCAATGTTTCTGAGGGCCAACTGGCGCTCTTTACAAACAATGTTTATGGAGGGCCACCTACAGGCCCTCTCTCCAATAAATTTTTTAGGAGCGTAAATTACAGACACTCAAAAAATTTTACAGGAGAGTCAACTACAGACACTCCAAAACAATTTTACAGGAGGGTCAACT
>ONZH01027760.1:0-66208 GCA_900303285.1 Rhinella marina
ATTCGAAAGTTCGAAATTCGATTCGAATAGACTGCGAAATTCGACTATTCGACCGGATATCGAATCCCATTAAAGTCTATGGGAAAAAATGCTCGCCACTTGGAAATCTCAATTCGACCACTTGAGGTCACCAAGTCCACCCTGGAACCTCAGAAAAGGATGCCAACACTGCTGGAATGCAACTGGGACAGCAGGGGAAGCATGTCTGGGTGCATATAACGCGCCCAAGTCGCACTATTACGCCACTATCACAGCCTCTCAACAATACACTCCAAACACAATCTAACCTCTCTGTAAAGTGAGACCATACAAGGAAACCTTCTTTCCTCTACATTGCCATGGACCCCAAGCCAAACTAGACAAAAAAAAAGATGAAATTCTGCACCCCTTAAAATCACGTTGCCTATGACAACCACAGATGGCATAGGCAAGGGGGAAAGCAAATAGACCCCACCCCTAATTGTCATTGTGTGTGTGTGTGAGATGTGGTCAGACATGTCCTTCTTTAAAATGTAAAAACAACTCAAACACATGCAGAAGCCTTAAAATGCCCAAATTGTTGGCGCTTGAGATGTCAGTGACCCGACCTGGCCCAGTGTCATGTCTAGCAGGTAAAGCAGTGGGGATGTTGAGGGATGCGTAGGACCGCAAAAGGAAGGAAGAGGCCGTGGGCTGGCCAGAGGCTCATGGAAAATTTTGTGGCGGCCCAAGAGGTGACACCTCTTAAAAATTATGTGGAGGCCCAAGAGGTGAGACCTCTTAAAAATTATGTGGAGGCCCAAGAGGTGAGACCTCTTAAACATTTTGTGGAGGCCCAAGAGGTGAGACGTCTTAAAAATTATGTGGAGGCCCAAGAGGTGAGACCTCTTAAACATTTTGTGGAGGCCCAAGAGGTGAGACCTCTTAAAAATTATGTGGAGGCCCAAGAGGTGAGACCTCGTTAAAATTTTGTGGAGGCCCAAGAGGTGAGACTCTTAAAAATTATGTGGAGGCCCAAGAGGTGAGACCTGTTAAAGATTTTGTGGAGGCCCAAGAGGTGAGACGTATTAAAAATTATGTGGAGGCCCAAGAGGGAGGACCCGTTAAAATTATGTGGAGGCCCAAGAGGTGAGACCTCTTAAAAATTATGTGGAGGCCAAGAGGTGAGACCTCTTAAAATTATGTGGAGCCAAGAGGTGAGACCCTCTTAAACATTTTGTGGAGGCCCAAGAGGTGAGAACGTCTTAAAAATTATGTGGAGGCCCAAGAGGTGAGACCTGTTAAAAATTGTGAGGCCCAAGAGGTGAACGTTAAAAATTATGTGGAGGCCAAGAGGTGAGACCTGTTAAAATTTTGTGGAGGCCCAAGAGGTGAGACCTTTAAAATTATGTGGAGGCCCAAGAGGTGGAGACCGTTAAAAATTATGTGGAGGCCCAAGAGGTGAGACCTGTAAACATTTTGTGGAGGCCCAAGAGGTGAGACCTATAAAATTATTGTGGAGGCCCAAGAGGGGAGACCTCTTAAAAATTATGTGGAGGCCCAAGAGGTGAGACCTCTTAAAACATTTTTGTGGCAGGCCCAAGAGGTGAGACCTCTTAAAAATTATGTGGAGGCCCAAGAGGTGAGACCTGTTAAAAATTATGTGGAGGCCCAAGAGGTGAGACCTGTTAAACATTTTGTGGAGGCCCAAGAGGTGAGACCTCTTAAACATTTTGTGGAGGCCCAAGAGGTGAGACGTATTAAAAATTATGTGGAGGCCCAAGAGGGGAGACCTCTTAAAAATTATGTGGACGCCCAAGAGGTGAGACCTCGTAAACATTTTGCGCAGGCCCAAGAGGTGAGACCTCTTAAAAATTATGTGGAGGCCCAAGAGGTGAGACCTCTTAAACATTTTGTGGAGGCCCAAGAGGTGAGCCATAAATATAAAAATTTTTCTGATTTACGGAGCAATTCTACGGCGGTTAAGGAGGAGGAGGAGGAGGTGGAGGAGGAAATGGCACTTCATACACATGGCACTTCACTTTTGGCTGCTTTCCACGGTTGGAGAAGCAAAGTCCGGGTCAATCCACTTGCTGTTCATTTTGATTAGCGTCAGCCTGTCGGCACTGTCGGTTGACAGGCGGCTGCGCTTATCGGTGATAATGCCCCGGCAGCGCTGAACACCCTTTCTGATAGCACGCTGGCGGCAGGGCAGGCAAGCACCTCCAAGGCGTACAGGGACAGTTCCAGCCACGTGTCCAACTTGGATTGCGAAGACCCAGTACAGTTTGTTCTCCACTATCCGGACAACACGTGTGTCCCGGGAAAAGCAGCCCAGCATGAAGTCAGCCATGTGTGCCAGACTCTGAATAGGCATGACGTCACTGCCCCCACCAGAAGGATCACTTGCCATTTCCTCCTCTTCCTCTTCCGCCTCCTCTCCGCCCCATCCGCGCTGAACCAATGGGACGCACACAGCCTGACTGCTACCCTCGCCGCCAGCATCCTCCTCCTCTTCCACAGCCACCTCCACGTCGTCCTCCTCCTCCTCATCCTCCTCCTCCTGCAACTGCCACCGTGAAGCAGACAAAAGTGTGGTCTGACTGTGTAGCTCCGTTGCGTCTCCTCCTGCCCCCGTCTCCTCTGTGTGCAATGCGTTCTCCCTTATTGCGATGAGGGATTCTTTAAGGACGCATAGGAGCGGGATGGTTACGCTCGGCCCTGCTGGCTGTGGCCTCACTTCTCTGTCTGAACTGTCCTCTGCCTGTGGACATCCCTCTGCCTGTGGACATCCCTCTGCCTGTGGACATCCCTCTGCCTGTGGACATCCCTCTGCCTGTGGACATGCCTCTGCCTGTGGACATCCCTCTGCCTGTGGACATTCCTCTGCCTGTGGACATCCCTCTGCCTCTTGCTGCCTTTTTCGGTGCTGCGCAGACCACCACCTCTCCACTGCTTTCCTCGCTGGACATCACCCTGGACCGGGTCAGTATCGGACAGTACAAAGCGGTGGTACATTTCATACTCCAGCCGTGGCCTGTTTTCATTCTCCCAATGCCTTGAGACATGTACTGAATGTAAATGAAGGTGTTGTAATCGCGTCTCTCTGTGACAATAGCTCGATACTATCAACTGCCAATTTTATTTTTAACTTTTTTTTTTTTTTAGCGAACAGTTTTTTTCAACTTACTGATGTTTTCCAGTCTCTGTTTGGAAACTTTCTATGACTTTTTTCGTACTGGGTGCATTTGGTATAAATATGCAGAGAGTTATTTATGGTTTAATCGCAGAACGATGCAAAGGGAAAGCGTCGTCTAAAGGAGAATCATTTACCTCAGATAATTCAACCAGCAACTATGGCCCCCAACAGCATTTCCGCGCCCCCGTCCTCGTCCACGTCCTATTCCGCTAGCCCCCCTCCGCATTTTATTTTTTTTTTGGTTACAATATTTTGCCTTCACAGCCGTGAAATAATTTTGCAAGAGAACGCACAGTACAGTTGCCATTATAAGGCCTAATATTTTAGAGTTCAAGGTACACAGCCGTGTACTAACTTTTCAGACGGGTGCGGTATTAACACCAGGTATTTAAAGAATTTTGCAAGAGAACGCACAGTACAGTTGCCAATTATAAGGCCTAATATTTTATAGTATAATTATGTGGAGGCCCAAGAGGTGAGACCTCTTAAAGATTTTGTGGAGGCCCAAGAGGTGAGACCTCTTAAAGATTTTGTGGAGGCCCAAGAGGTGAGACCTCTTAAAGATTTTGTGGAGGCCCAAGAGGTGAGACCTCTTAAAGATTTGTGGAGGCCCAAGAGGTGAGACCTCTTAAAGATTTTGTGGAGGCCCAAGAGGTGAGACCTCTTAAAGATTTTGTGGAGGCCCAAGAGGTGAGACCTCTTAAAGATTTTGTGGAGGCCCAAGAGGTGAGACCTCTTAAAGATTTTGTGGAGGCCCAAGAGGTGAGACCTCTTAAAGATTTTGTGGAGGCCCAAGAGGTGGACCTCTTAAAGATTTGTGGAGGCCCAAGAGGGAGACCTCTTAAGAATTTTTTGGAGGCCCAAAGGGGTGAGGACCTCTTAAGATTTTGTGGAGGCCCAAGAGGTGAGGACCTCTTAAAGATTTTGTGGAGCCCAAGAGTGAGACCTTCTTAAAGATTTGTGGAGGCCCAAGAAGGTGAGACCTCATTTAAAGATTTTTGTGGAGGCCCAAGAGGGTAGACCTTCGTAAACATTTTGTGCAGGCCCAAGAGGTGAGGACCTCTTAAAATTGTGTGGAGGCCCAAGGAGGTGAGACCTCTTAAACATTTTTGTGGAGGCCCAAGAGGTGGAAGGCCATAAATAATAAAAATTTTTTCTGATTTACGGACCAATTCTACGGCGGTTAAGGAGGAGGGAGGAGGGGTGTAGGAGGAAATGGCACTTCATACAGATGGCACTTCACTTTTTGGCCTGCTTTCCACGGTTGGAGAAGCCAAATGTCCGGGTCAATCCACTTGCTGTTCATTTTGATTAGCGTCAGCCTGTCGGCACTGTCGGTTGACAGGCGGCTGCGCTTATCGGTGATAATGCCCCCGGCAGCGCTGAACACCCTTTCTGATAGCACGCTGGCGGCAGGGCAGGCAAGCACCTCCAAGGCGTACAGGGACAGTTCCAGCCACGTGTCCAACTTGGATTGCGAAGACCCAGTACAGTTTGTTCTCCACTATCCGGACAACACGTGTGTCCCGGGAAAAGCAGCCCAGCATGAAGTCAGCCATGTGTGCCAGACTCTGAATAGGCATGACGTCACTGCCCCCACCAGAAGGATCACTTGCCATTTCCTCCTCTTCCTCTTCCGCCTCCTCTCCGCCCCATCCGCGCTGAACCAATGGGACGCACACAGCCTGACTGCTACCCTCGCCGCCAGCATCCTCCTCCTCTTCCACAGCCACCTCCACGTCGTCCTCCTCCTCCTCATCCTCCTCCTCCTGCAACTGCCACCGTGAAGCAGACAAAAGTGTGGTCTGACTGTGTAGCTCCGTTGCGTCTCCTCCTGCCCCCGTCTCCTCTGTGTGCAATGCGTTCTCCCTTATTGCGATGAGGGATTCTTTAAGGACGCATAGGAGCGGGATGGTTACGCTCGGCCCTGCTGGCTGTGGCCTCACTTCTCTGTCTGAACTGTCCTCTGCCTGTGGACATCCCTCTGCCTGTGGACATCCCTCTGCCTGTGGACATCCCTCTGCCTGTGGACATCCCTCTGCCTGTGGACATGCCTCTGCCTGTGGACATCCCTCTGCCTGTGGACATTCCTCTGCCTGTGGACATCCCTCTGCCTCTTGCTGCCTTTTTCGGTGCTGCGCAGACCACCACCTCTCCACTGCTTTCCTCGCTGGACATCACCCTGGACCGGGTCAGTATCGGACAGTACAAAGCGGTGGTACATTTCATACTCCAGCCGTGGCCTGTTTTCATTCTCCCAATGCCTTGAGACATGTACTGAATGTAAATGAAGGTGTTGTAATCGCGTCTCTCTGTGACAATAGCTCGATACTATCAACTGCCAATTTTATTTTTTACCTTTTTTTTTTTTTTAGCGAACAGTTTTTTTCAACTTACTGATGTTTTCCAGTCTCTGTTTGGAAACTTTCTATGACTTTTTTCGTACTGGGTGCATTTGGTATAAATATGCAGAGAGTTATTTATGGTTTAATCGCAGAACGATGCAAAGGGAAAGCGTCGTCTAAAGGAGAATCATTTACCTCAGATAATTCAACCAGCAACTATGGCCCCCAACAGCATTTCCGCGCCCCCGTCCTCGTCCACGTCCTATTCCGCTAGCCCCCCTCCGCATTTTATTTTTTTTTGGTTACAATATTTTGCCTTCACAGCCGTGAAATAATTTTGCAAGAGAACGCACAGTACAGTTGCCAATTATAAGGCCTAATATTTTAGAGTTCAAGGTACACAGCCGTGTACTAACTTTTCAGACGGTGGGTATTAACACCAGGTATTTAAAGAATTTTGCAAGAGAACGCACAGTACAGTTGCCAATTATAAGGCCTAATATTTTATAGTATAATTATGTGGAGGCCCAAGAGGTGAGTGACCTTTAAAGATTTTGTGGAGGCCAAGAGGTGAGACCTTTAAAGATTTTGTGGAGGCCCAAGAGGTGAGACCTCTAAAGATTTTGTGGAGGCCCAAGAGGTGAGACCTCTTTAAAGATTTTGTGGAGGCCCAAGAGGTGAGACCTCTTAAAAATTTTTGTGGAGGCCCAAGAGGTGAGACCTCTTAAACATTTTGTGGAGGCCCAAGAGGTGAGACCTTCTTAAGATTTTGTGGAGGCCCAAGAGGTGAGACGTTTAAAAATTATGTGGAGGGCCAAGAGGGGAGACCTGTTAAACATTTGTGGAGGCCCAAGAGGGAGACCTGTTAAACATTTTGTGGGAGGCCCAAGAGGTGAGACCTATTAAAAATTATGTGGAGGCCCAAGAGGTGAGACCTGTTAAACATTTTGTGGAGGCCCAAGAGGTGAGACGTATTAAAAATTATGTGGAGCCCAGAGGGGAGACCTCTTAAAATTATGTGGAGGCCCAAGAGGTGAGACCTCTTAAACATTTTGTGCAGGCCCAAGAGGTGAGACCTCTTAAAAATTATGTGGAGGCCCAAGAGGTGAGACCTGTTAAAAATTATGTGGAGGCCCAAGAGGTGAGACCTGTTAAACATTTTGTGGAGGCCCAAGAGTTGACACCTCTTAAAAATTATGTGGAGGCCCAAGAGGGGAGACCTCTTAAAAATTATGTGGAGGCCCAAGAGGTGAGACCTCTTAAACATTTTGTGCAGGCCCAAGAGGTGAGACCTCTTAAAAATTATGTGGAGGCCCAAGAGGTGAGACCTGTTAAAAATTATGTGGAGGCCCAAGAGGTGAGACCTGTTAAACATTTTGTGGAGGCCCAAGAGGTGAGACCTCTTAAACATTTTGTGGAGGCCCAAGAGGTGAGACGTATTAAAATTATGTGGAGGCCCAAGAGGGGAGACCTCTTAAAAATTATGTGGACGCCCAAGAGGTGAGACCTCGTAAACATTTTGCGCAGGCCCAAGAGGTGAGACCTCTTAAAAATTATGTGGAGGCCCAAGAGGTGAGACCTCTTAAACATTTTGTGGAGGCCCAAGAGGTGAGCCATAAATATAAAAATTTTTCTGATTTACGGAGCAATTCTACGGCGGTTAAGGAGGAGGAGGAGGAGGTGGAGGAGGAAATGGCACTTCATACAGATGGCACTTCACTTTTGGCTGCTTTCCACGGTTGGAGAAGCAAAGTCCGGGTCAATCCACTTGCTGTTCATTTTGATTAGCGTCAGCCTGTCGGCACTGTCGGTTGACAGGCGGCTGCGCTTATCGGTGATAATGCCCCCGGCAGCGCTGAACACCCTTTCTGATAGCACGCTGGCGGCAGGGCAGGCAAGCACCTCCAAGGCGTACAGGGACAGTTCCAGCCACGTGTCCAACTTGGATTGCGAAGACCCAGTACAGTTTGTTCTCCACTATCCGGACAACACGTGTGTCCCGGGAAAAGCAGCCCAGCATGAAGTCAGCCATGTGTGCCAGACTCTGAATAGGCATGACGTCACTGCCCCCACCAGAAGGATCACTTGCCATTTCCTCCTCTTCCTCTTCCGCCTCCTCTCCGCCCCATCCGCGCTGAACCAATGGGACGCACACAGCCTGACTGCTACCCTCGCCGCCAGCATCCTCCTCCTCTTCCACAGCCACCTCCACGTCGTCCTCCTCCTCCTCATCCTCCTCCTCCTGCAACTGCCACCGTGAAGCAGACAAAAGTGTGGTCTGACTGTGTAGCTCCGTTGCGTCTCCTCCTGCCCCCGTCTCCTCTGTGTGCAATGCGTTCTCCCTTATTGCGATGAGGGATTCTTTAAGGACGCATAGGAGCGGGATGGTTACGCTCGGCCCTGCTGGCTGTGGCCTCACTTCTCTGTCTGAACTGTCCTCTGCCTGTGGACATCCCTCTGCCTGTGGACATCCCTCTGCCTGTGGACATCCCTCTGCCTGTGGACATCCCTCTGCCTGTGGACATCCCTCTGCCTGTGGACATGCCTCTGCCTGTGGACATCCCTCTGCCTGTGGACATTCCTCTGCCTGTGGACATCCCTCTGCCTCTTGCTGCCTTTTCGGTGCTGCGCAGACCACCACCTCTCCACTGCTTTCCTCGCTGGACATCACCCTGGACCGGGTCAGTATCGGACAGTACAAAGCGGTGGTACATTTCATACTCCAGCCGTGGCCTGTTTTCATTCTCCCAATGCCTTGAGACATGTACTGAATGTAAATGAAGGTGTTGTAATCGCGTCTCTCTGTGACAATAGCTCGATACTATCAACTGCCAATTTTATTTTTAACTTTTTTTTTTTTTTAGCGAACAGTTTTTTTCAACTTACTGATGTTTTCCAGTCTCTGTTTGGAAACTTTCTATGACTTTTTTCGTACTGGGTGCATTTGGTATAAATATGCAGAGAGTTATTTATGGTTTAATCGCAGAACGATGCAAAGGGAAAGCGTCGTCTAAAGGAGAATCATTTACCTCAGATAATTCAACCAGCAACTATGGCCCCCAACAGCATTTCCGCGCCCCCGTCCTCGTCCACGTCCTATTCCGCTAGCCCCCCTCCGCATTTTATTTTTTTTTGGTTACAATATTTTGCCTTCACAGCCGTGAAATAATTTTGCAAGGAGAACGCACAAGTACAGTTGCCAATTATAAGGCCTAATATTTTAGAGTTCAAGGTACACAGCCGTGTACTAACTTTTTCAGACGGTGGGTATTAACACCAGGTATTTAAAGAATTTTGCAAGAGAACGCACAGTACAGTTGCCAATTATAAGGCCTAATATTTTATAGTATAATTATGTGGAGGCCCAAGAGGTGAGACCTCTTAAAGATTTTGTGGAGGCCCAAGAGGTGAGACCTCTTAAAGATTTTGGGGTGGATGGGCCCAAGAGGTGAGGACCTCTTAAAGATTTTGTGGAGGCCCAAGAGGTGAGACCTCTTAAAGATTTGTGGAGGCCCAAGAGGTGAGACCTCTTAAAGATTTTGTGGAGGCCCAAGAGGTGAGACCTCTTAAAGATTTTGTGGAGGCCCAAGAGGTGAGACCTCTTAAAGATTTTGTGGAGGCCCAAGAGGTGAGACCTCTTAAAAGATTTGTGGAGGCCCAAGAGGTGAGACCTCTTAAAGATTTTGTGGAGGCCCAAGAGGTGAGACCTCTTAAAGATTTTGTGGAGGCCCAAGAGGTGAGACCTCTTAAAGATTTTGTGGAGGCCCAAGAGGTGAGACCTCTTAAAGATTTTGTGGAGGCCCAAGAGGTGAGACCTCGTAAACATTTTGTGCAGGCCCAAGAGGTGAGACCTCTTAAAAATTATGTGGAGGCCCAAGAGGTGAGACCTCTTAAACATTTTGTGGAGGCCCAAGAGGTGAGCCATAAATATAAAAATTTTTCTGATTTACGGAGCAATTCTACGGCGGTTAAGGAGGAGGAGGAGGAGGTGGAGGAGGAAATGGCACTTCATACAGATGGCACTTCACTTTTGGCTGCTTTCCACGGTTGGAGAAGCAAAGTCCGGGTCAATCCACTTGCTGTTCATTTTGATTAGCGTCAGCCTGTCGGCACTGTCGGTTGACAGGCGGCTGCGCTTATCGGTGATAATGCCCCCGGCAGCGCTGAACACCCTTTCTGATAGCACGCTGGCGGCAGGGCAGGCAAGCACCTCCAAGGCGTACAGGGACAGTTCCAGCCACGTGTCCAACTTGGATTGCGAAGACCCAGTACAGTTTGTTCTCCACTATCCGGACAACACGTGTGTCCCGGGAAAAGCAGCCCAGCATGAAGTCAGCCATGTGTGCCAGACTCTGAATAGGCATGACGTCACTGCCCCCACCAGAAGGATCACTTGCCATTTCCTCCTCTTCCTCTTCCGCCTCCTCTCCGCCCCATCCGCGCTGAACCAATGGGACGCACACAGCCTGACTGCTACCCTCGCCGCCAGCATCCTCCTCCTCTTCCACAGCCACCTCCACGTCGTCCTCCTCCTCCTCATCCTCCTCCTCCTGCAACTGCCACCGTGAAGCAGACAAAAGTGTGGTCTGACTGTGTAGCTCCGTTGCGTCTCCTCCTGCCCCCGTCTCCTCTGTGTGCAATGCGTTCTCCCTTATTGCGATGAGGGATTCTTTAAGGACGCATAGGAGCGGGATGGTTACGCTCGGCCCTGCTGGCTGTGGCCTCACTTCTCTGTCTGAACTGTCCTCTGCCTGTGGACATCCCTCTGCCTGTGGACATCCCTCTGCCTGTGGACATCCCTCTGCCTGTGGACATCCCTCTGCCTGTGGACATGCCTCTGCCTGTGGACATCCCTCTGCCTGTGGACATTCCTCTGCCTGTGGACATCCCTCTGCCTCTTGCTGCCTTTTTCGGTGCTGCGCAGACCACCACCTCTCCACTGCTTTCCTCGCTGGACATCACCCTGGACCGGGTCAGTATCGGACAGTACAAAGCGGTGGTACATTTCATACTCCAGCCGTGGCCTGTTTTCATTCTCCCAATGCCTTGAGACATGTACTGAATGTAAATGAAGGTGTTGTAATCGCGTCTCTCTGTGACAATAGCTCGATACTATCAACTGCCAATTTTATTTTTAACTTTTTTTTTTTTTTAGCGAACAGTTTTTTTCAACTTACTGATGTTTTCCAGTCTCTGTTTGGAAACTTTCTATGACTTTTTTCGTACTGGGTGCATTTGGTATAAATATGCAGAGAGTTATTTATGGTTTAATCGCAGAACGATGCAAAGGGAAAGCGTCGTCTAAAGGAGAATCATTTACCTCAGATAATTCAACCAGCAACTATGGCCCCCAACAGCATTTCCGCGCCCCCGTCCTCGTCCACGTCCTATTCCGCTAGCCCCCCTCCGCATTTTATTTTTTTTTGGTTACAATATTTTGCCTTCACAGCCGTGAAATAATTTTGCAAGAGAACGCACAGTACAGTTGCCAATTATAAGGCCTAATATTTTAGAGTTCAAGGTACACAGCCGTGTACTAACTTTTCAGACGGTGGGTATTAACACCAGGTATTTAAAGAATTTTGCAAGAGAACGCACAGTACAGTTGCCAATTATAAGGCCTAATATTTTATAGTATAATTATGTGGAGGCCCAAGAGGTGAGACCTCTTAAAGATTTTGTGGAGGCCCAAGAGGTGAGACCTCTTAAAGATTTTGTGGAGGCCCAAGAGGTGAGACCTCTTAAAGATTTTGTGGAGGCCCAAGAGGTGAGACCTCTTAAAGATTTTGTGGAGGCCCAAGAGGTGAGACCTCTTAAAGATTTTGTGGAGGCCCAAGAGGTGAGACCTCTTAAAGATTTTGTGGAGGCCCAAGAGGTGAGACCTCTTAAAGATTTTGTGGAGGCCCAAGAGGTGAGACCTCTTAAAGATTTTGTGGAGGCCCAAGAGGTGAGACCTCTTAAAGATTTTGTGGAGGCCCAAGAGGTGAGACCTCTTAAAGATTTTGTGGAGGCCCAAGAGGTGAGACCTCTTAAAGATTTTGTGGAGGCCCAAGAGGTGAGACCTCTTAAAGATTTTGTGGAGGCCCAAGAGGTGAGACCTCTTAAAGATTTTGTGGAGGCCCAAGAGGTGAGACCTCTTAAGATTTTGTGGAGGCCAAGGGGACCTCTTAAAGATTTTGTGCAGGCCCAAGAGGTGAGACCTCTTAAAAATTATGTGGAGGCCCAAGAGGTGAGACGTATTAAAAATTATGTGGAGGCCCAAGAGGAGAGACGTGTTAAAAATTATGTGGAGGCCCAAGAGGTGAGACCTGTTAAAAATTATGTGGAGGCCCAAGAGGTGAGACCTGTTAAACCTTTTGTGGAGGCCCAAGAGGTGAGACCTGTTAAAAATTATGTGGAGGCCCAAGAGGTGAGCAATAAATATATACATTTTTCTTATTTACGGAGCAATTCTACGGCGGTTAAGGAGGAGGAGGAGGAGGTGGAGGAGGAAATGGCACTTCATACAGATGGCACTTCACTTTTGGCTGCTTTCCACTGTTAACCTCTTAAACCTTTTGTGGAGGCCCAAAAGGTGAGACCTGTTAAAAATTATGTGGAGGCCCAAGAGGTGAGACCTGTTAAAAATTATGAGGAGGCCCAAGAGGTGAGACCTCTTAAACATTTTGTGGAGGCCCAAGAGGTGACACCTCTTAAAGATTTTGTGGAGGCCCAAGAGGTGACACCTCTTAAAGATTTTGTGGAGGCCCAAGAGGTAAGACCTCTTAAAAATTATGTGGAGGCCCAAGAGGTGAGACCTCTTAAACATTTTGTGCAGGCCCAAGAGGTGAGACCTCTTAAAGATTTTGTGGAGGCCCAAGAGGTGAGACCTCTTAAAGATTTTGTGCAGGCCCAAGAGGTGAGACCTCTTAAAAATTATGTGGAGGCCCAAGAGGTGAGACGTATTAAAAATTATGTGGAGGCCCAAGAGGAGAGACGTGTTAAAAATTATGTGGAGGCCCAAGAGGTGAGACCTGTTAAAAATTATGTGGAGGCCCAAGAGGTGAGACCTGTTAAACCTTTTGTGGAGGCCCAAAAGGTGAGACCTGTTAAAATTATGTGGAGGCCCAAGAGGTGAGACCTGTTAAAAATTATAGGGGCCAAGAGGTGAGACCTCTTAAACATTTTGTGGAGGCCCAAGAGGTGACACCTCTTAAAGATTTTGTGGAGGCCCAAGAGGTGACACCTCTTAAAGATTTTGTGGAGGCCCAAGAGGTAAGACCTCTTAAAGATTATGTGGAGGCCCAAGAGGTGAGACCTCTTAAAAATTATGTGGAGGCCCAAGAGGTGAGACCTCTTAAACATTTTGTGCAGGCCCAAGAGGTGAGACCTCTTAAAAATTATGTGGAGGCCCAAGAGGTGAGACCTCTTAAAAATTATGTGGAGGCCCAAGAGGTGAGACCTCTTAAAATTATGTGGAGGCCCAAGAGGTGAGACCTCTTAAAAATTATGTGGAGGCCCAAGAGGTGAGACCTCTTAAAAATTATGTGGAGGCCCAAGAGGTGAGACCTCTTAAAAATTATGTGGAGGCCCAAGAGGTGAGACCTCTTAAAAATTATGTGGAGGCCCAAGAGGTGAGACCTCTTAAAAATTATGTGGAGCCCAAGAGGAGAGCCATAAATATATATATATTTTTTTTACGGAGCAATTCTACGGCGGTTAAGGAGGAGGAGGAGGAGGTGGAGGAGGAAATGGCACTTCATACAGATGGCACTTCACTTTTGGCTGCTTTCCACGGTTGGAGAAGCAAAGTCCGGGTCAATCCACTTGCTGTTCATTTTGATTAGCGTCAGCCTGTCGGCACTGTCGGTTGACAGGCGGCTGCGCTTATCGGTTATAATGCCCCCGGCTGCGCTGAACACCCTTTCTGATAGCACGCTGGCGGCAGGGCAGGCAAGCACCTCCAAGGCGTACAGGGACAGTTCCAGCCACGTGTCCAACTTGGAGACCCAGTAAGTGTAGGACGCCGAGGGATCGGGGAGGACAGGGTTACGGTCTGCCAGGTACTCCCGCAACATCCGCCGATACTTGTCCCTCCTGCTGATAGCGGGCCCCGCAGTGATGGAAGTTGCACGAGGGGGTGCCATGAACGTGTCCCACACCTTGGAGAGTGTTCCCCTGGTGGCTGTGGGCCTGATGGATGTTGTGGGACTCTGGGAGACCCTCTCCTCTCTGCCGCCAGCGATGGTGGGTGGGAAAATCTCCATCATGTTCTGCACGAGTTCCCTCTGGTATTCCAGCAATCGATTCGTCCTCTCCTCTACCGGAATAAAAGAGGAGACGTTATCTTTATACCGGGGGTCCAGGAGTGCGAAGACCCAGTACAGTTTGTTCTCCACTATCCGGACAACACGTGTGTCCCGGGAAAAGCAGCCCAGCATGAAGTCAGCCATGTGTGCCAGACTCTGAATAGGCATGACCTCACTGCCCCCACCAGAAGGATCACTTGCCATTTCCTCCTCTTCCTCTTCCGCCTCCTCTCCGCCCCATCCGCGCTGAACCAATGGGACGCACACAGCCTGACTGCTACCCTCGCCGCCAGCATCCTCCTCCTCTTCCACAGCCACCTCCACGTCGTCCTCCTCCTCATCCTCCTCCTCCTGCAACTGCCACCGTGAAGCAGACAAAAGTGTGGTCTGACTGTGTAGCTCCGTTGCGTCTCCTCCTACCCCCGTCTCCTCTGCGTGCAATGCGTTCTCCCTTATTGCGATGAGCGATTCTTTAAGGACGCCTAGGAGCGGAATGGTTACGCTCACTATAGCGTCCTCGCTGCTGACCTTCTTGGTGGACTCCTCAAAGATACGCAGTACATCGCATATGTCTGCCATCCATGGCCACTCGTGGTTGGCAAACTGAGGGAGCTGAGTTGGAGGCACGCGTGGATTCATTATCTGGTACTCCATCAATGCTCTCTGCTGCTCACACACCCTGGCCAACATGGAATAGGTGGAATTCCAGCGAGTCGGCAGGTCGCACAACAGCCGATGTTCAGGCAAATGGAGGCGTTGCTGGAGTTTTTTTAAGCTAGCAGCAGCTACAGTTGACTTCCGAAAGTGAGCGCACAAGCGCCGCACTTTCACCAGTAGCTCTGCCAGGTTGGGGTAAGTCTTCAGAAATTTTTGGACTACCAGATTAAAAACGTGGGCCAGGCATGGTACGTGATTGAGTTCGGCAAGCTCCAGAGCCGCCACCAGGTTACGGCCGTTATCGCACACGACCATGCCTGGTCCTAGCTGCAGCGGCGACAGCCACATCTCCGTCTGCTGCAATATGGCGTCCCTCACCTCTGGGGCGCTGTGCTTCCTGTCGCCCAAGCTGATGAGCTTTAGCACCGCCTGCTGACGTCTCCCCGCGCCAGTGCTGCAACGCTTCCAGCTAGCGGCTGAGGGAGATGTTAAGGCACAGGAGGAGGAGGAGGAGGAGGAGGAGGAGGGGGGTTTATCAGAACCCATGCTGGCAATCTTGGGCGGGGGTGGTAGGTAGGCCGTCTCTGTTTGCGACCCCGTCCCCGCCTCCACTACATTCACCCAGTGTGCCGTCAGAGAAATGTATCGTCCCTGGCCGCAAGCGCTTGTCCATGAGTCGGTGGTCAAGTGGACCTTTGCGCTGACTGCGTACCTCAGGGCCCGCCTGATGTTACGCGACACGTGCTGGTGCAGGGCGGGGACGGCACTCCGGGAAAAGTAGTGGCGGCTAGGGACGGAATAGCGAGGTGCGGCAGCCGCCATCAGGTCGCGGAAGGCCTGCGTCTCCACAAGCCTAAACGGCAACATCTCCAGGGCCAGCAGTTTGGAGATGTGGCAGTTTAAGGCTTGGGCTTGGGGGTGACTCGAGGCGTACTTCCGCCTGCGGTCGAACGCCTGCGAGATGGACAGTTGTTGGGACGAGGAGTGTGAAGGTGCAGGCGAAGAGGCGGGGGGGGGGGAAGGGGAGGCTGAAGGAGAAGGCCCCAAAGTAGCAGAGGCAGGCAGAGGCAGATGTGGAGGTGTCCTGGCTGGAGGTCTGGACCGCAGTGGCAGCACACAACAAAGGGGAAGAGGCAGTGGCAGCAAGACCGGGCGCAGTTTGTATTGCGTTTGCTCTCTCCCACTCAGCCCAGTGCTTGAATTCCAAGTGACGCCGCATGCCTGAGGTGGTCAGATTGCTCTTCTCAGAGCCCCTACTCAGTTTTGAGTGGCAGAGTGTGCAAACCGCGCTCAGTTTGTCATCCGCACAAACATTAAAATATCTCCACACCACAGAAGTACGAGGCCTCGATGGGGGAGCTTCGCACGACTGGCCGCTGGCGGGAACAGCTTCGGCCCTGCTGGCTGTGGCCTCACTTCTCTGTCTGAACTGTCCTCTGCCTGTGGCCATCCCTCTGCCTGTGGCCATCCCTCCTGGCATCCCTGCCTGTGGACATCCCTCTGCCTGTGGACATGCCTCTGCCTGTGGACATCCCTCTGCCTGTGGACATCCCTCTGCCTCTTGCTGCCTTTTTCGGTGCTGCGCAGACCACCACCTCTCCACTGCTTTCCTCGCTGGACATCACCCCTGGCCAAGTGGGGTCGGTCATTTCGTCATCCACCACCTCCTCTTCCTCACTCTGCTCCTCCTCCTGCCCACTGGACATTCCAACAGCCTCCCTTGATGGCAACTGCGTCTCATCATCATCATCGCTCATGATAACAGATGCTGGCTCAGGGTCCACATCAGCAGGAGATGGCGAAAACTCCAGTGTTTGGGCATCACTACAAACAAATTCCTCTGCTAGCTCCTGGGATTCTTCCGGCACATCTGAAAAAGGACCCGAAAAGAGCTCCTGGGAGGGGTCAAGGGTGGGATGACTCTGTTGGCCAGGTGTGGAGGAAGGAGGGTCAGAGTGAGACTGTGTGGATGACTGGCTGGTGGACAACTGTGTGGAAGCGCTATCGGCTATCCATTGCACCACCTGTTCAACCTGCTCAGGCCTCAACAGCGGTGTAACCCGCCCCCTGCTTAACTGTCCCATAAAGGCAGGGATTCTGGATGAGCGGGATCCTGGCTGATCCTCACCAGCACACATTGTATCCCCACTGGCTTCAACAAGGCCCCCAACAGCATTTCCGCGCCCCCGTCCTCGTCCACGTCCACGTCCTATTCCGCTAGCCCCCCTCCGCATTTTATTTTTTTTTTGTTGCAAATACAATATTTGGGTATATAATTAGGTATGTGAAATAATTTAGCAAGAGAACGCACAGTACAGTGGCCTATTAAAAGGCCTAGATATTGTATATTTCAAAGTACACAGCCGTGTAGTAACAGAACAGACGGTGGGTATTTACACCAGGTATGTGAGATAATTTAACAAGAGAACGCACAGTACAGTGGCCTATTAAAATGGCCTAGATATTGTATATTTCAAAGTACACAGCCGTGTAGTAACTGAACAGACGGTGGGTATTTACACCAGGTATGTGAGATAATTTAACAAGAGAACGCACAGTACAGTGGCCTATTAAAATGCCTAGATATTGTATATTTCAAAGTACACAGCCGTGTAGTAACTGAACAGACGGTGGGTATTTACACCAGGTATGTGAGATAATTTAACAAGAGAACGCACAGTACAGTGGCCTATTAAATGGCCTAGATATTGTATATTTCAAAGTACACAGCCGTGTAGTAACTGAACAGACGGTGGGTATTTACACCAGGTATGTGAGATAATTTAACAAGAGAACGCACAGTACAGTGGCCTATTAAATGGCCTAGATATTGTATATTTCAAAGTACACAGCCGTGTAGTAACTGAACAGACGGTGGGTATTTACACCAGGTATGTGAGATAATTTAACAAGAAAACGCACAGTACAGTGGCCTATTAAATGGCCTAGATATTGTATATTTCAAAGTACACAGCCGTGTAGTAACTGAACAGACGGTGGGTATTTACACCAGGTATGTGAGATAATTTAACAAGAGAACGCACAGTACAGTGGCCTATTAAATGGCCTAGATATTGTATATTTCAAAGTACACAGCCGTGTAGTAACTGAACAGACGGTGGGTATTTACACCAGGTATGTGAGATAATTTAACAAGAGAACGCACAGTACAGTGGCCTATTAAAATGGCCTAGATATTGTATATTTCAAAGTACACAGCCGTGTAGTAACTGAACAGACGGTGGGTATTTACACCAGGTATGTGAGATAATTTAACAAGAGAACGCACAGTACAGTGGCCTATTAAAATGCCTAGATATTGTATATTTCAAAGTACACAGCCGTGTAGTAACTGAACAGACGGTGGGTATTTACACCAGGTATGTGAGATAATTTAACAAGAGAACGCACAGTACAGTGGCCTATTAAATGGCCTAGATATTGTATATTTCAAAGTACACAGCCGTGTAGTAACTGAACAGACGGTGGGTATTTACACCAGGTATGTGAGATAATTTAACAAGAGAACGCACAGTACAGTGGCCTATTAAAATGCCTAGATATTGTATATTTCAAAGTACACAGCCGTGTAGTAACTGAACAGACGGTGGGTATTTACACCAGGTATGTGAGATAATTTAACAAGAGAAACGCACAGTACAGTGGCCTATTAAATGGCCTAGATATTGTATATTTCAAAGTACACAGCCGTGTAGTAACTGAACAGACGGTGGGTATTTACACCAGGTATGTGAGATAATTTAACAAGAGAACGCACAGTACAGTGGCCTATTAAAATGCCTAGATATTGTATATTTCAAAGTACACAGCCGTGTAGTAACTGAACAGACGGTGGGTATTTACACCAGGTATGTGAGATAATTTAAACAAGAAAACGCACAGTACAGTGGCCTATTAAATGGCCTAGATATTGTATATTTCAAAGTACACAGCCGTGTAGTAACTGAACAGACGGTGGGTATTTACACCAGGTATGTGAGATAATTTAACAAGAGAACGCACAGTACAGTGGCCTATTAAAATGCCTAGATATTGTATATTTCAAAGTACACAGCCGTGTAGTAACTGAACAGACGGTGGGTATTTACACCAGGTATGTGAGATAATTTAGCAAGAGAACGCACAGTACAGTGGCCTATTAAAATGCCTAGATATTGTATATTTCAAAGTACACAGCCGTGTAGTAACAGAACAGACGGTGGGTATTTACACCAGGTATGTGAGATAATTTAACAAGAGAACGCACAGTTACAGTGGCCTATTAAAATGCCTAGATATTGTATATTTCAAAGTACACAGCCGTGTAGTAACTGAACAGACGGTGGGTATTTACACCAGGTATGTGAGATAATTTAACAAGAGAACGCACAGTACAGTGGCCTATTAAATGGCCTAGATATTGTATATTTCAAAGTACACAGCCGTGTAGTAACTGAACAGACGGTGGGTATTTACACCAGGTATGTGAGATAATTTAACAAGAGAACGCACAGTACAGTGGCCTATTAAATGGCCTAGATATTGTATATTTCAAAGTACACAGCCGTGTAGTAACTGAACAGACGGTGGGTATTTACACCAGGTATGTGAGATAATTTAACAAGAGAACGCACAGTACAGTGGCCTATTAAATGGCCTAGATATTGTATATTTCAAAGTACACAGCCGTGTAGTAACTGAACAGACGGTGGGTATTTACACCAGGTATGTGAGATAATTTAACAAGAGAACGCACAGTACAGTGGCCTATTAAATGGCCTAGATATTGTATATTTCAAAGTACACAGCCGTGTAGTAACTGAACAGACGGTGGGTATTTACACCAGGTATGTGAGATAATTTAACAAGAGAACGCACAGTACAGTGGCCTATTAAAATGCCTAGATATTGTATATTTCAAAGTACACAGCCGTGTAGTAACAGAACAGACGGTGGGTATTTACACCAGGTATGTGAGATAATTTAACAAGAGAACGCACAGTACAGTGGCCTATTAAATGGCCTAGATATTGTATATTTCAAAGTACACAGCCGTGTAGTAACAGAACAGACGGTGGGTATTTACACCAGGTATGTGAGATAATTTAACAAGAGAACGCACAGTACAGTGGCCTATTAAATGGCCTAGATATTGTATATTTCAAAGTACACAGCCGTGTAGTAACTGAACAGACGGTGGGTATTTACACCAGGTATGTGAGATAATTTAACAAGAAAACGCACAGTACAGTGGCCTATTAAATGGCCTAGATATTGTATATTTCAAAGTACACAGCCGTGTAGTAACTGAACAGACGGTGGGTATTTACACCAGGTATGTGAGATAATTTAACAAGAGAACGCACAGTACAGTGGCCTATTAAAATGCCTAGATATTGTATATTTCAAAGTACACAGCCGTGTAGTAACTGAACAGACGGTGGGTATTTACACCAGGTATGTGAGATAATTTAGCAAGAGAACGCACAGTACAGTGGCCTATTAAAATGCCTAGATATTGTATATTTCAAAGTACACAGCCGTGTAGTAACAGAACAGACGGTGGGTATTTACACCAGGTATGTGAGATAATTTAACAAGAGAACGCACAGTACAGTGGCCTATTAAAATGGCCTAGATATTGTATATTTCAAAGTACACAGCCGTGTAGTAACTGAACAGACGGTGGGTATTTACACCAGGTATGTGAGATAATTTAACAAGAGAACGCACAGTACAGTGGCCTATTAAATGGCCTAGATATTGTATATTTCAAAGTACACAGCCGTGTAGTAACTGAACAGACGGTGGGTATTTACACCAGGTATGTGAGATAATTTAACAAGAGAACGCACAGTACAGTGGCCTATTAAATGGCCTAGATATTGTATATTTCAAAGTACACAGCCGTGTAGTAACTGAACAGACGGTGGGTATTTACACCAGGTATGTGAGATAATTTAACAAGAGAACGCACAGTACAGTGGCCTATTAAATGGCCTAGATATTGTATATTTCAAAGTACACAGCCGTGTAGTAACTGAACAGACGGTGGGTATTTACACCAGGTATGTGAGATAATTTAACAAGAGAACGCACAGTACAGTGGCCTATTAAATGGCCTAGATATTGTATATTTCAAAGTACACAGCCGTGTAGTAACTGAACAGACGGTGGGTATTTACACCAGGTATGTGAGATAATTTAACAAGAGAACGCACAGTACAGTGGCCTATTAAAATGCCTAGATATTGTATATTTCAAAGTACACAGCCGTGTAGTAACAGAACAGACGGTGGGTATTTACACCAGGTATGTGAGATAATTTAACAAGAAAACGCACAGTACAGTGGCCTATTAAATGGCCTAGATATTGTATATTTCAAAGTACACAGCCGTGTAGTAACAGAACAGACGGTGGGTATTTACACCAGGTATGTGAGATAATTTAACAAGAGAACGCACAGTACAGTGGCCTATTAAATGGCCTAGATATTGTATATTTCAAAGTACACAGCCGTGTAGTAACTGAACAGACGGTGGGTATTTACACCAGGTATGTGAGATAATTTAACAAGAGAACGCACAGTACAGTGGCCTATTAAATGGCCTAGATATTGTATATTTCAAAGTACACAGCCGTGTAGTAACTGAACAGACGGTGGGTATTTACACCAGGTATGTGAGATAATTTAACAAGAGAACGCACAGTACAGTGGCCTATTAAATGGCCTAGATATTGTATATTTCAAAGTACACAGCCGTGTAGTAACTGAACAGACGGTGGGTATTTACACCAGGTATGTGAGATAATTTAACAAGAGAACGCACAGTACAGTGGCCTATTAAATGGCCTAGATATTGTATATTTCAAAGTACACAGCCGTGTAGTAACTGAACAGACGGTGGGTATTTACACCAGGTATGTGAGATAATTTAACAAGAAAACGCACAGTACAGTGGCCTATTAAATGGCCTAGATATTGTATATTTCAAAGTACACAGCCGTGTAGTAACTGAACAGACGGTGGGTATTTACACCAGGTATGTGAGATAATTTAACAAGAGAACGCACAGTACAGTGGCCTATTAAAATGCCTAGATATTGTATATTTCAAAGTACACAGCCGTGTAGTAACTGAACAGACGGTGGGTATTTACACCAGGTATGTGAGATAATTTAACAAGAAAACGCACAGTACAGTGGCCTATTAAATGGCCTAGATATTGTATATTTCAAAGTACACAGCCGTGTAGTAACTGAACAGACGGTGGGTATTTACACCAGGTATGTGAGATAATTTAACAAGAGAACGCACAGTACAGTGGCCTATTAAATGGCCTAGATATTGTATATTTCAAAGTACACAGCCGTGTAGTAACTGAACAGACGGTGGGTATTTACACCAGGTATGTGAGATAATTTAACAAGAGAACGCACAGTACAGTGGCCTATTAAAATGCCTAGATATTGTATATTTCAAAGTACACAGCCGTGTAGTAACTGAACAGACGGTGGGTATTTACACCAGGTATGTGAGATAATTTAACAAGAAAACGCACAGTACAGTGGCCTATTAAATGGCCTAGATATTGTATATTTCAAAGTACACAGCCGTGTAGTAACTGAACAGACGGTGGGTATTTACACCAGGTATGTGAGATAATTTAACAAGAGAACGCACAGTACAGTGGCCTATTAAATGGCCTAGATATTGTATATTTCAAAGTACACAGCCGTGTAGTAACTGAACAGACGGTGGGTATTTACACCAGGTATGTGAGATAATTTAACAAGAGAACGCACAGTACAGTGGCCTATTAAAATGCCTAGATATTGTATATTTCAAAGTACACAGCCGTGTAGTAACTGAACAGACGGTGGGTATTTACACCAGGTATGTGAGATAATTTAACAAGAAAACGCACAGTACAGTGGCCTATTAAATGGCCTAGATATTGTATATTTCAAGGTACACAGCCGTGTACTAACTGAACAGACGGTGGGTATTTACACCTGGTATACAAAAAGGGTATTGCAGGCACACAGAACCCAGAACACTAGAGCCAAATAAACTGTATTTAAAAAAATAAAATAAAATTCACAGCCGTATACTGCCAGATCAGATGGTGCATATACACACTAGTTATATAACAGGGTTGTTCAGCCTAAAAGAACGCTGAACAGTAGTGCCAAATATAGTTTGGTATGTAGCAGAGCACCTAATACACCACTAATGCCTCTCTCTGTCCCTACTCCAGCAGCTATCCCTGAATACAGCAGCCGTTCTCTGTAAAGTCTATATTGTAGTAAAGCTATCACTGAAGTCCACTGTAGTAGCCCTGATAAGGGCTTTTAATCACGCTCCTGCCTGTCCAACAGCTAAAACCTATCTGTCCCTTCTCCAGCCTCTGTCCCTGACTAAGTTCACGCAGCATATGCGTACGAGCAGGAAGAGCTGAGTTTTTAATATTCGAGGTCACATGGTTTTTCCAGCCAATCCATGTAGACGCTGTTTTCGCGCTGCCAGCGTGCTCAGCGTGCCTGTCATACCCCCCCTGCATGTTGATTGGTGGAAAAAGAGCGCCAGGGAAGGTGGGAGGGGAAACGAATTCTAAGTGCGCCATCGCCGTTATACTCGATTGAAATCGAGTATGCCGAATATCGTAGTATTCGATCGAATACCGGCTCGATCGAACACTACTCGCTCATCTCTAATAGCAAGTAATCATTAGAATTACACTAAGAGGCACATTTAAATACTGCATTTTAGACACCGGTCTTAATAAGTCCCTGCACTTCAGCCTCAATTCTAAATGTAAGACGGCTTCCTTGCTGTCCTACATTTAGACCATTTTCTACACCTAAACCAGGCGTAGAAAATTATGAATGAGATGGGCTTGCCGTCCCGTCCCCTACCCTTCCCTGCTCACATCACGTCCACTTTTTGGCGTGAGCAGAGAAGAAGTCACATATTCTGTTGCACCATGGCATGCAACAGAACCTGTGTCAGATATGCACAACAGATGTGGCATACATCTGTTCGTAAATGAAATCCTAAGTTCCCATGCCAAACATTGTATGTGATCAGTAGATTCGAGCAAGCATGCTCGGGCAAACTCACTGTTCGGCCGAGCATGCCTACACTCGGTTGGACTCGGTGTTTGGCCGAACACCGAGTATACTCGAGCTCAAAGCTCGAGTCCCCTAGACGGATCCATCATCATTCCAATGCAAGTCAAAGGGGACAGATCCGTTTGGTGTGACAGATCCATTTGGTTCTTACCTTTCCCTGCAGCTCCTTCCTCCCGTCCAGCAGGTAACGCTGAGGTAAAAATTACCACTATGTGTGCCATCTTCCTGCTGGAGCAGGTCGGGAGCTGCCAGGGAAGGTAAGTATGTCTGTGTGTTTTTTTTTTTTTTTTAATTTGGGGCACCAGCGTAAACCAGGCACCCCCCCTCTTCCGACCAGAGCACCCGGGCTTTCGAGCACCTTAGTGCTCGATCATCACTAGTGATCAGCATACATTAGTCCTGGGTGTCTGTGGGAGTCATTATTAAAAGCTGGACTACCGACATAAATTTTTGTGGGATGGTCAGGAAAGGGTTGATTGTGAATTGCACCACTCATCCCATATCTTGTGAAATTTTGTTGCACAGTTATAATTTTTATAAGCTTTCTCATAAGCCTAAGTAAACCAAAGGTCAGGACTAGATGAATCTAACCGTGCTAAATAAGTGACAGGAACAAGGTCAGGGATGAAGCAGAGGACAGAATACAGGAAGCACCAAAAATGTCAAATAGACTAAATCTGGCCATCAAATTTCTTGACAGTCCATTAGAAATGAGTGAATTTGTTGAAATTTGTTTTGAGTTTGTCTGTTTTTTTTTTTTCGGGGGCACGGGGGGTGGTGGGGGGGGTGGGGCGGTATGGTTACAAATCAAGACTCAAACAGGCTCTGATTGCCCAGAAAGTTGGTATACAACACTTTTTCTGGAATGACTCTGGGACTTATACGTCCCTCATTGTGTTTCATTTTCTACAATTTTCTCCTACATTTTTGGTGGTAGCCAATCAGTGCTTTTCTATAATAAGATTTTTTTTTAATCTGTTGCTGGACTTGAGTCCCCAGATAATGATTCTCTGGAAAATAGACATACAAGCTAGTCTCTTTTCAAAAAGTAAAAGAAAACTCAGCTCTTTCTTAATAACTAACTGTTAGCAGAGCTGCACAAAGAGCATTTGACAACCTGACAAATATGAAGGGCACAGAGTATATAATTAAAGAAGCATGCCAAAAAACATGTATTTTCTGACCTGCTAGAAAAGTACATGATTTAATCTGTAGTGAATGTCATATTCTCATCAGTGACTATATTTGTGAGCCCCCTCCTTTCTAATCTTTAGCTGTCATGTGACCAACTCAATTGACCCAGGACAGGAAGCAAGTTACTTCTCTATTCAATCCTATGAGACTGAGAGTGAGGCTCCCATGAGAATACACAGAGAAACTGACTTCCTGTCCACACCTATGATCTGTCAGTTGGAGAGTCTGATTGTTGGTCACATGACAAAGCTGAGAAGCAGAAGGGAGGTTATAACTCACAAATGTAGAGACTGGTAAGAAGATTACATTCACTACAGATTATATCATGTACCTTAATAGCAGGTCAGAGAATAAATATTTTTGTGGGAGTTCTTCTTTAATTATTTATTTTACTTATGCATATACTTATATTTTATTCATTATCCACTGTCCACAATGGAGCTGACAATCTAAGTTACCTTTCAGTATGTCTAGAGATAAGCAATGTCCCCAAATATTTGATTTGGCTGCTTTGCCGAATTTCGAAAAAAAAAAAATGCTTAGTGACAAACTACTTTGTCTTTGAACCCTTCAGATGCTGCACTCATTGCTGACTGTGGCATCTAAGATTACCTTTGAGAGCTGTCAGGGGCCATCTTGAATGGAGATCCCGTGTGATACGTGATTATGTCATGATGCTGGCTGGTGTGGTGATGTCATAGTCACCAGACATACGATTTTGCGTGGGATCTTCAATCAATATGGCCGTGGCGGCCTCTTCACAAGCAAATGTATAAGGTGAGTATGATTTTTTTTTATTTGTAACAGCCATTTTAGGGAAAAATGAATTACCACGAAGCATGAGGAAATTCAGCTCAGTTGCGAATCAAATTTTCCTGAAATTTTGAATGCAAGTCTATGGTGGAAGCAATCTGATGATCTCATGTTCAAGTTCCATAGAGAAAGTTTTAAAAAGTGTATACCTCACCTCAAAAGTTAGACCTCACAGGGAATTGCATTTTTTCCCAATTCCACCCCCTCTGGAATTTTTTGGCCAGCTTTCCACTACTTTGTATGTAAAAGTAAATGACGCTAATAGAAATACAACTTGTCCGTAATAAACAAGCCCACATATGGCTATGCAAATGGAAATATTTGGGAAGGCAGGGAGTAAAAGATCGAAGAAAATGCCTAGGGTTGAAAGGGTTAAGTGGTGTTCTACAGAGTGATCCCAAATGAACTGTACAAATGAGAGGAAAGTTAGCCTTACCTGATGATATCATTAGTTTCAGTTTGATTAGGTAAGAAGTAAGGACTCCTCATAACTGTTTCCTGAAAAAATGTGGAGAGAGCAAGGAATCTAATCTGACCCATCCTTTGTTCATACTAATTCTACATATATAGAATGAGCATTCACTCTACAACTACATATATCAAGCATATGATATGGAAGGTTTTGTGCAGAAAGCTCATATTGTTCACACCAGTTTTTGCTGAACTGCTTAGATGTCACTGCTTCTTAATGACACAAGGGCTACTTGGATAGTGGATCCTTTGAGTTGGAATGGATGAAGGGCAGTACCTCTTGTTTGTAATCCATAAACAATGGCTGATGTGAGTAGAACCAGCTCATAGTAAAAACATCAGGACTGAGAATTCCTAGTTTATCAAACAGAAAGTCAGGGCAGGCTGAGTTCATGCAAAAAGAAAATTCAAGCAGACGGTCAGAGGCAAGTGACAATCAGAATCAATATAAGCAATACAGAAGCTAACAAGCAACCAGATTACTCAGGTAAAGTGTAAAAGAGAGGGATTCTTAAATATCCATAGAGCTCAGTACCAAAATAGTTCTTAACTATTTAGTTGCTGAACTGGATATGGTCAGATAACATAGTAGAGATAGTAGAGTCAGTGAGCACGGCTAGATGAGCTGAATTTGATATATACGGTATTGTGTCAGTGGTGAAAGACACAGTGAGTGGAAACTTTGACGTTTAACAAAATGATTTAGGGTGTGTTTCTATGTTTTCATGTCTATTTTATATTCTCTGTCTTATTTGCAATAAGGATATAAGATTGGAGGTTAATAATGACTTGTACCAGTTTCTTCCGTTCCCACAGTTTTAATACTGAAGTGTATAGATACAGGTGGGTTTTTGCAAAATGGAGGCTATAATAATATATTTAATAATTTGACTGTATCGTTGTTGCACCCTGCTGATGACACTCTGTGAAACTCTAAGTTTAGTGGCCTCGCAATGATGATGAATTGTAAGGTGTCATCTGGGTCTCATGATATCAAAATGTGAGCAGCATGATGAGGAGGAATGTTTAAATACCAATTCTAATTGAACCAGGAAATTTATTGGGCGATTTATGGATCAAACAACTGTTGATAATCAACATGTTAGAAATCAGCAAGTTGTGCAAAAGGAACTGAAACACTGAGCAGTTGGGCATGTGCATTCAAAAGTTTAGAGAAGGTCACATTCAGTTGACCTGTAAAGATTAGATTGCATTTTAGGTTCGTCTGGAAATTTTACCCACAAGCTAAATATCCCTAACTTTTTGTGAGTAGTGTTTCTTAAACATACAATATAGACGTGTATAAGAACCCTTTCACAAAGGTGTGTGCCCTTGAAATGTTATGTGGTAGGTGCGGGTTGCTGCCCTGTCACTGGTGATAGATGCCCAGGAGGACTCCGGCCAAGTGCATATACTGAATGTATGAAAATGCAGGTGATTGAAATTTGGAATGCGCTCTGACAAAAGAAGAAAAGAAAGATGTTTAAAGGGGTTATCCAGCCATTAATATTGATGAACTCTCGTCAGGATATTTGGCGCTCGATTCAAGAGCTGCTTCCTGCTCTTCACACTAGGCCTTGTCTCCTGTGGAGCTGCTGCATAGTGTATTTGCAAGTATTACCTGCACATCCGACATGGAGCATTACCTCCTCTTTAAACAGCTGATGGATGGGGGTGTCAGGTGTCAGACCCCTGCTGATCAGATATTTATGACCTATCCTGACAATAGGACATAAATATGAATGACTGGACAACCCCTTTAAGCTTATTGTCCAGGTTGTACACTGTATGGTGGAAACCAAAACATATACTCCTTTCACTCTATGTGTTGCAGTCAATAAATAATAGGGTTACAAATTCCAAATATTACAAAGGGGTATTGTGGAGCTCAAATCAGTGGAGCTCTCTATTCTGGAACATAGAGGAGATTCTTCTATATCTGCATCCCCTGATCAGGCACCTGGGTAAGGGGTCTCTTGTTAAATGTGAAGAAATGAGAAAAAGACACATTTCTATTCATTTTATTAATGATTAATCATGTATTTCTCCACATGACTTTTAACAACAATTAAAGCAAACATATTGAAGAAAGTATAACTTTGGTGAAGAGCAAGAATAATAGTGCTCGTCCATTAACATTTCCATCTCCAGATATTTTAGGATGTGATTTATGATATATAATACACAACCAGCAGATGGACAGACGGAGGTACAAAGAAGCGATCTTCTGCTTTACATGCCTTTCTGGATACACATGAAGAGGAGTTTAATATTCTCTGTTAGGACAAGTTCCCACACAATGGAGCGCCTAAGGAAAAAAGCCTGAAGACAATTCATATACCATGTACCATACTAAATCGTGTAGAGTCTCGGTTGCATTTTGGCTGCATTGATGCAGAAGCCAAAACAAGGAGTGAATATTCCGGGACTTGGATATTGATGACTAATCCTCAGCATAGGTTATCAGCAGGGTTGCCAATCCGAATTTTTCATTTTTCTGGGCAATTTATCCCAAAATTACGGACAGCCAACACTTTTTACGGACATATTGAAAAACCATAATGAATTATAAAGATGGTAAGTAATACAGGGCTACAGTTCAATATACTAATATGAATTCATTACCAGCATTTACTGCGAGCTGTAAGATGATGATAATTGGCACCCAAATAATTTACTCAAGAACCACCAGCCTCAAATAAATCACAGACACGGCTATTTTTTTTCACGGACACAGGAAAAAAGTTGTCTATTTTTACGGACTATCCAGAAATTTCTGGACGGTTGGCAACCCTGGTCATCAGTTTTAGATCTATGGGGGTCTGACACCTGACAACCCTACCGATCAGCTTTTTCAAACCCCCATCAATCCGCCCTCATCTCCCTTCACTGTGTAGTGTTATCCTCCAGCACATTGCAACTCAACTTCCATTCACATAAATGGGAAGTGAGCTGCACAGTCGCTACTCCTTTGATAGAGCCTGTATAGTTTCCGGTGCCCATGGCAGCCCAAAATGGCTGATCGCTGGGGGTGTCGATGTCAGACCTCCACCGATGTAATATTGATGACCTATCCTGAGAATTGGCCAATTCACCTTACCTATGCCCTATAGCTTTTATGCCTAAGCTTTATCACATGTGATTCCTGCAGTCTGTGATCGGTTGACATACCACATCTTCTCTGGAGACTAACCAGGAGCTGACCTCATTGACTACTATGGGGGAGCTTTCTAGGCATGCCCTGTGCAGAGGTCAGAAGGGAGCTGATAAGCTGTTGTATCACATATTGTAAATTGTGGATTGTGTGTTATCTATATAGAAGTATATCTGTTGTAATTCTGCCTGTGGTATGTAGGAGATGACTACTGAAAATTTGTCTGTACAGAACCAGAAATCCTGACTTAAATTTCAGATTTATATATACATTTTTTTAAAAACTTGGAACAAAAACTGAGCAAAAATTCATAAAGAAACTTAACATGAACAGATGATTTCAACAATAGATCCTTTTCTGATGACAAATTCCCTTTTAAAGTCCACACTGCAGATCAATTTACATTAATTCATCCTTCTCCCAACACAAAACTTTCTTTGACTAAAAGGCCAGTCTGGTTTGGACAACATCCTCAACATATAAAAGATCCCACATGCCCTAATGGGATATTCCCCTTAAAAGAGTCATCCAAGTTTAACATATATCAAAGCAGCTGCAAATGAAATGGAATAATGAAAAAAGAAACAGTTCTCATCTCTTCTTATTCCTGGGGATCCAGCACCGGCATCTGATAGTCCTCCCAGTCACTGTTCACCACTACAGCCAACCATCCGTAGTACTGATATCATGATACAGTAAAGTATGGAACATAATCACTTGTTTACAAAGACCTGGAGGACTTTTTTGGTGCCGAAAAAAAAAAAAAAAATCACACCTCATTTCTTTGAAGTCACACTTTTTGATGACCAACCCAGTCCTGGTTTTCTTGCTTCATAAGTATGACTAAAAGGAGATGTGCCATATTGTATCAAAAACACATCAGGTTTTACAGCAATTTATACTAGAACTTAAAGGGGTTGTCTGAGTGTTTAATACTGATGACCTCTTCACAGGATAGTTCATTGGTAGGGTTGAGCGAATCAAGCTTCGGATCCAAGATTCAAAGTTGATTTGTTCCTAAGCTTTATCTTAATGCTTGACGGAGACCTTGATCTGTACAGCATTAAAATGTATGTGCTTCAGCGAGGCAAAATTAGCTAAATTCAAAGTCCCGCAAGACTTCATCAATAATATTGGGCTTTAATTCTACAACTTTAAAAACATTTTAAAACAGGAATCCGAAGTAGGCTTCTGTACCGAGGTATCAGCTGGTATTGAAGCCAACTTCAAGTTCCTGTTTTAAAATGTTTTAAAAGTTGTAGAATCAAAGCTGAATGTTATTCACCGAAGTCTTGCGTGACTTCAGACTTAACTAATTTTGCCTCACTGAAGCACATACATTTTAATACAGTACGGAGACAGGTCTCCATACAGCATTTAAACAAAGTTTAGAAACAAATTGACTTCAGGTCTTGGATCCATCGATCGACTCGCTCACTTCGCATCAATATATGATCAATGGGGGTCCAAGTTTCGGCACCTCTGCCGATCAGTTGTTTCAAGAAACCATGGCACCTTGTGATCTCTGTTTCTAGTGAAAAGACATCACAATCATTGGTCGCATTGTCTAGGCACAGTTAATTTGCAAACAAGTAAATGGGACTGAGCTGCAATACCAGGTTCAGTCATTATCCAATGGATGGATAGGTGCTGGTCATCAGATCACATAATATTACCGACTAATGACCTATCCTTAGGATAGGAAATCAGTATTAACCACTTGGACAATCCCTTTAAGTGTAGCCAAGACCAATATTCCTCTCAGTGGTTCTTTTCAGTTGGGTTCAGTTAGAGAATAAAGCCTACAGAGATGCCATCAGCTCGACATAAGAAATTCAAGTGCAATAACCCTTAAGATACACAATCTGTGAACTCATCCCTCATCGCCTTTTTGAGAGACAACGGTATTGACTTTATGATTGTTGACTTGAAATCGTAATAAGTAAACACATAAATGATGGGATTAATGCAACTATTAACATAGGCAAGGAAATTAGCAATGTACCAAAATATCCGGAACATTTTCTTCCCAAGAATGCAAGGTTTTATAAAAGACTTAATGTGAAAGGGCAACCAGCAGAAGAAAAAACAAATCACAACTGCAGCAATCACCTTGAAAGGTTGTTGAGTGTTTGAAACTAAATGTCTCTTCCTCAACCAGATAACCACGAGGACATAGCAGGAGAGTATAATGAGGAACGGGATCATAAACATGGATATAAACCTGGTGAGGATCATGGCTTTGTGCTTGTGGAAATATTCCTCATTTGCATAGGGGACCTCACAATGGGAAAAATTATCAGATCTGGGAACATAAAAATAGTCAATATTTGGACTGCTGATGATCAAACTTAACAGCCAAACGACAGTGGAAACAATCATTGCTAGCCTTGGGGTCCGGTGGTTGGTGGACCAAACTGGACACAAGATACAAGCACAACGGTCAACACTGATGATTGTTATCAGAGCGGTGCTGACCGACAAGCTAAAATACATGACAAATTTCAGGGCAGGTAAAAGTTTGCACATAATTTCACCAAACCTATAATGCTCTGCCAGAATAAATTTAATGGAAATGAATGGCATTACTATACAGGACACAAGATCAGCCACTCCAAGATTAAGGAACCAAATGGTATAAACCGTCTTCTCCATCTTGAGCCCAGCCACCCAGATGACCAGTCCATTCCCAATCGTTCCCAGGATAAAAGTTATCACATAAGCTCCTATAAGAATCCATTTCAGGACAATCTTATAGTATGTCCAGTCCTCTTCACTTAGATTATTATCCTCTGTACCGTTTTTGCAATATGCAGCAGTTCCCATGTCCAGTCCTTGACGAAGCTCTTCAGTAGAGAACAAAACTGTCAATAAATGCCACAATAAATGTTCAAGGTTATAAAAAAAATACTTTATATATTATTTTTTGTGTTCTGGTCTTACAATTATGCAAAATAAAGTGAAGAATTGACTTTACCTGGGCTATCGTCAGTGCCTGGAGCTCCAGATGGTGTCTGAGTGTGAGGTACAGCCTTAAGGAAAGCACTGATGCAGTCAATTCTCTTGTTCTTGTAGCTTTAAGAGGAACAGATTATTTTTTAATAATAATAGTTATAATTGTATTTATATGGAAAAAGAAAAACTCCGTTAAAAGGATCCCTATTTTATAAGCTTCCAGTAAAGTGAAATCTGTACAGTATTAAGAGTAATAAAAAATTAATAGAAACATTCAAAACAATTATTTCCATTTCATAATGTACGGTACATTGAGTTACATTGATTTACTTATAATACACAACTTTAAAAGTACAGTAAGCATAGGTAAACTAAGATGAGGTGGTGAGTTGCTTTGAGGCAGTAGGTAGACAATTGCTGTTGTAAGTGATGCCGGAGGACTAAAAATTGTGCCCATAGGCAGGGGCATTGCTAGGTTTGTATTCACATGAGTGCCCCTGCCTTCCTCAACAGTTGATCAACTGAGGTGCTTGGTGTCGGACCCCCACAGATCTGATATTGATGACTTATCCTGAGAATAGGTCATCAATATCAAAATCTCAGAAAACTCCTTCAAGTTTCCCCTTAAATAAACAATTGCAAGGCATGTACCTTTTGGAATTGTGGATGGAAAATCCACAGTAATTTACAGTGGCCGCAAAGTGGATGAGATTTAAGTAAATTCATGTGGAATCTGCACAGCGATTGACTTGTTGTGCAGACTTTACAATGCGTAGGGTGAAATCCATGGCACATTCTAATCAACTTTTTGTCATTGATTTTGTTGTGTTTGTTTGTGGATTTTTCTGCAGCAATTTGTACCTCGTGAGGACAAATCCTTAGAGATAATTGCACTGTAATCAGATATCAAAGTTTGGGGAGTAAGATTCTATCACTGTATAAACACTTCCCTTATCTCTTTAAAATATAACTTTTATAAACAAAAAATATAAAATATAACTTTTATTAAAAACTAGCAGAAAGACCCGGTTTCGCCTGGGTATATTTCATCTATTTATTTCATGTTTCTGTGTGTCGTTGCAGAGAGAAAGTCAATGCAGCTGACAGAAATTGATTTTTACCTTCATTTTTTCAATCCCTATTGGCTGCGGAGTGGGAGGGGGTGTGGTTTAATGGGACACGGGGGGGGGGGGGGTTAAGTCCTTCATTTCAGGGTGGCCTGAATTATAGGTTAATGCCATGGTAATTTGAGGAATCACAATGGGTAGCAGTGGAAGAAACCATTGCTTTGCGCGGGTATATTTCATCTATTTCATTTAATGTTTCTGTATGTTGTTGCAGAAAGAAATCCAACTTCCCTCCCACCCATCCCTGCAGCTGACAGAAGTTGATTTTTACCTTCATTTTTTCAATCCCTGTTGGCTGCGGAGTGGGAGGGGGCGTGGCCTGACAGAGTCGGAGCGTGGTTTCGCGAGATCTGGGGCGGGGGTCAGAGTGTTATGAATTACAGATCGATGACATGGTAATTTATGGGGACCCGCAATGGGTAGCAGTGGAAAAAAACATCTTTTATTAGTACTGAATGGTCGTAGTCTAAAATTAGTCAATTTCATCTACGATTTTTGTGTGTCGTTGCAGAGAGAAATTCACCCTCCCACCCCTACAGGCCACCCTAAAAGAAGTACTTAAAACCCCCGCCCCAGGTCTCACTAAGCCACACCACCAACTCTGTCAGGCCACACCCCCTTTCACTCCGCAGCCAACAGAGATTGAAAAAATAAAGGTACAAATCAACTTCTGTCAGCTGCAGGGATGGGTGGGAGGTTGAATTTCTTTCTCCAACAACACACACAAACATTAAATAAAATAGATTAAATACACCCATGTGAAGCGTCTTGCTGATCCACGCCCCCGACTCTGTCAGGTCACGCCCCCTCCCACTCGGCAGCCAATGGGAATTGAAAAAATGAAGGTAAAAATAAACCTCTGTTTGCTGCAGGGGATGGAGGGTGAATTTCTCTCTGCAACGACACACAAAAATTTTAGATGAAATAGACTAATTATAGACTACAACCGTTCGAAGCCTTTTGCTAAGCCACGCCCCGACTATGTAAGGCCACACCCCTCCCACTCCGCAGCCAACAGGGATTGAAAAAATAAAGGTAAAAATCAACTTCTGTCAGCTGCAGGGATGGGTTGGAGGTTGACTTTCTTTCTGCAACGACACACAGAAACATTAAATGAAATAGATTAAATACACCCATGTGAAGCGTCTTGCTAATCCACGCCCCCTCCCACTCCGCAGCCAACGGGGATTGAAAAAATAAAGGTAAAAATAAACTTCTGTTTGCTGCAGGGGTGGGAGGGTGAATTTCTCTCTGCAACGACACCCAAAAATTTTAGATAAAATAGACTAATTATAGACTACAACTGTTCGAATCGTCTTGCTAAGTCACACCCCCAACTCTGTCAGACCACGCCCCCTCCCACTCTGCAGCCATTCTGCAACGACACACAGAAACATTAAATGAAATAAATTAAATCACCTATGCGAAGCACTTTGCTAAGCCACACCCCCAACTGTCAGGTCATGCCCCTTCCCACTCCGCAGCCAACAGGGATTGAAAGAATGAAGGGAAAAATAAACTTCTGTCAGCTGCAGGGGTGGGAGGGTGAATTTCTCTCTGCAATGACGCACAAAATTTTAGATGAAACAGACTAATTTCAGACTACAACCGTTCGAAGCATCTTGATAATCCACACCCCCAACTCTGCCAGGCCACGCCCCCTCCCACTCCGCAGGCAACGGAGATTGAAAAAAATCAGCTGCAGGGGGTGAGAGGGTGAATTTCTCTCTGCAACGACACACAAAAATCGTAGATGAAATTGACTAATTTTAGACTACGACCATTCAGTACTAATAAAAGATGTTTTTTTCCACTGCTACCCATTGCGGGTCCCCATAAATTACCATGTCATCGACCTGTAATTCATGCCACTCTGACCCCCGCCCCAGATCTCGCGAAACCACGCTCCGACTCTGTCAGGCCACGCCCCCTCCCACTCCGCAGCCAACGGGGATTGAAAAAATGAAGGTAAAAATCAACTTCTGTTAGCTGCAGGGGTGGGAGGGAAGTTGGATTTCTTTCTGCAACAACATACAGAAACATTAAATGAAATAGATTAAATATACCCGTGCAAAGCAATGTTTTCTTCCACTGTTTCCCATGGAGTGTCCTCATAAATTACCATGGCATCGACATGTAATTCTGGCCACCATCAAAAGAAGGACTTAAAACCCCGCCCCAGGTCTTGCAACGTCACGCCCCCGACTCAGTCAGGCCATGACCCCTCCCACTCCACAGCCAATGGAGATTGAACAATTGAAGGTAAAAATCAACATCTGTCAGCTGCAGGGATGGGAGGGAGGATGACTTTCTCTCTGCAACGACACACAGAAACATTAAATGAAATAGATTAAATATACCAGTGCAAAGCAATGTTTTCTTCCACTGCTACCCATTGTGTTTCCTCAAATTACCATGGCATTAACCTATAATTCAGGCCACCCTGAAATGAAGGACTTAACCCCCCCCCCGTGTCCCATTAAACCACACCCCCTCCCACTCCGCAGCCAATAAGGATTGAAAAAATGAAGGTAAAAATCAATTTCTGTCAGCTGCATTGACTTTCTCTCTGCAACGACACACAGAAACATTAAATAAATATATGAAATATACCCAGGCGAAGCCGGGTCTTTCTGCTAGTATATGATATAATTCACATTTCATATTTCATTATATTGCTTAATACACTTGTATATTCATTTCAGATGTCACTTTGCACCACACTTGATTTTTGTTCAATAATTTGCATTTAAATTTTTGTACTCCTTTTGCCATATTTATTATTATTATTTTTTACACACACTAATATAATATATTTTACATGTTCTTATTCGTACGTCCGATATCCTCGCTGCACAGCGCATGCACATGCACGTGCGTTCCACGGTGACACGCAGGCCGAACTTCCGGTTTCGGCCTGCGCTTCTCCGTCGGACGCCTTAGCTCGTTTGCTCTGCTTCTCTGGCCATTAATTTATGATAAGGTTTATTCCGGCTTGATTATATTCGATCTAATGCACGTTATGATACTCTGTGTAGTTGTATATATTATATATTATCGAGCCACATATTCCGATCAGCTGACCGGAAGTCAGGTGACGTCATATGCGTTCCACAGTGGAACGCACGCCGGGATGCATAGTATGCACATGTTTAGGGACAGGAAACATCAGTTGCTTTTAGTTATTTGATTGATGTGGCACTATAAATTAAGCACCTGACACAACTTAATCTCATCCCCTGAGGAAGCGACGGCGAAACGTGCGTTGGGGTCCGAGGTGGCACTGGTCCGTACTACTACTTTTTATATATTTGATATACTTCATATACTTTGCTTACATTATCTGTCATTGTTACTTCATGGAGCATGTCTGTGAACCATATTGGCACTATTGTACTTTAATATCCATGTTTGCACTTGCACTTTACTATGGTTTCTGTTTGTGATCTCTCCATATGTCTGTAACATGTTTTACTGCCTCATTATTGCCCCTGTGTAGTTGCCACCATCTACTTTTTATGATCTTTTATTATATTTATGGTTTTGTGAATCAATAAAGGTATACATTTTTTCATTTTGGTGTATCTGGTGTCTGTTGGTGTTTCTAATGGGGTTTATGTTACACCTTTGATTCTTAGGCTCAGTGCCCCTCCTTTTTGTATTGGAGATATTGATTTTGTTGTGTTTATTTGTGGATTTTTCTGCAGCAATTTGTACCCCGTGACAACATATCCTTAGAGATAATTTCACTGTAATCAGATATCAAAGTTTGGGGAGTAAGATTCTATCACTGTATAAACACTTCCCTTATCTCTTTAAAATATAACTTTTATAAACAAAAAATATAAAATATAACTTTTATTAAAAATAAACAAAAAACCCTAATGAGGAAACTAATATACAATCCCTTCAAAAAGGGTATATTGATCACAAATGTATGCAGGATGATCTAGGATGGCTGGTCCATCTTACTCACAATTAGTTGATTCAGTGGTGGTCATCAGTTTTGCATTGCCAGGGATGTCCTATCATGTCTCTATAATGTCCCTTGTGCCTGCCCTACCTACAGGCAGAGCACCCGTCCCAAAAGGGGCGACCCCACCTTTCGGCAGCTAGACCTTATCACAGCCCTGTGGTGACCCTGTAAAGTTATAAATATCAAAGTCCGTTGATGAGTGTGATTCCCCAACAAAAAAGCTGCTTCGTCAGGGGACTATAGAGATACAGGCAAATACCAGAAATTGGTGATGCCCTCCATATGATAAAGGCGCCTATTGATGTAAGGTGCTAAAAATAGATATTGGCACTGACGATTGCACGCCCGTATTCAATCTGAATCAGACGCCATAAGTAGCTTCTTCAATCCCATCATGCCCTACAGTCCCTCTCTCTTGTGTTTCAGCTTCGACCGCATCTGAGTTGACTATGAATTGATCGACACCAGGGCTTTAGATATGATAATCTTCACATTCCTAGAAAGATATCGCCAGGAGCAGGCAGGAGAACAGGCACACCGCCATGTGTGGGAGGTCCCTTAGAATATGGAGAAAGGAGAACTGTAGCGCTCTGCTCTTTAATAAAAGTTAGATTTTAAACAGACATATAGTGCTAACAGAGATAAGGGCTACAAATGGAGTCTACAGAGAGCTCCCAACATGTAGGCTGCAGAAGACAAACGGCTGACAATTCTCGATTAGAATCAATTACAAAAATATCTTGATATATTTTGATGTATTCTATAACAATGTATTCATTTTCACTTTTTTGTATATTTTTGCTCTCTCGGATATTGGCTGGTATTCAGTTAAATCACCTACAATATCACACAGTCTCTGCACAATAACATTGTGTCTAGTAAAATGAATGCCCTTTTTATATGATTTCCTAAAAATCCTTAAAGGGGTTGTCTCATTTCAACAAATGGCATTTATCATGTACACAATTGTATATTCACACTGAAGGCATCAACACCATGAATTAACACACGTGGAATTATATACTTAACAAAAAAGTGTGAAACAACTGAAAATATGTCTTATATTCTAGGTTCTTCAAAGTAGCCACCTTTTGCTTTGATTACTGCTTTGCACACTCTTGGCATTCTCTTGATGAGCTTCAAGAGGTAGTCACCTGAAATTGTATTCCAACAGTCTTGAAGGAGTTCCCAGAGATGCTTAGCACTTGTTGGCCCTTTTGCCTTCACTCTGCGGTCCAGCTCACCCCAAACCATCTCAATTGGGTTCAGGTCTGGTGACTGTGGAGGCCAGGTCATCTGGCATAGCACTCCATCACTCTCCTTCTTGGTCAAATAGCCCTTACACAGCCTGGAGGTGTGTTTGGGGTCATTGTCCTGTTGATAAATAAATGATGGTCCAACTAAACGCAAACCGAATAGAATAGCATGCCGCTGCAAGATGCTGTGGTAGCCATGCTGGTTCAGTATGCCTTCAATTTTGAATAAATCCCCAACAGTGTCACCAGCAAAGCACCCCCACACCATCACACCTCCTCCTCCATGCTTCACGGTGGGAACCAGGCATGTAGAGTCCATCCGTTCACCTTTTCTGCGTCGCACAAAGACACGGTGGTGGGAACCAAAGATCTCAAATTTGGACTCATCAGACCAAAGCACAGATTTCCACTGGTCTAATGTCCATTCCTTGTGTTCTTTAGCCCAAACAAGTCTCTTCTGCTTGTTGCCTGTCCTTAGCAGTGGTTTCCACCATGAAGGCCTGCTGCACACAGTCTCCTCTTAACAGTTGTTGTAGAGATGTGTCTGCTGCTAGAACTCTGTGTGGCATTGACCTGGTCTCTAATCTGAGCTGCTGTTAACCTGCGATTTCTGAGGCTGGTGACTCGGATGAACTTATCCTCCGCAGCAGAGGTGACTCTTGGTCTTCCTTTCCTGGGGCGGTCCTCATGTCAGCCAGTTTCTTTGTAGCGCTTGATGGTTTTTGTGACTGCACTTGGGGACACTTTCAAAGTTTTCCCAATTTTTCGGACTGACTGACCTTCATTTCTTAAAGTAATGATGGCCACTCGTTATTCTTTACTTAGCTGCTTTTTTCGTGCCATAATACAAATTCAATCAGTCTATTCAGTAGGACTATCAGCTGTGTATCCACCTGACTTCTGCCCAAAACAACTCATGGTCCCAACCCCATTTATAAGGCAAGAAATCCCACTTATTAAACCTGACAGGGCACACCTGTGAAGTGAAAACCATTTCAGGTGACTACCTCTTGAAGCTCATCAAGAGAATGCCAAGAGTGTGCAAAGCACTCTACATGTACATGCGATGTTCAAGTGTTTTTATGGAAGTTATTAAATTATCTTTGCGTGAAGCCTATAGTTGGTCGGTTTGTGCTACAGTATGTCCCTGCTATTCTTTTGAGGACAGCAAAGGAGGCAATATGGACAATAGCAATACATCAGTAGGTGGATTGTATTAAAAGGGTTCTCCAAGTTAAATTTATTGATGACCTATCCTCAGG
This sequence comes from Rhinella marina, assembly GCA_900303285.1. Taxonomy (NCBI): domain Eukaryota; kingdom Metazoa; phylum Chordata; class Amphibia; order Anura; family Bufonidae; genus Rhinella; species Rhinella marina. The sequence continues at coordinate 39,792 of ONZH01027760.1, forward strand.
ATAGGTCATCAATATGAGATTGGCGGGAGTCCAACACCCGGCACCCCCGCCGATCAGCTGTTTGAAGAGGACGCATGAGCCGTACCAACGCTGCCTCCTCTTCACTGTTTACATGCTGGCCAAACAGGGGTAGTGGTGAGTAAGTGTAATTACATCTCACCGCCCCATTCATTTCAATGGGAAGGATTGTTCCTATACAAGTCAATGGGAGCGATTCTTCCCATTGAAATGAATGGTGCGGTTGGGTGTAATTACACCTGCTCACCCCTACCCCTGTTTGGCCAGCATGTAAACAGTGAAGAGGAGGCAGCTCTGATACGGCGCGTGCCTCCTCTTCAAACAGCTGATCGGCTGGGGTTCCGGGTGTCAGATCCCCGCCGATCTGATATTGATGACCTGAGGATAGGTCATCAATAAATTTAACTTGGAGAACCCCTTTATCTTTCCCTACATGATAAATTCCACCTGCTGAAGTGAGACAACCCCTTTAAGGTCATCACAGTCCTCATACTATAATGATTCAGAAGAAAATTAGTCTAAGAAAGGGGAAAATTCATGCTGACTCCAAATACTGCATGACAAAAGCTAATCCATTTTTATCCAATTTTTCAAAAAATGTACAAAAATTTCTTCTTCCAACATCATTCATAAGAGTGAAGATTTATGGTTTACGGTTTTAAACGTTGTGATAGTTGTATTGACCTCACAGTCAATATCTGACCTCTCATTAAAAAGTTTCTCCAACATGGTCGGTATGGACTTTACAAAGTCTTTTTTGAAATCCTGGGAAAATAAAATGTAAAGAATGGGGTTGATGCAACTACTAAAGTAAGCCAGACAGACAGTTACTTCTGTGATGACTATATCTATATTCCAGTAACTAACGCTTAATTTTACTAACGGCCATGTGTTATATGGAAACCAGCAGATGAAGAAACTTATGATGACAGTGATAATGACTTGAAAAGGCCGCTGCAACTTACTGGATCTTCTAATTTTTCTCAACTTGAAAAAAAGTGTTGTGTATGAGAGAAGAATAATGACAAATGGGACAGCAAACATGCAGATATTTTTGGTGATGAACATGGCATTTCTTTTCCTCAATATGTGAGTATCATACATACCAGCATATTTTGGAAAACACTCAGTAACAAAATCGAAGGCATGGTTAAATACTACATAAGGGACACTTAAAATAAGAGTCAACAGCCAAATCAGTAAGGAGATGATGGTGGCCAAACGAGGAGTCCTGTGAAGTTTAGTCCATACTGGCCATAAAACGCAGACACATCGATCAATGCTGATGACGGTCAGAAAATACACACTACATAACATATTTATGAACAAGATAGTAATACCAGCTTTACACAAGAAATGATCATAGCTGATGTCCCAGTACAAAGCCCACTCTGAAATACGTAAAGGAAGAGAGATGCATGTGATGAAATCTGCGATGGCCAAGTTTAGAAACCACACGGCATTGACAGTCTTTGTCCTGAAGCCGGCAATCCAGATGATCAAAGCATTTCCGATGACCCCCAAAATTAAAGTGATGCTGTACCATATGATGCACATGGTAGGTATGTGGTATAATACATTGTAAGAAAGATCTGTGGGATCTGTGATGTAATCTACTACTTCGGGGTTGACGACTGAATCCCATAAGTCATTGAAACTGACATTCCTGCAATATAGTAGATAAAAAGTAGATAAAGCAAGCATAACGTTACCATTCAGCTATTACATGATCTCTTAAGAATTCATGTTTGTTGGTGTAAAGAAACAAAAAAAATATTACTGTGTCTTTAAATTTTTCATTTTTTTTGGTCTTTCATTTTATAGTATGCACAGAAAAAAACTATTAAAGTTAAACTATTTTTTTTTTTTTTACATCTGAGAGCATCCTATGATACACATACTCTCCTGACTACTCATAGAGAAAGCCTGTGAGTCCTGCTTTCTAAGGTCATTCATAGAAAAAGCATGTGAGTCCTGCTTCTCCTGACTACTCATAGAGAAAGCCTGTGAGTCCTGCTTCTCCTGCCTACTCATAGAGAAAGCCTGTGAGTCCTGCTTTCTAAGGCCATTCATAGAGAAAGCCCGTGGGTCCTGCTTCTTCTTCTGCCTACTAATACAGAAAGACTGTGAGTCCTGCTTCTCCTGCCTACTCATAGAGAAAGCTAGTGAGTCCTGCTTCTCCTGCCTACTCATAGAGAAAGCCTGCTTCCTGTACCAAATGATAGAGAAAGCTTTTGAGACCTGTCTCCCCTGCTCATTTATAGAAAAAGCCTGTGAGTCCTGCTTCTCTTGCCCATTCATAGAAAGAGCATATGAGTCCTTCTGTCTGCACACTCATAGAGAAACCATGTGGGTCCTTCTTTTCCTGCCCTCTCAGAGAAAGCCTGAACCTCCTACTCATTTCCACACAAAAAACTCAAAAGTCTATAGGCCACACTAACCTTGTGCACTACTGACCCTAGTCATTAAAAAAGCATCTGAGCCGTGTTTTCCATGAAATAAAACTCATTTCAGTGGTACTTTCCCTAACCAATCTTACAAAGATTCTGTAATATTTGCCTACTGCATAATCCTCACTCTTGAGTAACATTGCAGAACATAGCAGCACACAGTATGGACAAATGTACAGAAAGGTGAGGAAGAGATGAATATTTAACCAATTACATCCGGATACTGTATTGTTCCTTGGAGCTAAGTCAAGGGGGTCATTTACATAAAAGCAGATTACAGAGGGGGAGAGTTTACTGAAAAAGGTTGTCCTACAATAGCCATTTCTCACTTATCCACAGAATAAGTGAAAAACATCTGATCGTTGGGGACCACAGACAACCGCATTGGTTATGAGAGCACCCTGTTCCTGCAACTGATGCAAACAGCCGAGTGATGTGCTTGGCAGTTTTGTCAGTGCCAATAACTCTAAATGTACAGGCAGAACACATGCTTGATCTCTGCTACATTCAACTCCTCTTCTTCAGTTGTTCGGGAGAAGAGGAGGCTCCAGAACACTATTCTGGGGATTGGTAGTTATCCCAGTGGTGGGGCCCAGGGACATCAACCATTTACCCATACCTACTACATACCTACATACTAGAGATGAGCAAGCATGCTCAGCCGAGCATGCCGGCACTCGGGTCCACTCGGTGTTCGGCCGAACACCGAGTGTACTCAAGCGCCATGCTCGAGTCCCCTCCCCGCACCAAGACGGATCTGTCATGACCTCCAATGCAAATCAATGGGGACGGATCCGTTCGGTGTAACACAATAGTAAACGGATCCGTCCTCCATTGACTTTAAATGGAGTTCATGACAGATTCGTCACCTTACCTTTCCCAGCAGCTCCCTCCTCTCTCCAGCAGGTGGCGCTGTGGTGAAACTTACCACTGTGTGCGCCATCTTCCTGCTGGGACAAGTCAGGAGCTGCTGAGAAAGGTAAGTTTAACCCCCCCCCCAGTGTCTGTGTCATGTTTTTTATGTTTTTTTTGGGGGACCCATGTAAACTAGACACCCTCCCCTCTTCCGAGCAGGGGGCGCCTGGTTTAGTCCCACTGACTAAGTTCTCGGTCAGAGCACACGAGCACCTGGGTGCTCGATCATCACTAGTGAACACCTAACTTCTCCTTATCACTGCCCAGTTCTTATACTGGGAAGGGAAGTACATGTGGAGCTTCTGTGAATGCTGATAAGGAGACATCTGGACAAGTAAGCGAAGGTTTAGGGTTCACTTACAAGGGCCGATATGAATGGCAAAGATTAGTAACTAACTGTTCATTACAAATCATTGCTAGCTTGGGCAATCATCCCCTTCATGTTCCTACACAGTAATTTTTAGAAGCTCATCCCTTTTTATGTGGAGTGATTAACTGCAAATAATGATTTCATGTACCTTTCAAATGATGCAACACCCATAGTAATAGGTGATTACGAGGAATGAGTGTTCCTACAAACATGACTTTCTATCAATTGTCCCAATAATCTGTCCATGTAAATGGGCCCTTACTGGCTATCTCTACTCACCCAGGAATTATAATCAGGAGAGCTCTTCATTAGGAGAGGGACCAAAACAAAGCAGCTCATCACAAGTCTGAACAGGAGCCTGCATAAGCCTCAGAGCCAAGGAGTGTGGTCTACCCAGGTATTGCTCCACTGCTGCCCATCAAAGAGCCTTCTTTTTCCTCTGGCTTTCTGAGGAGGATCCTATTTGCTGGGACCAAGAGATTTATGAAAATCAAAAGTGATACCTTTGGGCCCCGAAATGTAATAGTGCCTGTGGCCCTATACATCATTACCAGTACTAGATGACACTAGTGTTGAGCGAGCATGCTCAGCCAAACTCTTTGTTTGGCCGAGCATGCCTATGCTCGGGTGCACTCGGTGTTCGGCCGAACACCAAGTGTACTCGAGCGCAAAGCTCGAGTCCCCTAGGCGGAGCCGTCATGAACTCCATTGAAAGTCAATGGAGGACGGATCCGTTCGGTGTGACACAATAATAAACGGATCCGTCCTCCATTGACTTTCAATGGAGTTCATGAGGGATCCTTACTTACCTTTCCCAGCAGCTCCCTCCTCCCTCCAGCAGGTGGCGCTGTGGTAAAAATTACCACTCTGCGCGCCGTCTTCCTCCTGAAGCAGGTCGGGAGCTGCCAAGGTAAGTATGTTTGTGTCTGTGTGTTTTTTTTTTTTTTTATATAATTTGGGGCACTTTTGTAAACCAGGCACCCACCGCTCTTCTGAGCGGGGGTGCCTGGTTTACTCCCATAGACTTCAATTATGCTCTGGTGTTCGGCCAGAGAACCCGAGCATACGAGCACCTTAGTGCTCGATCATCACTAGATGACACCTCTGGTTTTCGGTTCTATGTCAGGGTCTCACCACTATGGATGACCAAACTCGTGGACCCGAACTTGACCCAAACCGGGACCCTATTTAAGTCAATGGGGACCCAAACTTCAATTTATTATTTTCCGTTATAACATGGTTATAGTGGAAAACAATAGCATTCTTAAGACAGAATGCAAAATAATATGGCCATTTACGGTAAAAAAAAAAACAAAAAGACTTACTTTATCCACTTAATTGCTCTGCTGCACTGTCTTCTATTTTCTTTCAGCAGGACCTGCCAAAGGACCTGTGATGACGTCACTTTGCTAACAACGTGGTGAGTGTGGTGATGTCATTGCAGGTCCTTTGGCAGGTCATGTTGAATGAAGATAGGAAGACCTGCGATGAGGTCACAGCGCTTACCACGTGATGAGCACGATGATTTGGGACAGAAAATGGACAAATATTCCCCACTGAGATGACATCAAAGCAAGGGCTATACGACGACATGTATCGAACGACACATAGGGCACAACTACACTACTACATGTGTCGCACGACAATTTTTATAATGATAGTCTATGGTGCCGCACTGCGACATGCTGTGACTCCATTGTGACAGTCGCAGAGAAACCCATCTTGGATGGAGTTTTTGTGACGGTTGCATCACATTCGTAGCATGTCGCATGTTGCAGTGCCACACTGTAGACTTGCGTTATAAAAATTGTTGCTTGACATTACTGCGACAAAATGTTGCTCGACAAATGTTGTGGTGTAGCCCTGGCCTAAGAGTTCACATGATTCAACATTACTCCAAGAAGGTTTATTTAATGTATGATAAATAATATGAATATTACCCATAATTTGCTGTCAGGTTTCGTACAGTGTCATTACTCAGCTTCATATCAGCTTTTCCCGTCCACCCAGAGTCACTGCTTAAACGTAATACACTGGAAAAACCTTTAAAAAAAAGTATTCAGACAGTATCAGGATTACATATAGACGTGCTGCCGGAAATATTTTTTTTAATTTCTTTTTCAAAATTATTTTTATTGCATTTCATAAAATAAAATAACAAGTACAGACATGCCATACAATGTTGTACATAATCACGGATAATCATTGTTATAGAGGACATTATCAGATCTGTCACGTCCTAAACAAAGACGACTAGAGAAACAAGGTCTCGTTTAGAAACATTTCCTATAAATCGGTACGTCTCATACATACAAGCAAATAGTTGTAATTCTTAATAACTATCTCCATGGGAGGTAAAGTCAGGGGTGCACCTAGCCTTTCTGCTGCCTGAGGTGAAAACTCAAACGGTGCCCCCCCCTTGTCAATTTTTTAACCTAACCCCTTTGCCACAATGAAAGCGCTCATTGCCCATGGCCCTTCCGCTGCCCCTCTCTTGCCCCTAACTGGTGCTGCCTGAGGCAATTGCCTCACCTGACCTCATTGGTGGTGCACCCCTGGGTGGAAAGGGGGTAAGGGAAGATAAGAAGCACTGGGGGTTCCACACAGCAGAATGTCAAGTACTCGTGGGTCTCAGCATAGCTGTAAGAAAGCCATACCAGAATGGTCAAATATCTGATTACACTCTGGGCAATATTAGCTAATGGGCGTGTAATGATGAAGATGAATCTATGTACATAATGAGGCATTAAGTGTGAAATATAAAATGTTCTGCTGGGAATTTTTATCTTAAAAATCTAGAGAGTCACAGGTTGTAGAGTTCTTCTAAAGACACTGAAACAACATGTCCAGACTGATTGATGGGAAATATTTTTATGGATTTTATAGATTTTTTATTACTTATTTTGATTTTAAATTGTTTTGTCATACATACAAACCAGAGCCGAAACAATTCAGGTTTCAGAAGGTCCAGTGACATTAATGTAAGGTTCTCACAAAGAACATATCTATCTTTGGAGGACCTGGAACATCAGTGCCTTACATGGTAGGTCATTCATTTCATAGGGCACTGTGTAATGCCTCTTTTCTCCAGTAGTGGAGCTTTAGGGAAATTGAACATTAACTATTTTCTGGGGCCTCACAAGCAGGACTAAAATGGACCGAATATTTGTCTTTAAATTGTAGCAGTCGAATGGACTTATTTTAGGAATGCAGACATGTTTTGAAGGAAGGAAGGAATGTTTTTGCCTTCTAATATGAGGTAACTAGCAACTCATAAGGGTCAACATTGTCTGATAACCAGGGCTGGTTTTAGACAAAATATGGCCCTGGGCAAAATCAAAAGTGGGGCCCCCAATTTTCTAATAATGTACTAACAACACAGTCACATTCTGTTGATTCCGGCCCTCTCATACAGATTTATACCCCATAGAGCCCCTCTCACAGATCTGCACCCTCATGGCCCCAGAATACACCACATGCCCCCTCCACTTACAGGAATGAGTTCCTTTCCATCAAAAAAAAGCTACAGCAATGGAGTGGGTCATCATACAGCATGTACCACAGGACTGCACTGCACACCATTAGATCCTCCCTCACCCGGCTGCTTGAAGGCATACACAACCCCTCTCTCCCAAAGTACCTGCACAAGCTCCAGTCTCCATGCAGAATGAAAGTTCTGTCCTATAAACATTTGACCATGTCATCATTAACCCCTTTCTGACATCTGTGGTAAATGAACGGCGCATGTCAGGTCTTTAAAGATGGTGCCTGCTCTGGTGGGGAGCAGGTGCCATAGCAACTGGGTGCCTATTGTTTCATACAGAAAGCACCTGAGGCCAATGTGCACAATATATGGTAATACTGTCCTGGACATTTAACCAGATGCCGTGGTCAAATATCACCACGGCATCTGAGAGTGTTAAAAACCAGAAGAGCAGCCTTCCTGTTCAAGTGTGATTTCCCCTGTTCTAAAAATCAGCTGCAGTCTGTACTAGGCTTCCAGGCTCATTATAGTATATCCCAGTTCAGGCCACTAGGTGGCAGCACTGAACTATGGTATAGAGATTTCAACACAGAATAATGGAGCAATTTCCATTATTCTGTATAAGTTGCAATCTGATGATTGCAAGTTGTGGAACTGTGGACCTAAGTAACAAAAAGTAAAAAAAAAAAATACAGTAAAAAGAAATTTGAAAATGTAAAAAAAAATAAAAAAAATTCTAATCACCCCTTTCTCCAAAATAAAAATAAATGTTTGACTTTTTTCATCCTTTTATCTCCCAAGAAAATTGAATAAGCTGATCAAGTCATAGACACCACAAAATGTTATTGTCAAAAATGACAGCCGTCCTGCAAAAAATTTGCCCCCCCCCATCACACACACACACACACACACACACACATATCTCTGTAGACATAACTATAAAAAAGTTATGGGGATCAGAATATGAGATGAAAAAAAAAAAAAACTTTTTTCCAAAGTGAGTCCTGACGTTTATAGCCCTGACTGAGGCTGGGCTTGCTGCAGTGATCAGGCCTATAGCAATCCTGAGCAGGGGTTCTGTTAGCATTGCCACCTTTCCCAACCAAAAATACTGGCTAATTTAAAAAATGTTGACGTGGATTAACACAGGTGTTATTTGATCATATTTTATGTTTTGCTTCATTTTGCTTCAATAAAATCAAAATTTTCTCTGTTGGGGAAACCCGGTGTATTTTAGTTTTATTTAGCCTTTATTTTTAAATTGTTTCTGCCAGGATTCAAACTCACAACCATCTACAAAAGTCAAGAATCTTAAGCACTGAGCTATAGAGCGCCATGTTAAAGAGCTGAAAATATATTGAGGCAAAAACTCAGTTGTATTATTCAACGTTGTATCGTTGTATACTGACAATGCTTTGGGATACCCCCTTCATGCATTTATATATATATATATATATATATATATATATATATATATATATATATCCGAAGTATCATTGTACATATTTTTTAGTAATTTAGTATTTATTTTGTGTCATATTTTTTTTACAATTGCTAAAAAAATATAAAATGAAACGTCTGCTTTATATGAATCCCTTATACATGAGAAACTACTATGAGATTTTCTGCAACAGCTTAACATTGAGCTCTATAGCTCAGTAGTTAATGTCCTTGATTATAGATGGTTGTGAGTTCAAATGCTGGCAGAAACATTTCAAAAATGGAAGCTAAATATGACTTAAAGGGAACCTGTCAGCTCTGAAACACCCTCCAAACTACAGTAATGTAAGTTTTATCTTCATACTCACTTCCATTCCGACGCTGTGCTCCCACAAACCTGCAGTAAAATGCACTCAGTGGACTCCAGTGCTCACTCACATAATGGAGAGGACTCAAAGAAGAGTCCAGTGAGTGCATTTTACTGCAGGTTTGTGGGAGCACAGCGTCAGAATGGAAGGGAGTATGAAGATAAAACTTACATAATCGGATTCAGCATCACTTACACTATACAACGCTTACTCTAGTTCAGGGGGGGTTTCAGAGATGACAGGTTCCCTTTAAATAAACAGGATGCACATACTGACAATGCTTTGGGATACCCCCTTCATGTTTATAACACTGACTTCATATATGGAGTCAGAGCAGGGATTCCTAAGCCCAGAACAGTAACATTACGGGGAGTTAGCCGAGTTCCAACTCTTTAGCAGTCTACCACCCTGACGTTCGGCAGCACTGAAGCAGGGAGCCCCTTACATGATCAGGGCCCTGGACAATTGCTCAGTTTGCCCCGTCCTGATGATAACATATTGACATAGATGACAATTTGTAAACTCCGCTATGTTATTATGTTATAGTGAGTAATCTTATAATTATAGTGAAGAAAAAAAAAGAGAGACAGGACAAATTGAAACAAACTCCATTTTAGGAAATCTTCTCATGTGCAGTCTAGGCATGAAGAGTCTATGAGAATGCTCAAATCATGAACATTAAGATTCATAGCACAGTCCAGAGCAATCATACATTTTTTTAGCATACACTAGTGTTTATGTAGCTTATTACTAGGGCAATGAGGACTGATTAGGCTAAAATTAAACCTGTTAGATTTCAGTTCTTTTAGTGGAAGGCGTCCTTCTGTCCCAGTAGATACCGGATTGTTGATGGATGCAAAGTAAATTATAGGGACTCTCTCAAAATTCAATGTTTAGTGCTACCTTCAGCCATCAGCTTGTCAGGATGGTTGTCCCATCCATACAAAGAGCCTTTACTTTAGAGTTAGAAGAGTTATCTTACCTGCTACTTTTGAAGAGATGGTCTTGTAGATCCTCACCCTGTCTCCGCTATAGCTGGCCGAACTAGATGGATAAATGTCTTTTTTCGGCCTTATAAACTATGTTATTATTATAATTGCTAAGAATACATCAAATCTTTTGATCTTCAGTTATAAGCCTCTCATGGGAGAGTAGCCTTATGTCGGTACAACATTATCTTTGTTGGCATGACTTATTGAGTGATTAGATGTTAAGATACTGAAACGGTTGAAACTCTCAAGTTTGTAAAAATAATAAAAGACTTTAAAGGAAATAGATACAAAATGAACCCACGTCACTAAAGAGTGACTTACAGATATTGTAGTTCTAAACTTGAGTTTGACATCATGTCTGTAACAGCACAGCACTAAAGTCTTTCAAAGCCTTCGAAAGAGTCAATTTAAAGTGTATTGCCATTTTTAACTTATTTGAGAATCAAGATGAGGATCATTACATCTGTCGACCTATTGAGAGTCTGTTGATTCCCTCCGTCAACCATCTCCATCACTCTACAGTACCTGACATTGATGGTCAATCACTCTACATCAACATGACATTTACATGGATTACATTTGATGGGCAACGATTAGATGTTGAGGTCAGTTATTATCGGGATATCTTATAGGCCAATGAATGCAAGGAACAGTGGGAGAAAGGGGGCAATTCTAGGTTGGGGAACCTTTTCCTGTTGACTCAACATATTTCATGATGAGTAGCACAAGATGTTCTGTTTGAAAAAAAAAAGATGGTTTCACAATATTTTGCTTGGTATGTACACTGTACTATATGTATTACAGACCATCAACCATTTTGATAGCATACTGTGGTGTTGAATTCAGTTCTACAGTGGAGCCAAGAGGAGCCTCCTGGTCAGATATGCAGCTGGCAAGTGTCTGATTGGCAAAAGATTCAGCAAGAGTATATCCTGGTAACATGGGCGTAACTGAAAGTTCATGGGCCCTGGTGCAAGAGTCCAGCCTGGGCCCCCCTTTAAAAATTAAAATGGCACCTCCCCATGCCAAATTCTTGACCTAACCCTTTCCCTCCAGCCAGAGGCGTAACTTGACCTGCGCTTTCTAGAATACCAGTGTCTTCTGATGCGGCACAAGGGTCTTTGGGCCCCCTCAGGCTCCTGGGACCGGTAGCGACTGTTACCTCTGCACCCCTTATAGCTACGCCCCTGCCTGGTAATATTCCATTTTTACCTCCCTTTAGTAATCAGGAAGAAACTCCCCCTTGCTTTTACATCAAGAATTTAAAGGGGTTGTTCGGGTTCAGAGCAGAGCCCAGACATGTCCCCTTCTTCATCCAGGCAGCCCTTCTGAGATGAGCATCAGAGCATATTATGCTCTGATGATCTCCCTTGCCCTACGCAGGGCAAGGGCTTTTTTTGTTTAGATTTAGATTTTTACACTGCTAGACAGAGGCTTCTGACTAGTGTTGATCGAGCACCAAAGTGCTTGGGTGCTTGGGTGCTCTGGTAGAACACTTGGTGATGCTCGAGTGCTCTACAGAGCACCCGAGCACAATGTAAGTCAATGGGAGAACCCGAGCACTAAACCAGGCACCCCCTGCTCGGAAGAGGGGAGGGTGTCGGGTTCATAGGATAAGGTCAGAATCGCGACTTCTCCTCTTTTACTCCTTTCACTCGTAAAAGTATGCTAACTAACTGAATTTGTACGCATTAGCAAACAAATCAACATTACAGTGAATGCCAGTACTCTCCTGCACGTTTATTCGCTGCATAGCAGCGAACAAACGTGCGGGGAGGAGACCCGAGCATCGCACTCGAGCACATGCTGTGTTCGGCTGAACACCGCGATGTGCCGAGCATACCGATGCTCGAGCGAATATAGTGCTCGGGCGAGTATGCTCGCTCAACACTACTTCTGACTAGTAGTGTTGCCAGTAATATCACCAGCACTAATGGGTGGGCTATAGAGCTGCCCTAGCACTGCCCTAGCTTGCTTTGTTTGCAATTGGGGCAGTGTGTCACTCGGATTGAAGCACTTATGAGGCCTCCATACGCAAACCCAATCATTGTAGGATTGGGTGCTTTCTTTTTTTCAATAAAAAAAAAAAAGCAACGCACAACTAGGTTAATCATATGTGTTTTTTCCCCCAGGTTCAGGGTGGCCACGATATAGCAGCCATTGTCACTGACCACCTTCCTCAGTTGGGGTCAGCAGGGTGACAGACAGCTAGATGATTACTGCTTGAAGTACTACTACTACTGCTCATCTGTGTAGATATGTACTCTCACCCAGGCCGATCAGATCCAACATCTCATGGCAATGCTTGACTTGACACATGTGATTGGAGGGAGTGGTAGTGCCAGCAATGCTGTGCTCTGCTGTTGTTGGAGAAAGAAGGATGTCCATGGAGAAGGAGGAGGAAGAGGCGGAAAAGTGCCTGGTGTTCAAAAGGACCGGAGCCTTACCCCTGTCTGCATTTGCTGCTCCCGGTTGTCCACAACGACAGTTGCAAATTCGGCCCACATTTTCCACCACATGAAAGTTAAAGACAGGGATGACAGAGAGGACACCATTGAAATGTTTGTCTGAGGGTGCAAGGAGGAAGAGAAGGAGGAATGCTGTGACCCGTGGCTCCAAGTCATAGTACTAGACGTCATCCACATTATTCTGCTGTGAATGAGAGGAGGAGTGAGACATCCAATGCACAATCTCATCCCCTCTCTCCTTAATGATAATATTGCACATTTCCAAAGCCTACTACTACTACTACATCTGGCTGGATAGCTAGTGCTGCTACTACTCATACTGGCTCTTGGAGGACAGGGCCTGGCCATGGGTTTTTTGCTTGGAATCCTTCCATGTTCTTGAAATTTGACCTAATGTGCATACAGTAAAGAATGGTTTACAAATATGTTTTCTGGAGCTGTAAGACAGAGAGACACATATTTGAATGCCCTTCCTTTCTACAAATACACTGTAGACACTGCTAATAATACAGTATTGGTGCCAATAATAGATTTTGGTCTAATGTCTTGCAGTATTTGTGCGTTCAAATACACAGTATCAGATATATTGTAAGCATTTTCTAATGTAAACCACAAGTTATCAACTTACTATGAGAATTTCTCCCTACACCAACAGTTGAACTGTCTGGAGATGCTCTAGTATTTCAAGTGTTTTCACTCAGAGATTTAAATTGTACCCGCTGGATAATACACTCAGGGGCGGATTGGGAAACTTCCCGGTGGGCCGATTGCCTTTTACAACGCAGCGGGCCGGTGACCCTTCTGCTGCTACTGTATGTTAATGAATGCCTTTTAGACAGAGGCTATTTACATGCCTTCATTACAGATTGTAATCTAGCACAGACGCCATGCCCCCAGTCCTATAGATGGAAGTGCTGACTTCAAGACTGCGGCCCCCTGACCGGACATCAGGGATCCCCCTTTCTTTGTTCCTGACCTGTATCGCTGCGTGTGTTATCTACGTCCCATCTCCCTGCGATCCTCTCTGGCCTCTCCCCTCCTCCTTTGGACGATAAGAAACAGAGCATGTGTTTAGGTGCTGGGACCCGCACCTATATCGAGATCGGAGGGGGGAGCACTGCCACCACCAGGCGCAGCTCCCTCACTGCTCGGCTATTTTCAGCAGCCCCATAGGAATGAATGGAGGGTGGCTGCGCATGCAGGGGATATGCCCCCATTGTCTAAGATAGGAATAATCCTTTTAATGTTTAACATTGTCTTATTTTCTAAATGTTTTGCCGTTTGACACCTTCACCAAAATTTTAATAACGTTTTATGGCATTAGTACTTCTGGACAGATGTCCATTTTTTTTCTCCCAAAAATTGTCTTGTCATCTGTTCCTCGTACGTGTCGGTAAACGTGTGTCAGTCCTGGGATTTGTCGGTACCCATGGATATCCATATCACCGTGGATATGTTAAGCAGCTGTTAGTGCCAGGGACAGTACTTGTCTTTGAAAGCCCACTGGGTCAATTGTGTGGCTCCGGTGACACAACACCACAGCAAGGGTCCTATTGACACCGCCATGCATGTGCCCTTCTAGTCTCCACACCAGGCTCTTATCCACATCATCCCTCCACATTCATCCCCAACAGAAAGAAGACAGATCATTGTTTGCGCTCCTACTCCCTTCTTTTTCATATCTCTAAACTGAACCTGACTGGGAGACACACAGTTGATCAGTTGCTAATTTCTCTTAGTCTTTCTCTCTTTCCTCTTTGTTATCGTTGAGGAGTCAGAGGATGAGATTGTGGATTGGCAGTTCATTCATTCACTTGAATGGGTCCACAATCACGGAGATTCTGTGCGAACAGAGGCACGGATTGGAACACCATGGAAGCACTATGGAGTGTTTCCGTTGAGTTTCCTCCGCACCGCCAATAAAATAAAAAAAAAAAAATTGTTCTATTTTTTTAGCGGTGTGAACAGTCGGATGAGAAGTCAATGGGTCCACGATCTGCATGTGGAAGCACCACAGCAGACGCACCTGCAAGTTGCGGTCCGCCACACAGACAAGGCTGTACAACGGCCGTGTGAAAAAGCTCTTATAGTGAGAGCAGCTGCTGAGAAGCTGTTCACATAATACAGTTGTGCTCAAAAGTTTACATACCCCTGCAGTCTTGGCCTTTTTTTCAGAGAAAATTAATGATAATACAAAAACTTTGTTTCACTCATGGTTAGTGGTTGGGTGAAGCCACTGTAGTGTAAGCACAGATGTGTTCTTCCTTAACCTTCCTCTTGGCTCGACATATCCTGAGATGGATGAAACAGAATGTCTGGAGATGTCTATCCTCTATGTGTGGTCACTGATGATTGTTATGTGAGCTACAGCCTGCCAAGGGTTTTTAATAATATGTTATATTGTATTCTATTTTGGGAAAGTTAATGGTGGACGCATGGAGGAGACTTTTTGTTGCCCATTCAAATCATCTGAAAGCCCCTTCAATTCAAAAGCTGGATTTTGATTTGTATCCAAAAGGAATAAGTCCATGATTCTATAAGCTGTAAGTCTCTTTAGATCTAGCAGGGCTAATTGTGTATATTGAGGAGGACATCTTACAGGAAATGTCAAAGCTCTCAAAAAATGTTTACCTAATAATCTCCCTGGTTCTTTAGTCATCTGTACTGTGTAATCATTTTGCCCTTTCAAGATATTAGCTTCACTTGCACTGACTTACTGGTAAACCTGTGATGGGCTTGTGTTTATATAAGGAAGACAATATGAGGAGGAAGAGCTGCAGGAGGAGAGCCTGGAGCAGCCTGAATCATATATAGGAGGTGAGTACTAGTTAAACCGTCTGCTTTTATTCAGTGTTTATAACAATAAATTAAAGGGGCTACTTATATATTTTATATAATGTCTCCAAACACCAAACTCTCATAATTGCCATGTGAAAGAAACTTTTAGATAACAGGACATAAGGAATGGCACACCGCCAGACTACCCCGGAGCCCTGTAGGCACTGTAGTAAAGATGTAGTCACCAGTCACAGCTCTACCCTAATGGAATTAAGCTAGAAAGCAGCCAACGGGCATGATCTGATGAGAATAAATAGCAGGTAAGCATTTCTTGTAAGTGTATTTTATCTCACAACTGTACTATCAGCTGCAGAATATGGAACATATCAATAAAATCAATAAACTATTTGAGCCAATATTGTTCCCCATCTTTATTAAGGAATTTGTATTAACCATATCAAATACATAAGACATGTTTTTGCATCCCCACAAGTGTAAGAATGTATAAAAATAAATATATAAAAATGCTCGCCACTTGGAAATCTCAATTCGACCACTTGGAGGTCACCAAGTCCACCCTGGAACCTCAGAAAAGGATGCCAACACTGCTGGAATGCAACTGGGACAGCAGGGGAAGCATGTCTGGGTGCATATAACGTGCCCAAGTCGCACTATTACGCCACTATCACAGCCTCTCAACAATACACTCCAAACACAATCTAACCTCTCTGTAAAGTGAGACCATACAAGGAAACCTTCTTTCCTCTACATTGCCATGGACCCCAAGCCAAACTAGACAAAAAAGAAGATGAAATTCTGCACCCCTTAAAATCACGTTGCCTATGACAACCACAGATGGCATAGGCAAAGGGGAAAGCAAATAGACCCCACCCCTAATTGTCATTGTGTGTGTGTGTGTGTGAGATGTGGTCAGACATGTCTTCTTTAAAATGTAAAAACAACTCAAACACATGCAGAAGCCTTAAAATGCCCAAATTGTTGGCGCTTGAGATGTCAGTGACCCGACCTGGCCCAGTGTCATGTCTAGCAGGTAAAGCAGTGGGGATGTTGAAGGGATGCGTAGGACCGCAAAAGGCAGGAAGAGGCCCGTGGGCTGGCCAGAGGCTCATGGAAAATTTTGTGGAGGCCCAAGAGGTGAGACGTCTTAAAAATTGTGTGGAGGCTAAAGAGGTGAGACGTGTTAAAAATTATGTGGAGGCCCAAGAGGTGACACCTCTTAAAAATTATGTGGAGGCCCGAGAGGTGAGACCTCTTAAAGATTTTGTGCAGGCCCAAGAGGTGAGACCTCTTAAAGATTTTGTGGAGGCCCCAAGAGGTGAGACCTCTATTAAAGGAATTTTTGTGCAGGCCCAAGAGGTGAGACCTCTTAAAGATTTTGTGCAGGCCCAAGAGGTGAGACCTCTTAAAGATTTTGTGGCAGGCCCAAGAGGTGAGACCTCTTAAAGATTTTGTGGAGGCCCAAGAGGTGAGACCTCTTAAAGATTTTGTGGAGGCCCAAGAGGTGAGACCTCTTAAAGATTTTGTGGAGGCCCAAGAGGTGAGACCTCTTAAAGATTTTGTGCAGGCCCAAGAGGTGAGACCTCTTAAAGATTTTGTGCAGGCCAAGAGGTGAGACCTCTTAAAGATTTGTGGCAGGCCCAAGAGGTGAGACCTCTTAAAGATTTTGTGCAGGCCCAGAGGTGAGACCTCTTAAAGATTTTGTGCAGGCCCAAGAGGTGAGACCTCTTAAAGATTTTGTGGAGGCCCAAGAGGTGAGACCTCTTAAAGATTTTGTGGAGGCCCAAGAGGTGAGACCTCTTAAAGATTTTTGTGCAGGCCCAAGAGGTGAGACCTCTTAAAGATTTTGTGGAGGCCCAAGAGGTGAGACCTCTTAAAGATTTTGTGCAGGCCCAAGAGGTGAGACCTCTTAAAGATTTTGTGGAGGCCCAAGAGGTGAGACCTCTTAAAGATTTTGTGCAGGCCCAAGAGGTGAGACCTCTTAAAGATTTGTGGCAGGCCCAAGAGGTGAGACCTCTTAAAGATTTTGTGGGAGGCCCAAGAGGTGAGACCTCTTAAAGATTTTGTGGAGGCCCAAGAGGTGAGACCTCTTAAGATTTTGTGCAGGCCCAAGAGGTGAGACCTCTTAAAGATTTTGTGGAGGCCCAAGAGGTGAGACCTCTTAAAGATTTTGTGGAGGCCCAAGAGGTGAGACCTCTTAAAGATTTTGTGGCAGGCCCAAGAGGTGAGACCTCTTAAAGATTTTGTGGAGGCCCAAGAGGTGAGACCTCTTAAAGATTTTGTGCAGGCCCAAGAGGTGGAGACCTCTTAAAGATTTTGTGAGGCCCAAGAGGTGAGACCTCTTAAAGATTTTGTGGAGGCCCAAGAGGTGAGACCTCTTAAACATTTTGTAGAGCCCCAAGAGGTGAGACCTCTTAAACATTATGTGGAGGCCCAAGAGGTGAGACCTCTTAAAAATTATGTGGAGGCCCAAGAGGTGAGACCTCGATAAATTATGTGGAGGCCCAAGAGGTGAGACCTCTTAAAAATTATGTGGCTGCCCAAGAGGTGAGACCTCTTAAAAATTTTGTGGAGGCCCAAGAGGTGAGACGTCTTAAAAATTGTGTGGAGGCTAAAGAGGTGAGACCTCTTAAACATTTTGTAGAGCCCCAAGAGGTGAGACCTCTTAAAAATTTTGTGGAGGCCCAAGAGGTGAGACGTCTTAAAAATTGTGTGGAGGCTAAAGAGGTGAGACCTCTTAACATTTTGTAGAGCCCCAAGAGGTGAGACCTCTTAAAAAATTATGTGGAGGCCCAAGAGGTGAGACCTCTTAAAAATTATGTGGAGGCCCAAGAGGTGAGACCTCTTAAACATTTTGTGCAGGCCCAAGAGGTGAGCCTCTTAAAAATTATGTGGAGGCCCAAGAGGTGAGACCTCTTAAAAATTATGTGGAGGCCCAGAGGTGAGACCTCTTAAAAATTATGTGGAGGCCCAAGAGGGTGAGACCTCTTAAAAATTATGTGGAGGCCCAAGAGGTGAGACCTCTTAAAAATTATGTGGAGGCCCAAGAGGAGAGCCATAAATATATATATATTTTTTTTACGGAGCAATTCTACGGCGGTTAAGGAGGAGGAGGAGGAGGTGGAGGAGGAAATGGCACTTCATACAGATGGCACTTCACTTTTGGCTGCTTTCCACGGTTGGAGAAGCAAAGTCCGGGTCAATCCACTTGCTGTTCATTTTGATTAGCGTCAGCCTGTCCGCACTGTCGGTTGACAGGCGGCTGCGCTTATCGGTTATAATGCCCCCGGCTGCGCTGAACACCCTTTCGGATAGCACGCTGGCGGCAGGGCAGGCAAGCACCTCCAAGGCGTACAGGGACAGTTCCAGCCACGTGTCCAACTTGGAGACCCAGTAAGTGTAGGACGCCGAGGGATCGGGGAGGACAGGGTTACGGTCTGCCAGGTACTCCCGCAACATCCGCCGATACTTGTCCCTCCTGCTGATAGCGGGCCCCGCAGTGATGGAAGTTGCACGAGGGGGTGCCATGAACGTGTCCCACACCTTGGAGAGTGTTCCCCTGGTGGCTGTGGGCCTGATGGATGTTGTGGGACTCTGGGAAGACCCTCTCCTCTCTGCCGCCAGCGATGGTGGGTGGGAAAATCTCCATCATGTTCTGCACGAGTTCCCTCTGGTATTCCAGCAATCGATTCGTCCTCTCCTCTACCGGAATAAAAGAGGAGACGTTATCTTTATACCGGGGGTCCAGGAGTGCGAAGACCCAGTACAGTTTGTCCTCCACTATCCGGACAACACGTGTGTCCCGGGAAAAGCAGCCCAGCATGAAGTCAGCCATGTGTGCCAGACTCTGAATAGGCATGACCTCACTGCCCCCACCAGAAGGATCACTTGCCATTTCCTCCTCTTCCTCTTCCGCCTCCTCTCCGCCCCATCCGCGCTGAAACCAATGGGACGCACACAGCCTGACTGCTACCCTCGCCGCCAGCATCCTCCTCCTCTTCCACAGCCACCTCCACGTCGTCCTCCTCCTCATCCTCCTCCTCCTGCAACTGCCACCGTGAAGCAGACAAAAGTGTGGACTGACTGTGTAGCTCCGTTGCGTCTCCTCCAACCCCCGTCTCCTCTGCGTGCAATGCGTTCTCCCTTATTGCGATGAGGGATTCTTTAAGGACGCCTAGGAGCGGGATGGTTACGCTCACTATAGCGTCCTCGCTGCTGACCTTCTTGGTGGACTCCTCAAAGATACGCAGTACATCGCATATGTCTGCCATCCATGGCCACTCGTGGTTGGCAAACTGAGGGAGCTGAGTTGGAGGCACGCGTGGATTCATAATCTGGTACTCCATCAATGCTCTCTGCTGCTCACACACCCTGGCCAACATGGAATAGGTGGAATTCCAGCGAGTGGGCAGGTCGCACAACAGCCGATGTTCAGGCAAATGGAGGCGTTGCTGGAGTTTTTTTAAGCTAGCAGCAGCTACAGTTGACTTCCGAAAGTGAGCGCACAAGCGCCGCACTTTCACCAGTAGCTCTGCCAGGTTGGGGTAAGTCTTCAGAAATTTTTGGACTACCAGATTAAAAACGTGGGCCAGGCATGGTACGTGATTGAGTTCGGCAAGCTCCAGAGCCGCCACCAGGTTACGGCCGTTATCGCACACGACCATGCCTGGTCCTAGCTGCAGCGGCGACAGCCACATCTCCGTCTGCTGCAATATGGCGTCCCTCACCTCTGGGGCGCTGTGCTTCCTGTCGCCCAAGCTGATGAGCTTTAGCACCGCCTGCTGACGTCTCCCCGCGCCAGTGCTGCAACGCTTCCAGCTAGCGGCTGAGGGAGATGTTAAGGCACAGGAGGAGGAGGAGGAGGAGGAGGAGGAGGAGGGGGGTTTATCAGAACCCATGCTGGCAATCTTGGGCGGGGGTGGTAGGTAGGCCGTCTATGTTTGCGACCCCGTCCCCGCTTCCACTACATTCACCCAGTGTGCCGTCAAAGAGATGTAGCGTCCCTGGCCGCAAGCGCTTGTCCACGAGTCGGTGGTCAAGTGGACCTTTGCGCTGACTGCGTACCTCAGGGCCCGCCTAATGTTACGCGACACGTGCTGGTGCAGGGCGGGGACGGCACTCCGGGAAAAGTAGTGGCGGCTGGGGACGGAATAGCGAGGTGCGGCAGCCGCCATCAGGTCGCGGAAGGCCTGCGTCTCCACAAGCCTAAACGGCAACATCTCCAGGGCCAGCAGTTTGGAGATGTGGCAGTTTAAGGCTTGGGCTTGGGGGTGACTCGAGGCGTACTTCCGCCTGCGGTCGAACGCCTGCGAGATGGACAGTTGTTGGGACGAGGAGTGTGAGGGTGCAGGCGAAGAGGCGGGGGAAGGGGAGGCTGAAGGAGAAGGCCCCAAAGTAGCCGAGGCAGAGGCAGATGTGGAGGTGTCCTGGCTGGAGGTCTGGACCGCAGTGGCAGCACACAACAAAGGGGAAGAGGCAGTGGCAGCAGGACCGGGCGCAGTTTGTATTGCGTTTGCTCTCTCCCACTCAGCCCAGTGCTTGACTTCCAAGTGACGCCGCATGCCTGAGGTGGTCAGATTGCTCTTCTCAGAGCCCCTACTCAGTTTTGAGTGGCAGAGTGTGCAAACCGCGCTCAGTTTGTCATCCGCACAAACATTAAAAAATCTCCACACCACAGAAGTACGAGGCCTCGATGGGGGAGCTTCACGCGACTGCCTGCTGCCGGGAACAGCTTCGGCCGTGCTGGCTGTGGCCTCACTACTCTGTCTGGACTGTCCTCTGCCTCTGGACATCCCTCTGCCTGTGGACATCCCTCTGCCTGTGGACATCCCTCTGCCTGTGGACATCCCTCTGCCTCTGGACATCCCTCTGCCTCTGGACATCCCTCTGCCTCTTGCTGCCTTTTTCGGTGCTGCGCAGACCACCACCTCTCCACTGCTTTCCCCGCTGGACATCACCCCTGGCCAAGTGGGGTCGGTCATTTCGTCATCCACCACCTCCTCTTCCTCACTCTGCTCCTCCTCCTGCCCACTGGACATTCCAACAGCCTCCCTTGATGGCAACTGCGTCTCATCATCATCATCGCTCATGATAACAGATGCTGGCTCAGGGTCCACATCAGCAGGAGATGGCGAAAACTCAAGTGTTTGGGCATCACTACAAACAAATTCCTCTGCTAGCTCCTGGGATTCTTCTGGCACATCTGAAAAAGGACCCGAAAAGAGCTCCTGGGAGGGGTCAATGGTGGGATGACTCTGTTGGCCAGGTGTGGAGGAAGGAGGGTCAGAGTGAGACTGTGTGGATGACTGGCTGGTGGACAACTGTGTGGAAGCGCTATCGGCTATCCATTGCACCACCTGTTCAACCTGCTCAGGCCTCAACAGCGGTGTAACCCGCCCCCTGCTTAACTGTCCCATAAAGGCAGGGATTCTGGATGAGCGGGATCCTGGCTGACCCTCACCAGCACGCATTGTATCCCCACTGGCTTCAACAAGGCCCCCAACAGCATTTCCGCGCCCCCGTCCTCGTCCACGTCCGATTCCGCTAGCCCCCCTCCGCATTTTATTTTTTTTTTTGTTGCAAATACAATATTTGGGTATATAATTAGGTATGTGAAATAATTTAGCAAGAGAACGCACAGTACAGTGGCCAATTAAAAGGCCTAGATATTGTATATTTCAAGGTACACAGCCGTGTAGTAACAGAACAGACGGTGGGTATTTACACCAGGTATGTGAGATAATTTAGCAAGAGAACGCACAGTACAGTGGCCTATTAAAATGCCTAGATATTGTATATTTCAAGGTACACAGCCGTGTAGTAACAGAACAGACGGTGGGTATTTACACCAGGTATGTGAGATAATTTAGCAAGAGAACGCACAGTACAGTGGCCAATTAAATGGCCTAGATATTGTATATTTCAAGGTACACAGCCGTGTAGTAACAGAACAGACGGTGGGTATTTACACCAGGTATGTGAGATAATTTAGCAAGAGAACGCACAGTACAGTGGCCTATTAAAATGCCTAGATATTGTATATTTCAAGGTACACAGCCGTGTAGTAACAGAACAGACGGTGGGTATTTACACCAGGTATGTGAGATAATTTAGCAAGAGAACGCACAGTACAGTGGCCAATTAAAAGGCCTAGATATTGTATATTTCAAGGTACACAGCCGTGTAGTAACTGAACAGACGGTGGGTATTTACACCAGGTATGTGAGATAATTTAGCTAGAGAACGCACAGTACAGTGGCCTATTAAAATGCCTAGATATTGTATATTTCAAGGTACACAGCCGTGTAGTAACAGAACAGACGGTGGGTATTTACACCAGGTATGTGAGATAATTTAGCTAGAGAACGCACAGTACAGTGGCCTATTAAAATGCCTAGATATTGTATATTTCAAGGTACACAGCCGTGTAGTAACAGAACAGACGGTGGGTATTTACACCAGGTATGTGAGATAATTTAGCAAGAGAACGCACAGTACAGTGGCCTATTAAAATGCCTAGATATTGTATATTTCAAGGTACACAGCCGTGTAGTAACAGAACAGACGGTGGGTATTTACACCAGGTATGTGAGATAATTTAACAAGAGAACGCACAGTACAGTGGCCTATTAAATGGCCTAGATATTGTATATTTCAAGGTACACAGCCGTGTAGTAACAGAACAGACGGTGGGTATTTACACCAGGTATGTGAGATAATTTAGCTAGAGAACGCACAGTACAGTGGCCTATTAAAATGCCTAGATATTGTATATTTCAAGGTACACAGCCGTGTAGTAACAGAACAGACGGTGGGTATTTACACCAGGTATGTGAGATAATTTAGCTAGAGAACGCACAGTACAGTGGCCTATTAAAATGCCTAGATATTGTATATTTCAAGGTACACAGCCGTGTAGTAACAGAACAGACGGTGGGTATTTACACCAGGTATGTGAGATAATTTAACAAGAGAACGCACAGTACAGTGGCCTATTAAATGGCCTAGATATTGTATATTTCAAGGTACACAGCCGTGTAGTAACAGAACAGACGGTGGGTATTTACACCAGGTATGTGAGATAATTTAACAAGAGAACGCACAGTACAGTGGCCTATTAAATGGCCTAGATATTGTATATTTCAAGGTACACAGCCGTGTAGTAACTGAACAGACGGTGGGTATTTACACCAGGTATGTGAGATAATTTAGCTAGAGAACGCACAGTACAGTGGCCTATTAAAATGCCTAGATATTGTATATTTCAAGGTACACAGCCGTGTAGTAACTGAACAGACGGTGGGTATTTACACCAGGTATGTGAGATAATTTAGCAAGAGAACGCACAGTACAGTGGCCTATTAAATGGCCTAGATATTGTATATTTCAAGGTACACAGCCGTTTACTAACTTAACAGACAGTGGGTATTTACACCTGGTATACAAAAAGGGTATTGCAGGCACACAGAACCCAGAACACTAGAGCCAAATAAACTGTATTTAAAAAAATAAAATAAAATTCACAGCCGTATACTGCCAGATCAGATGGTGCATATACACACTAGTTATATAACAGGGTTTTTCAGCCAAAAAGAACGCTGAACAGTAGTGCCAAATATAGTTTGGTATGTAGCAGAGCACCTAATACACCACTAATGCCTCTCTCTGTCCCTACTCCAGCAGCTATCCCTGAATACGGCAGCCGTTCTCTGTAAAGTGTATCTTGTAGTAAAGCTATCACTGTAGTGCACTATAGTAGCCCTGATAAGGGCTTTTAATCACGCTCCTGCCTGTCCAACTGCTAAAACCTGTCTGTCCCTTCTCCAGCCTCTGTCCCTGACTAAGTTCACGCAGCATATGCGTACGAGCAGGAAGAGCTGAGTTTTTAATATTCGAGGTCACATGGTTTTTCCAGCCAATCCATGTAGACGCTGTTTTCGCGCTGCCAGCGTGCTCAACGTGCCTGTCATACCCCCCCTGCATGTTGATTGGTGGAAAAAGAGCGCCAGGGAAGGTGGGAGGGGAAACGAATTCTAAGTGCGCCATCGCCGTTATACTCGATTGAAATCGAGTATGCCGAATAGCGTAGTATTCGATCGAATACCGGCTCGATCGAACACTACTCGATCATCTCTAATTAACATCATTTATCACAATTTGTATAGTAGAAAATAATCTGCTAAAATACACTAAGAATAGGATCAAATAAAAACATTCCATCTCGGTCCTTTATTTGCCAGGGCCCCAAAACTGCAATATGTACTGATAGTGTATTATGTCTGTAGACAGAACATAACGTCACATGGCCTATGTAAAGCTGATGAAGGCTGTAGTCCAACTGCATATGCCAGTGCCTTCTCATACAGCTGATCGGCGGGGGTCCCGGGTGTTTGACCTGTGTCATTGACAACAAAGGATATATTATATGATATAAGTATTGAAATGACCTTTTGTTATTGACCAAATACTTATTTTCTACCATAATTTGCAAATAAATTCTTTAACAATCAGACAATGTGATTTTCTGAATTTGTTTTCTTATTTTGTCTCTCATAGTTGAGGTCTACCTATGATGTCAATTACACGCCGACCTCATCTTTATAAGTGGGAGAACTGTATATGGATGTAACCATCATGCAGGCCACCAACATTCCTTGTTAACTCCCAGCTAAACCAAAAGAGAAGCATACAGCATCCTTCAGTAAAGCAAACATAGGAGCATGAGCTGTCTCCCAATGACTCTTTAGTAGGCAGAGCTCATTGTGGCAGTGCAAACACATGCATTTGAATCCCTTCTGTTAGCTATAGAATGACTGTGTGTTACTTTTAGGCTTAGTTTACACTTCAGTTATTTGATCAGTTATTCTCATCACTTATTGTCAGCTGAAAGCAGGGTCGGGACAAAATCGCAGAACAAGTGCAGATCTATTCTAATCCGAGAGTAGGCTTGGCTCGTAAATTTGGCTCACAATAAGTGATGGGAATGACTGCTTTCTGTTTCCAAATCATGATCAAATCTGGATGTGTGATAGAGGCCTCATGTTCAATTTGCATAATTTTGGCCATTTGGCTCTGCAATCAGTATATTCAGATGGAAAAAAAGTAATAGAGACTTTAAAGGCCTCTATTATACGGTCAGTATTTGGTCAGTGATGTCAACCTTGCCAAAAAGGGAAACTAATGCCCCTGTAACAAGCTGAGGAGGGAGACAACAGCATGAGGCATCACAATAGTGGCCCCTAAAAAGAATGATGAGGGTGGCAACACCATAAAGAATCACAATAGTGGCCCCAGAAAAGAGTGGGGAGGGAGGGGTGTCAACAGCAGTGGCAGCAACAGCTCAAGATAGTGGCAGATGACAGAAGGAGCAGATGGCAGTAGAGGCTGCAGGCGGGTGGCAGCATTAGAATAGTGGCAGCAGCACCTGGGCAGAAGTAACAAGCCATTTGTCAAAATGTTCCATTGTGGCAGCATACTACAGTCAGATCATTACTGTCAGAATGATCTAGTCTGTTGCATCAGGTTGAACCATGCCTTATTCATGTTTACAAAGGTTAGTCTCTCAACATTTTGTGTTTTTCAGGGTACCTATGCCTAAAAGTTTGGTTGCCCAATAGTCCAGGGGATTTTGGATGTGGGGTGACAGGTTGCAGTCCAAGTATGCCACCACCTGCCACCATGATTTACTTGCAGAGTAGAAGGAGCAGCAATAAAAGATGAAGACAGATGAGAGCACAGAGGTTATTCCTGGGCCATGCAAACTACATAGGTGTGGTTTCAGAGGAACCCACTGAGCGAGTCAACCATTTCAGTACAGCTTACAATTACACTGACAGCTCTGGCCTGTTGCTGAGGCTACTGCTACCACTACCCCATCTTCTGCTGCTAGTTGTACTTGCTACATCATCTTTTTTGCAACTGTCTGTTCCCTTTGAGGTCCTAGGCAACTGCCTGTTGTCCACAGTGTACAGTGACTGAATCAGTAATATAAAGTACGGAAGCCACGTAGCAGGTGAACTGTATATATATATTTTTTTTTTTAAACACCTGTTGATTCTGAGTCTGATGCACAGTAAATCAGTAAATCTATGTATAACAGAAAAGATAAAGTTCAGCA
>ONZH01027761.1:0-28205 GCA_900303285.1 Rhinella marina
TGCAGATGATCATACTGTATGTCACGTAATCAAATACTGTTAGGCCCGTACGGTTTAGACGCCGCTGATTTTGTGTTTGTTTACATTTTGGGTCCAGGCATGCATGGGCGAAGCCATTTTGCTGGAGCCCTTTTGGACTTCTAATTTTACCTCTGGTGCTGAGCACTTAATCTGGCGACGCCCTGTTAGTTTAAATAGCTGCCAGTCCATTCATTCAATGCTGGTGCTCGCATGTGTTTGCCACAAGAGACCAGCTTACAGGAGTGGAGGTGATTTCTATTTTTGATCTAGCGCCTAGAAGAGGCTTTGAGTATCGTGTGAAAGATCATTTGTGCGAGTGTATTACTTGGTGTTCTGTCCTTTGCTTTTGGTGTGTTTTGCAAAGGTCGTGTTTTGTATTGTTTATTATCTCGCCCATCTTTCTATTTCCTTTTGCTGCACTGTGAGTGTTGTAGTGTGCCGCATATCTGTTTCCTCCTTTTCCTTTATCAGTTTGGTCTGGCAGCTTCACCTTTTAGCTCTGGTGGTAGATTCCCTTAGTTTGGGTTTTGAGGTCTTTTGGTTATTCTATCCTCTTAGTCTTTCTGCCCCTCTATCCTATCTTTGGGACAGTTCAGGAGTGAGTTAGGGAGTTGGGGGTCAGTGCGCAGTCCACCATCAGGGCTAGCGTACGACAGGATAGTCAGGGATGCAGATAGGGATAGACATTACCTACCACCAGTATTGATTCATCAGGTGAAACCATAACAAATACGGTATTTTGCTCTCACTGATACAGCTACATTAGAAAAATCTGAGTGCGACATTTTTCTGGGTTGTAGTGAAAATAGCCACAGTCAGAGGGGGCTGATTTTGCTCTCTGATATATTCTGCACGTCACGTAAAAAAAAAAAAAAACTCAGTGATACAAATACATTTCATACAGCTGTGTGGAACCATTCTGTGTGTCACAGTTCAGCTGTCCAGTCACCACAAACCACAATCCGTATTTTCTGTCCAGGCGACCCATACTGTACGTCACGTAATAAAATACGGTCTTTTGCTCTCACTGATACAGCTACATTACAAAAATCTCTGTGCGACATTTGTCTGGGTTGCACTTAAGCAGACCAAGTCTGCCTAATCTAATAGTTTAAGTGTAATTGCTCCATACTGCACGGTACGTAATAAAATACGTAATTTTGCTCTAACTTATCCACCTATATATTAACTTGTTCAGATTGAACAAGTTTGTGGGTTTCAGTACAGCAGGCCCATTTTTTTTTATATATATAATACACTTATATACAGAAAATGTTGAACCCCTGGGCTAAGGGTCGAGGACAAGGGCGTGGGCATTCAATTACTGCAGGGGGCAGAGGCCTTGGTCCTGGGCAGGGTGAGACAGTACCTGCTAATGAGGGAGCAGGGGAACGCCGCAGAGCTACACTCCCTAGCTTCATGTCTGAACTTACAGGGACACGTGGTAGAGGACTGTTGAAACCACAACAGTGCGAACAGCTGATATTGTGGATTGCGGACAATGCTTCAAGTAATTTGTCCACCAGTCAGTCTTCCACGCAGTCCACCCACATTACCCAAGGGAGCACTCCTCTGGCTCCTCCACCTCAACCTCATTCCCCCCAGTCTGCCCCCTCCCAGGAAAATTTGGAATGCAATCCGGCATACTCTGAGAAACTATTTTCTGGACCCTTCCCAGAGTCACAAACCACTTCTCAGGTAGCTGCCGACCTCTTTCCCGATGCCCAAGTTTTCCAACTGTCGCAGTCTGTGGGTGATGATGATGATGACAATGTTGACTTAGTGGAAGGAGTGTGTAAAGAGGTGTCGGACGATGAAGAGACACGGTTGTCAGACAGTGGTGAAGTTGTTTGGAGTGGATGCTTGGACGGCACTGCGGTATTGAAGTGTAGCGGTGCTCGCGTCAGGGAGGGACGCTCCTCTGTAACCAGTGTTCAAACAGACCGGCACTTCGCTCGTAGTTTTTTAGAATGCTTTTATTGTCACATATATAAGTAAATGTGACGCGTTTCGGCTATATTAGCCTTCCTCAGACATTTACAGAATCACACATCTCGAGGTTTAAATAGCCCGCCAAGTCATATATATCTAATAAATCTCCTTTGCATTCTTTTCCACAGAAATAAAGTCAGTTCCCTAACAGAACGGGAGAACAACATCCTATTAACAGGGTGAATATCGTGACGTACTAGAGAGATAGTAAGAGTATACTTGATCATAGCTATTTAAGTTATCATAGCTATTTAAGTCACTACTTAATGGATATTATGTTACATATCCACGATTGTACACATTGTTCACACATATAACTCAAGCATCAGCGTTACTTGCACCATCCCATTCATCTGTTTGTTTACTGGTAACTATGGCAATGTGACGTCATGCCTGACTTGGCGGGCTATTTAAACCTCGAGATGTGTGATTCTGTAAATGTCTGAGGAAGGCTAATATAGCCGAAACGCGTCACATTTACTTATATATGTGACAATAAAAGCATTCTAAAAAACTACGAGCGAAGTGCCGGTCTGTTTGAACAGTGGTGAAGTTGTTGTCAGGGCAGGAAGTCCGAGGGGGAAGCAGACTGAGGAATCGGAGGATGACGAGGTGACTGACCCAAGCTGGGTTGATAAGCCGAGTGAAGGTAGTGCTTCTGAGGCAGAAGTGAGTGCTGCACCAGAACAAGTTGGAAGAGGCAGTGGTGTGGCCAAAGGGAGAAGCAGGGCCAGAGCTGGTGCATCAGCAGCAACTGTTTCACGTAGTGAAGCTTCCATGGCGAGGCCTAGATTTTCGCAAGTCTGGAGGTTCTTTAAAGAAGTTGAGGATGACCGACGGACTTTGGTGTGCAACCTGTGCCACAACAGGATCAGCAGGGGTGCCACCACTACTAGCCTAACCACCACCAGCATGCGCAGGCATATGAGTGCTAAACACCCCACTCAATGGAATCAAGGCCGTTCACCTCCTGCGGGTCCCACCACTGCTCCTTCACCTGTGTCACTCGCTGCCTCTGCTAGTCAACCCCCTGCCCAGGACCCCGGCACGAGCACCTCCCGCCGGAAAACCACACCTTCGCCTCCACGATCCTCCACAGCGTCCACCAATGTTTCCCTGCGCAGGGTTCTGCTGTCTTTACAGCAGACGCTGGAGCGCAAGAGGAAATACAGTTCCACCCACATGCCTCAACGTCCACATCTCCAAATTGCTGAGCCTGGAGATGCTGCCCTATAGGCTGGTAGAGACCGAGGCCTTTCGCAACCTCATGGCGGTGGCTACCCCTCGGTATTCAGTCCCCAGCCGCCACTATTTTTCCTGATGTGCTGTCCCAGCCCTACACCAGCACGTGTCACAGAACATCATCCGTGCCCTGACCAATGCTGTTTCTGAGAAGGTCTTCATGTTAGGCTGCCTATCCCATGACCTTCGCATTAGAATAATTTTTTAAAACACCGATTACTGGTTGTTCACTCTCCTGGACCCACGGTACAAGCAGAACCTTTCCACCCTCATTTCTGTTGAGGAAAGGAGTATGTGAGTGAATCAATATCAACAGGCCCTGGTGCACAAGCTGAAACAGTCCTTCCCATCTGACACCACTAGCAGCAGAGGGCGTGCTTCTGTGGGCCAAGTAGCGGGGAGAGTAGGTGAGCAGGCAGCTTGTCCAGCACTGGCAGGGGAACGCTCTCCAAGGCCTTTGCCAGTTTTATGTCACCCCAGCAAGACACTGTCACCTGTCCCCAGTCTCGGCAGAGTAGGGGTGAGTTTTACAGAAAGATGGTGAGGGAGTACCTAGCTGACCATACCAACGTCCAGACCGATCACTCTGCTCCATACAACTACTGGGTTTCAAAGCTGAACACGTGGCCTGAACTGGCGCTGTACGCCTTCGAGGTGCTGGCCTGCCCTGCCGCTAGCGTGCTGTCAGAGCGGGTATTCAGTGCAGCTGATGGCATCATCACTGATCAGCGTACACGTCTGTAAACTGACAGCGCTGACAGGCTGACGCTTTTTAAAATGAACAAAGCCTGGATTTCACCGGAATTCAAATCTCCTCCGGGGGAAAGCAGCTAAAGATTAACATTACTTATGTATCTGATTCCTCTTCTCTACTCCTCCTACTCCTCCTCCTCCTTGTTGTCTTTGCCTAACGCTGACCCAAAACGCAATTTTTTAGAGGGCAAACTGGCACTCTTTTACGACAATTTTATTCCGGAGGGCCACCTACAGGCCCTCTCTCTAAACAATTTTTCTGGAGGGCCACCTACAGGCCCTCTCTCCAAACAATTTTTCCGCAGTGTCAACTACAGACACTGTAAAACAATGTTTCAGGAGCGTCAAACAGACAGTCCAAAACAATTTTTCAGGAGGCGCAAGTACCGACATTTAAAAAAAAAAATTTTTGCTGAGGGTCGACTTTATGTACTCCGAAAAGAAAAAAAATTTGGAGGCTCAACAAAAGCCATTTCACTGCATTCTCAGTCGGACAAAGTCATTGGTGGTGTAACCGCCATGCTGTGTCAGGCTAAATTTTTGGGTGCTTCACCAGCTACCGCATACTAACTCAGTCACTCTGTTGTCACCGCCGCCATATAGGGCCACGAAAAATGTTTATGTGGTTCGCCTGCTCCCGCAGTGTCACTCGCTCACTCTGTCGTCACCATCATAGTGGCCCAAGTCCGCACATTTCACTTTTTCTCTTCAAGTGATCGATACTACACATCACATTAGAAAATAGGTTCTTTTGCTCTCAGTGATACAAAGCCATTTCATACAGCTCAGTGGAACAATTCTGTGAGTTACAGTCCAGCACCTCAGTCTGCACAGACCACAATCCGTTGTTTCTGTGTAATTGATCTATCCTGCACGTCACGTAAAAAAATGTTTTTTTGCTCTCAGTGATACAAATCCATTTCATAAAATCCTTTCTTTCTCTTTAACTGATCTATACTAAACGTCATTTTTAAAAATACGTCTTTTTCCTCTCTTTCTATCTCTCCAAACTATTTTTCCTGATAGGTGACGTATACGGTATTAAACTGAGAAGAATACATACAACACATGCCCCACTTGATCAATTTCATAGTTGACAACCGTACCTAAATTGACAGCCACAGCCATACAGGGCCACGCTAAATTTTTCCTGTGCTCTACCTGCTACCATCATGTAGCTCGGTCAATGTGTAGTCACAGCCATACAGGGCCACGCTAAATTTTTCCTGTGCTCTACCTGCTACCGTCGTGTAGCTTGGTCAATGTGTAGTCACAGCCATACAGGGCGACGCTAAATTTTTTATGTGCTCTACCTGCTACCGTCGTGTAGCTCGGTCACTCTGACCGAGTCTGACCCTGGGGCCGCTCATGTACTGCCCACTTGGAGGATTGCAGGGCATACCTCGGTCATGGTTTCTCAGACTTACTATGCCTCTTCCTACAACCCCTCCTCCTCCTTCGAATTACCATCCGTGCTTCACCTCCTGCTACCTCAGTCTAACTCTGTCACTCTGTTGTCACCGCCATGCTGCGTCAGGCTAAATTTTTGGGTGGCTCACCTGCTACCTCATCTAACTTGTTCACTTGTTGGTGTCACCGCCATGCTGTGTCAGGCTTATGCCTGCATCGTGTGGCTTGGGATAGGAGTTCAGTGCCAGCATGGGCATGGGTGATGGACCTTCGTTGCACCTAGTTGGGTGCTTCCCTAACATGTGATGGGCATGTGCCTCGCCTTTCTTGGTCTGGGTGAGCACAATTGCCATGAGGGTAACCACCAGGCTGTTGCAAGAGAATTTGGGGTAATGGTGGGATTAGGCAGCCTCAGAGACATCCATGCATGCTGCCCCTGCTGTTTCCTGTCCATTTCCGTGGTGTTTCCATCATTTTCTGAGGTTTCCAGGTTTTCACCCTGCCTTCCCTAGGCAGAGCCTTGGTCCCCTGCAAAAAATGCTCGAGTCTCCCATTGACTTCAATGGGGTTCGTTACTCGAAACGAGCACCCGAGCATCGGGAAAAGTTTGTCTCGAATAACAAGCACCCGCGCATTTTAGTGCTTGCTCATCTCTAATCCTGATGTATTAAATCAAAGTAAAGTGCAGATGTGAAATAATCTCACTGGAAAAGCCTTTTAAAACAAGATAAGAGCAGTTTTAGGAGCAATAAAGCCTGAAATAGAGCCATTTAGGGGGATTTCACATCATTGTTTCATTTTCAGTTCTTCCGATCCGTCAGAAGAACTCAAAAAAAGTAAATAAAATAAAATACCATTTGAGCCCTTTCTGTCTGAGATCCTGCATGCAGTACTTTTTTCCACCTAAAAAAACAGATCTTAAACGGATGCCAAACTGATGCAAGCTTGCTCTTTTTTGGCAGCCTGCTCTCCCTGCATATAGGATGCACATGCTTCTTGGGTCTTAAAGGGCCAGTGTACATGCACCCTACTTTTTCCCCAGTCTAAGGCATGCTTCCCCAGGAAATTTAAGGCACCTTACCCAATCAGTGGGTACCTGAGCAATAGGTGTTCTAGTGCACTAAGGCCTCTTTCACATTAGCGGCAGCACGGACCCAGCAGGTGAAGGGTGCGCCGGATCCATGCCGCCGCAGGGACATGTGTGGGGCCGGAACCGCGCTCCGGCCCCACACATGTCACACAGTACATACACACACACAGACATAGACACATACAAATACACATACATACTTACATGCTCCCGGCAGGTCTCCACAGCACAGTTTCTGATTTTGACCCTTGACTGCCTGCCCTGACCCCAGATCTCTTACTGACCATGAGTTTCCGTTTTCCATTAGTGCTGTGTAACAGCATCTTTGGCCCCCATTGGTCAACAGCCAAACCATACAAAAACTACTCCAAGAGGTAGCTGCCTGGTGTATTACATGCAGTGAATTCCAGATCCCTGTACAGGGGTTGAAGGGTGAATACTATTGATGTGTGAAGTATTAAACATTTTGATTTGGCTGATTTGCTGAATTTTACACAAAAAGTTCTCTTGATGATTTGCTTGGTCACAAAGTGCATTTCTTTGTAAGTAGTGGGTGCAATGACAGAGAGCAACGCAATTATACCCCTCAGATGCCACGTTTATACATGATCGTGGCATCTGAAAAAAAAGCAAAAACAAATCATACTTACCTCATCTATTTGTTTGCAACAGGCCCACCACCACCATCTTGACTGAAGATCTGATGCAAAATCTTGCGTGGCCTGTGATGATGTCATCACGTGTGGTGACATTATACATCACCATGCACAGGGTTTTGTGCAAGATCTTTGTGGACATAGATTCGTTCAACACTAGTAAATGCCAGGGAGCTGCCAGGATAATGCCCTTAGGCTAAGCTATAAATTCAAATCCATTGGTTGACACACAGGTTCCTCACCCACTGATAATTACATGAGTTATGTAATGTAAGGTTGGTATAGCTACTGTACCAGCCTTAGAGTTAAGGGACCTCAGAATGAAGACATTCTCTTTCATTAAGTATACAGTACTTACACTTCTGTTCAAAAGTTTAGGGTCACTTAGAAATGTCCTTATTTTTGAAAGAAAATCACAGTTTTTTCAATGAAGATAACATTAAATTATACACTCTATACATTGTTGATGTGGTAAATGACTATTCTAGCTACAAATGTCTGGTTTTTAATGCAATATCTACATAGGCATATAGAGGCCCATTTCCAGCAACCATCACTCCAGTGTTCTTATGGTACATTGTGTTTGCTAACTGTGTAAGAAGGCTAATGGATGTTTAGAAAACCCTTGAAAACCCTTGTGGAAGTATGTTAGCACAGCTTAAACAGTTTTGCTGGTTAGAGAAGCTATATAACTGACCTTGAGCTAGTTGAAAATATGGAGCATTGAATTTGTGGTTTTGATTAAGCTCTCAAAATGGCCAGAAAAAGAGAACTTTCATGTGAAACTCGACAGTCTATTCTTGTTCTTAGAAATGAAGGCTATTCCATGCGAGAAATTACCAAGAAATTGAAGATTTCTTACAACGCTGTGTACTATTCCCTACAGAGGACAGCACAAACAGGCTCTAACCAGAGTAGAAAGAGAAGTGGGAGGCCCCACTGCACAACCGAGCAACAAGACATAAGAGTCTCTAGTTTGAGAAATAGACGCCTCACAGGTCCACAACTGGTAGCTTTATTAAATAGTACTCGCAAAACGCCAGTGTCAACGTCTACAGTGAAGAGGCGACTCCGGGATGCTGGCCTTCAGGGCAGAGTGGCAAAGAAAAAAACATATCTGAGACTGGCTAATAAAAGGAAAAGGTTAATATGGGCAAAAGAACACAGACATTGGACAGAAGAAGATTGGAAAAAAGTATTATGGACAGACAAATCAAAGTTTGTGGTGTTTGGATCACACAGAAGAACATTTGTGAGACGCAGAACAACTGAAAAGATGCTGGAAGAGTGCCTGACGCCATCTGTCAAGCATGGTGTAGGTAATGTGATGGTCTGGGGTTGCTTTGGTGCTGGGAAAGTGGGAGACTTGTACAAGGTTACAGGGATTTTGAATAAGGAAGACTATCGCTCCATTTTGCAACGTCGTGCCATACCCTGTGGACAGAGCTTGATTGGAGCCAATTTCCTCCTACAACAGGACAATGACCCAAAGCACACCTCCAAATTATGCAAGACCTCCATTGAGCTGTTGTGGGAGCAGCTTGATCGTATAGTATGCAAAAAGTGTCCATCAAGCCAATCCAACTTGTGGGAGGGGCTTCTGGAAGCATGGGGTGAAATTTCTCCAGATTACCTCAGCAAATTAACAGCTAGAATGCCAAAGGTCTGCAATGCTGTAGTTGCTGCACATGGAGCATTCTTTGACGAAAGCAAAGTTTGAAGGAGAAAATTATTATTTCAAATAAAAATCATTATTTCTAACCTTTTCAATGTCTTGACTATATTTTCTATTCATTTTTCAACTCATTTGATAAATAAAAGTGTGAGTTTTCATGGAAAACACAAAATTGTCTGGGTGACCCCAAACTTTTGAACGGTAGTGTATGTTCTTCACAATTTTTTAACTCTGTACATTATCTTTGTGTTCTGTATTTCAATGTGATCATTACTTTAATAAACATTTCAGCATATAGTATTAACATTCATTAGCCAAGTAACATGAGTAATACTCATCACATTTCTATTTTACTTTATGATATTGTAGACAGTGAAATCTGCCACAAATGTTCTAAAGAAGAATGGCCTGATGAGAAAAAAGTGAAATGTGTTCAGAGAATGTACGATTTTCTGTCTTATGAGAAGGACATTATAAGTTTAATATTTTTAGGAATAGTTTTATTTCTTTCTGCTGTAACATTACTCATATTAAGAATCCTCATTTATTATTCGGAAACTCCGATAGTTAAAGCCAATAACCGGACTGTAAGCTTTATCCTCCTGGTCTCCTTATTGCTGAACTTTCTCTGTATCTTCTTCTTTCTTGGCCGTCCAGTGGACATAACCTGCTTACTTAATCATTATTTGGCGTCTTCTTCTCTATTAGTCTTTCTTCTGTTTTGGCCAAAACTATCAAAACCTGCATTACCTCCAAAGCCACCAAACCTGGAAGTATCAGAGTTAAGGGGATCTCATTCAATGTTTCAAAATATGTGATCTTAGTGTGTTCTTCTGTACAACTTCTCATTTGTGTTATTTGGTTGTTAGTTTCCCCTCCATATCAGGAATTTGACTATCACTCTTATCCAAGAAAGATTGTCATTCAATGTAATGAAGGTTCAGATATCTGGTTCTACTCCATGTTGGGTTATCTTGGCTTCTTGGCAGCTGTGAATTTTGTCCTGGCTTTCCTGATGAGGACATTACCGGACAATTTTATTGAGGCCAAGTATATCACCTTCAGTATGCTGGTGTTCTGCAGTGTCTGGATTGCCATGATCCCGGCTTACCTGAACACTAAAGGGAAATACATGGTGATTGTGGAGATATTTGCCATATTGACCTCATGTTCTGGAATTCTTGGTTGCATATTTCTTCCAAAGATATATATTATCATTATAAAACCTAATTTAAACTCCAGAAAATCAATTTTGGAGAGAAATAAGATGTAGTGTGTGGCATGGTATATGTTAGTATACTGTATGTTCATTTAGTTTAATGTACAGTATTTTCACTTATTTTTTTATTATGATAGTTTTGCTTTTTCATTGTTGTAACTTAGAATAAAGAGGATTTTGTAGACATTGTATTACAGAATTGTAATGCTCTTTTCAGTTATTGAAGCAAATAATTATATTTAATGATGTTAAGACATCTCCATACAACCTCAAAGTCGTTTGAAGCCAAAACCCAGTGCCTGTAGAAAGGACCCTAATGTACCCCTATATACTGTCAATATCATATGGAGGTCTAAACTGTACCATAGAGCTACTTTCCCCATTCCAATCTGTCATTGTTTTACTAGATAAATTGTTCTCTTGCATTCTTGGAAGTTAATTTGGGTAACTGGGAAATTTTAAAGTGTCCCTGTTCTTTGAAAAAGCAACATGTCAAAGAAACATATCAAAAGTTTTGATAATAAAATTTTTAGTCACTCGGCATAGTTGCATTATAGCCATATGTTTGAATATGTTATACATTGGTGCAAGAAAAGGACGAGATATAGTGATTTACATAGTGATATACAGTACATGATTTAGTTAAGGGTTGGGATTACTCCATAAGAATGCATAGCTAAAAGACATTTTACTGCAAAAAATTGCATTGCCACACCATGTTTTAGCAAACAGCCATTACTACTGCATTAAACTGTCTAGTTTAAAGATGTTTCACTTAAAAAAAAATGCATTTTCACACACATTTTAGTAAAGGCCTTGTGTTATTGTATCAGGCACGTCTCATTGCAAAAATGCATTGTTACCATTGCAAATGGTCAATGTTCAATGTAATTGTGACAGTAGAAGGACTTGGGACATTTAATTGCACTTCTGTAATTTTGATAGTACTGTTTAATAATCTTAGAGTACCAAACCCATGACCTTTCCTTTATAGAAAACCTGTGACTTTTGAGTAAAGCGCTCATAATAAAATGTCTCGAAATGGAAGATTGAAAAGCTAAACACCCAAATCTGATCATCTGAGAGTCAGAATGTGTTAAGTAGCAGCAGTAGCTGCTAGTGTTGAGCGAACCTGTTCGGCCAAATACACTATTCGGCCCAATAATGGCGGTGCTTGGGTCCACGTGGTATTTGGCCAAATAACGCGCGTACTCGTGTGGCATGCTCGAGTCCCCTCCCTGCATGCTAATTAGCCAATTAGCATGCGGGGAGGTATGGCTTTCAGTGTAATGTCAATATCCATATTAGCTACTGGCATTACACTGATTGGCTGGCCGGGAATGCGCCATCGGGTGCTATAAAGCCAGTGACAGGGAGAGCTGCAGCAAGGAGGGACAGAGAGTGTAGGGAGAGAAGCACACTAGGCAGGGATAGAAATAGCTCAGAAAAGACCCAAAAGCCCTTTTAAGGGCTATTTTATATGGCACAAACCTTTATTTACTGACATTTGAGGACTTTAAAATTGGTGAAAATAGCACTAGGTGGCCTGCCATTAATGCCACATGTGGTGCTGCTGCTGCATGCTGTAGGATACTCTCTGTATACTATAATCCTGACATACTTTGCTATGATTTATGCTGTTAAGCCTGCAGTACTTCTTTTGCGTCTTGCTGCATAACAGTTGCATATTGATAGAATTTCTATAGGCAGAGTTACTATCATTGTTCAAACGTCCATTGGAAAGTACGTCTTTTTTAATTTTTTTGGGTGCCAAAAAAATCCAGGTGTGCCTAGGTGCACAGCGTATTACAACCGTTCAAAAGTCTCTGTAGCTGACATCCGTATTTAATACCGTTCATTTAGGCCGCAGTTCCTCATTTGCTGCTGTAGTTCAATTTTCCCAAGGAGGGAATTAAACAATAGGGATAGTATTTGGGTAGGTAGAAACATTGTTGCTGTTCCAAAAAGACCAAAGTTCATTGTAAAATACGTCTTTTTTTTTTTTTTGGTAGGCAAAAAAAACCCAGGTGTGCCCTGTCAGTAACGCTAGGTGCACAGCGTATTACAACCTTTCAAAAGTCTCTGTAGCTGACATCCATATTTGATACCGTTAATTTCGGCCGCAGTTCCTCATTTGCTGCTGCTCTATAACGTTAGCGCATTCAGAATATTGGACATTTGTTTACATCTTTCTGATCATACAGTTAATCTGCAGTACTGTAGTTGTGACCAAGTTGCATATATACTATACAATATGCGCAAGGCAAGCACTAAGGGATGGGAAGTGGGCGTGCTGCTGATGGTGAACGCAGAGGCCATGGCTCTGGGAGCGGTGAAACTGTGTCTGCTGGCAGAGCCCAAGAAACAAAGTCATCCAAAACTCCTAGCTTCATGTCACAGTTTGCAGGGCAGCGCAAGACGCAACTCTTGTCGCCACAGCAGTGCGAGCAGCTTGGGCCTCTCGCCAAGGCCGCTTGAAGTGAGACATGAGAAGATATTGTGCCCTGATTCCTATCCTATTGAGCAAACACAGTCTGAAGACGATGACGGTGGGGAACGACAAGTATTTTCTCCCGAGGTGGATGATGATGAGACACAGTTAACAATAAGTCAGGGGCAATTAGTGTCTCAAGAGCTTGTGAATGAGGATGAGATGCAGTTAAATCAGCTTATTGTTAGTTCACCATGTCAGGAGGAGGTTGTGGACAATGAAATAGCTGACCCAACCTGGGAAGGTGGCAAACCGAGCGAGGACAGCAGTACAGAGGGGGAGGGATCCACAGCAGCGCAACAGGCTGGAAGAGGCAGTGGGGTGGAAAAAGGGAGAAGGCAGGCCACGCCAACCAGGCCCGCAACTGTTCACCGGAGAAGCCCTTTGTGGCCAGCTCCCTTGCCAAAAGTTAGGTGTTCCGCAGTCTGGCGGTTTTTTGAGGAAAGTGCTGAAGATAAACTATTGTAATTTCTAACCTGTGCCGTACTAAGATGAGCAGGGGCGTAAACACCAGCAACCTGACCACCACCAGCATTATCTGACACATGTCAGCAAAGCACCCTAAAAGGTGGGCTGAATGCCTGGGTCCGATCTGTGTCTGCAGGTCACATCACTGCCTCCTCTTCCCCTCTGTTACGTGCTGTCCAAGACGCAGGCCCAGATGCCTCCTGCCCTGCACCTGGACCTTCGCAGGAAACATCAGCCAGCACATCCACTTTAATGTCCCAGCGCAGGGTTCAAATGTCCTTACCGCAGGCATTTGAACGCAAGCGCAAATACCCTGCCTCCACCCACAGGCCTTAGCTCTAAACGCGCAACTTTCCAAGTTGCTGGCCCTGGAAATGTTGCCGTTTAGGCTGGTGGACACCGAGGCCTTTTGCAGCCTGATGGCGGCGGCTGTCCCTCGTTACGCAGTCCCCAGCCACCACTATTTTTCCCAGTGTGCCGTCCCTGCCTTACACCAGCATGTGTCCAGAAACATAAACCGTGCCCTGACCAACGCAGTTACTGGCAAGGTCCACTTAACAACTGACACTTGGACAAGCGTTTGTGGCCAGGGATGCTACATTTCCCTGACGGCACACTGGGTGAACGTTGTGGAGGCTGGGAGCGAGTCGTCCCCTGGAATGGCACAGGTGCTACCCATGCCGAGGATTGCGGGCCCTACTTCCATCCGGATTTCTGCTGCCACTATAGTAGCGGCTGCAAACCCTCCT
This sequence comes from Rhinella marina, assembly GCA_900303285.1. Lineage (NCBI taxonomy): Eukaryota > Metazoa > Chordata > Amphibia > Anura > Bufonidae > Rhinella > Rhinella marina. The sequence goes on from ONZH01027761.1 coordinate 13,767, forward strand.
TCTCTTCCTCCACCTCCTCCTACACTTCTTCCCATGCAGAATTGCGATCTTGCAGCACCACTCAGACTTCTGTCAGTAGCTGGAAGCAGTGTAGCACAGCAGTCAGTAAGCGGCAACAGGCCGTGCTGAAGCTTATTTGCCTGGGTGACAATCAGCACATCGCCGCAGAGCTGTGACATTGCATAAAGGAATAGGCTGAGCTGTGGCTCTCGAAGGCGCAACTTGGTAGCGGCTTTGGAGCTGGCCAACCTCCCACACATGCCATGCCTGGCCCATGTATTCAACTTAGTGGTTCAGCAGTTTCTGAAAACCTACCCCAATTTGTCTCAGCTACTGGTGAAGGTGCGTCGCCTGTGTGCCCATTTCCGCAAGTCACCGACAGCTTCAGCCGGCCTGGCAACCCTGCAGCAGCGCTTGCGGTTGCCGACTCACCGACTGCTGTGCGACCTGAGAACGCGATGGAATTACACCTTACACATGTTGAGCAGGCTTTGTGAGAAGCAGAGAGCAGTAGTAGAATACCAACTGCAACACGGTCGGCACCTTTCTAGTCAGCTTCCGTTCTTCACAAGCGACGAGTGGGCATTGATGTCTGACCTGTAGGAGGTTTTGTGCAACTTTGATGAATCTACACAGATGGTGAGCGGCGATAATGCCATTATCAGCATAACCATCCCACTTCTGTGTCTTCTAAAAAGCTCACTGCTCACAATAAAAGCCGATGCTCTGTGTGTGGAAGAGGTGGATAATTATTGGGTGTCTAAGCTGGACACGTGGCACGAACTGGCGCTCTATGCCTTGGAGGTCCTGGCCTGCCCTGCCGCCAACGTTTTGTCTGGGCGGGTATTTAGTGCCGCTGGTGGCATAATTACTGATAAGCGCATTCGCCTGTCAACTGACAATGCTGACATGTTGACGCTTATCAAAATGAACAAGGCCTCGATTGCCCCTGACTTCTGTACTCCACCAGAGGAAAGCGGCTTAACATGAAGGAACCTTAAATCTGGCTTTTAGGATGTATTGAATACACTGTACTATCATGTACCCCTTCCTCTTCTCGTCCTCTTCCTCCATCATATGAAACAGCTTATTAGGCTGTCCTCGAAGTCCACCAGCTGGGCCTGCACCCTAATTTGCAGAAGAGTACTTGAACCGTTTATTGGCTGGGAAACTTACAGGTTGATCGAATTTCACCTTTCATGCCCTTTCAGAGGAACAGCAGTTAAACTATGCTGAGATCAAAGATTATTATGTTATGCCATCACCCCCGAATATTATAGAAAGAACTTCCATAACCTACTAAAAGGGACCCATAACACCTATTTGGAGTTTAGAAACAAGTTGTTTCATGCTCTGGACCAGTGGACCTGTGAGGCAGAGACTTTTGATGACCTCCACCAGCTATTTCTGAAGGAGCAGTTATTGGAAAAGTGTCCAGTAGGAACTAGGGAGCATTGGAGGAGATAGCCTGCCTTGCAGATAGGTATGTAAAAAATCAATCGGCAACTCAGAGAAGCTCTACACAACTACTACAACAGCAGTAACATATCACTCAGGGGACTTCTACCCAACTACCACAGGTTTCCTATAACCTATCTTCAATGGCTTCTGCATGTTCAAGGAACTGTTACAAATGTGGCTTCCTAGGGCATCTGCAAGCAGATTGCCCAGAGGAAAGGAGGCCACTTCGAGTGCCACCTATCACAAGAGCCCCAGTTACTTCAGTTAGTAAGGAAGGGATGGTCAACCGGTGAAACATATGTCACTTTACAGTCACTACCAGAGAATGCCAGCGTGACAACTAATGGACTACAGAACATAGGAGACTCTTGAGTATGTGGTGATGCAGATTCACTGGACTGACACTGAGAAATAACATAGTCCTGGTACAGGTATTAGATGACTAGCTGAAGTCTTCATGGACTCCAGAACCTTCAACCCCATGTGGTCACCTTGGATAAAATAATCCCAGGACAGAAAGCAAAGATTGTGTTGGCTAGAGGAGAGGAATGTGAAGTACCAGTCTCCCGTTATAGATGGCATCAAAACAAATGTGACCCTCACTTATATTGGAGCTCAGCCCAGGATCTTCCAAGCTGGTTTACCCCTTGTAACCAGTCTTCATCCAGAGACCTATTGGGTTTATGCCAGAATATATCTACCCACGCACCCTTGTCTAGCCACGTGTGGTCATTCCAACCCTATAACCTTTGTATATTGACTATAATGCTTCTCCATCGGCTTACACCCATTATACCACAGCTGCCTATGAACAGTATCCCTTACCTGCCACTGGCTACATGGATAATGGCTATACAAGTGCTGTCCAGCAGCTAATCACTGGTGCCACCACAAGGGCCTTTTTACAACAATGCAGAGGAAATATCCTGACAGGTGCTACAGACTAATCAATGGTAGGTGCCTCCAGCCTCCCTCTGTTTAGGGGTCATCCAGAGGTTCGCTATCTGGGGAGAAAGGGGTGTCACAGTGGACTATGTGGTCACCTTGTACACACCTCATTAATGTTCTCCTTTTAGTAATCTTATTATGTTAATGTTTGTTATATTATATATGTATTGATCTTTACATCTGATGACCTGTGTAACCCTCAGGAAATGTTAAGTTTGGGAACTCTACACTTTATAGGGTTTCCAGTGGTTTGGCCATGCTTCAAAGCTTTCCTCTCCACAGGGATAGTAAACATTGTTCCCCTTCTAGTCATAGTACAGACAGGTGAGGGTATGTGTACTGTATGTTTCTGGATATCTATGAGATTGGGGGTAGTGGTTATTTGTTGGAGTTTGTGAAAACAAGCTGTGGAGTTCTCTTCTCATGGATTTGCCAGAGACACTGGGAATTGGGATCTTATAGCATGTTTCTGTATATCTGATTTTTGTGTCTCATTCACCTAATCTTCACTGATGGCAGTTCCTAACGCTTAGTGCCTATCTTCATTGGTCACAATCACAAGCCAATTTTGTGACAATGAGCACAGGCTCAAAATGGGCCAGACCTAGGTCAAGCTGGGCTGCCTCTAATGCTATGCAAACAACTCTGGTATAGTGTTTTTTCTCTCACATATGGCAGCTTTTCTCCACAGGGCCAGCACTTAAAACCAGAGCTATGTGCAAGATCTGCATGATTAAAATGAGCTATGGATGTTCAAACACAGACATAGGTATCAGGGCTCTATTGCAGCACAAGAGGTGGCATCACCGAATCCTGTGCAATTCCAAATCAGAATAAGTCTGTTCTCCTTCTCCTGGTCTTCCCTGTGGCAGTCGGTTCGTATCCCTAAGCAGTACATTAACCTTGTCTCATCATCAGCTTCTTTCGTCTTTGGCTCAGACTCCTCCTCCTTGTCCTCAGCTGAATTGTAAGAAATCCATGACAAAAAGTGTGGCCATAAGAATATTTAGCTTGTGTGAAAGCTGAACTCCCACCTGACCAAGTTGCTGGCACTGTAGATGCTGCCATACCACACAGTTCTGCTCTTTCACCAAAATTTTATTCTTCTGTATGATAGTCATACCAGCAGGTCTTTTTTCTCAAAACAACTATTTAAAACTGCAATTCTCACTTTACAACAAGGTGCACACCACCGTGGACACCTGGAGACACTTGTACAGGCAGGGACAGTACATGTCTTTCATGGTCCACCTGGGTTAATGTTTTTATGGTAGCGACGAGGAAGCACTGCAGTAACAAGAGCAAGTCCTATTGTGTCAGTTTGTTTCCTACACCAGACACTTATGAGCTTCTTCCATATTCTCCTACATGGACATTTCCAGTCCACAACAGAAGAAGGGCAGTGTATCGCTTCACCTCCACCTCCTCCTCCCTCCTGTCATATGTGTAAAGTGAATAGCTGCAATTCTGTGTTATAGCTAATCGGCTTGGGACAGCCATCACTTGCTAAAGTGCATCAAACAGCAAACATTCTGCTGGATGTCTCACCGCCAATTCCAACTGGCAAGGGAGCTAGCAATAATGGCAGGAAGATTGTGGCTGTGCTGCATTTGGGGGAAATAATACATGCTCTCTGCATGGCACAAATTATTTAGTCATACAATGCATTATGCTAGCTGTCCTACAGATGTTAGAGACGCACAATGAGAAAGTCCCATGGAAGGTGTAGTGGAGGATGAGGAGCTGCTACTGGAGGAGAAGTCAGTGGGGGAGTAGCATGTGGCAGATGATGACAATGACACTGGCCACAATGACCAGTCATCTCACTGGAATGAACTGGGCCTGTCAGAATGTTACTGGCCAATCTACCCCCTATCTTGCTGGTCAGTCCCCTATCCGAAGAGTCAATGTCTGTTCTGTTTTATTGGTCATTGCACTGTCTATGTTCCTGGTTGCTTGCCAATCTATTTGGTCACTGCTCTATTGTTTTATAATGGATTCCAAGATACAGGAATAAATAGGCTTAACAAAGGCAAAGTGAATACAAATTTTACTGAACAATGATAAAATACATATACAGACAGATCACTTACAGAGTATAAATAAAAACAATCACTCAATCTACAAACACTGAGCAAGCTCTTTGCTGGTTGTCAACTAAAACGAACAGCAGTAATGGTAAAAATAAAGAGAGGAAGTCACAGATATTTCTCTCACAAATGTTTTCCTTGGAGTTTGAAGCTCTTTTACATGTATATATTCTTTATACAGTACCTACTAATGACCCCTTCTAAACGGTCTTTAGTACATGTGCAGTATGCATTAGCTAACTACGCAGGAATGCAGCCTAAACAAAACAATGTGGTCACTACATTCACAAGTGATAATTAAGAGCAGCCTGTAATGCAATGGAAAAATGAATCCAGACAGCCAAGGAAGTAATATGGACAATAAAAATACATTAGAAAGTGGCTTGTATTAACTTTATCTACATGATACATGACATTTACTGAAGTGAGACAACCCCTTTAGGCTTCGTTCCTCTAACCCATCTCACAAGTGGCGTGGCTGCTCTCATTTATCCTCCAACATGGCCACATGTTTCCCTAGCATCATGTTGACCTCTAGTCTCAGATAACAAATATGAACCTCCCCTATACCCTTCACAAAAGAGACAATAAATTTGACATTGTTCATAATACCCTAAACAAGGATGCCCAACCTGTTGCCCTCCAGCTGAACTACAGTTCCCAACAAGCCCTGATATCTGTAGGTTGTTCAAGAATGTTGGGAGTTGTAGTTTTGCAGCAGTTGGAGGTCCACAGGTTGGGCACCCCTGCCCTAAAACAACACAGAAAACCAGGCAGGAACAGCTACCACTCCTCCACATAAATATTTATGCATACTGTATGTTATATATTCCACTGAAACACTTATATCAATGGTGGCATAATGAAATGACCACAGAAGAAATGTTTTACAAAAGATTGGTAAACCATCATATTTCCCTTGTGTTCAGGTAATGTGGAGCTATTAGTGACCGGACTGCAGGAGAAGACGTCACGAGTGTTGGATTGGTCTCGCTTGTACTCTTCTTATATTTTAATAATCTTTCTACCTGTTACATTTTGTGGTCAGCTAAAATCATCGTGTAGCCTGACAAACCTGATAGTTAAATTTGAATACAAATATTATCAGGAAGGAGACATCATCATTGGCGGGCTGATTTCTGCCCATGTCAACACTTTAAATTTCCCTGCATTTTCAAATGATATGTGTTTATATCTCTGCTGTACAGAGTGAGTATATTTCACTACTTCACATATGTATTTCTGTTTTCTCCACACTGTACATATTGTAAATGATTGCATTAATACTAGGGAAGAACGTATTGCCTCACAGTGGCATTGTATAGTGACACAAAAGGTGTATACCCAACCTTCATCCAGGCTTGAAGAGATGCTATACATCCTTGTACAGAGTCTGTGCATGCATGCTCTTTAAATCGGAAGTGGATCTACAACAAGACAGAGGTGCACCACTACCCTTAGGGTAAGATAAGCTTTAGAGATGAGATGAGAATTCTAAACTAGTCAAATTTGTCTCCCAAAAGCTTTGAACCACTGTCAGTCTGATTTGAATGAATCGTCTGACATTGAACTTAGCAAAGGAAAGCACAGCCGGGCATGGAAGATAAAGTGGTATCACATGACCCCAGTTGGTGCAATGGCTGGCAGACTTGCCCATAATGCCTTGAAGTCTGCTTCTGCCAATCAGGAAGGACAAAACTGATGTTACATAGGCACTATGCAAGATCCCAAACAGGAAATCTATGAGTATTCTCAGTTTATACATTGATGCAACAAAATGTTTCAGAACAAAGAAAGCTTACCTTAACCCTTTCACTACCAGCGCTGTACATGTAGATGCAGGTGCAGTGGGCGTCATAGCCAGCAAGTCTCTGCTTTTTCCAGTGAGATCACGCCATCTAAATGGCCAAATACTCGGAAGCTCGTGCTTCTGGGGGTGTTGCTGTCATTCTCTGTGGCCAGTGAGGATGCTGGTAATTGATTTTCAAAATGGATTTTGTAGGCTCAAATACGAGCTTCAAAATCATTACAAAAAAGTAAAAACAAAAGGTTTAAATCATCCCTTTTCTGTATATTAAAAAATAAAATACCTAATTAACAAAAAATATAAACATCCGGTTATCAATGTGAACAAGTGACACCAGTACTAGTAAAATATAAAATTATTTTTTTCCAATATGGCGAAGGGCATAATTGAAAAATGGTCAAAATGGCCAATTTTCCATTTTTCGTTGTTTCTCTTAACCAAAAAAAAGTTATAAAATGTGATAAAAGACTCACACACTCCAAAATGGTATCAATAAAAACTACAGATTGTTCCACAAATAAAGTGCCCTCAAACAGCTAAGTAGATATAACTATAGAAAAGTTATGGGTTTCTGCACCCACCCAATCACAGTGACGTACATGTAGAGTCACGTCCCGCAGAGCTGTACATATACAGCGCTGGTCGTCTATGGGTTAAATTGGCTTTAAAATGTCTTGCAAAACATCAGAGTGGAAATGTGTTGACTCATGACAAATGAAAGTCCATTGCCATATCATACACAAGACGGAGAATGTGACGGAGTTGGCCACTGTTGTCCCTTACTACCACTATGCAATGGATTATTATTATTATTGAGGAGGAAGAAGATTAGATTTTGCACTAGATGGCTCATTCATCATCATATTTGCAGCCCAATGGTGGTTGAAGTTGAAATGCAGTTGTGTTGGTGGTGGTGGTAGTGGTGTTTGGGGCACTTCAAATCATTTATAAATCACACGTGGGGGCAAGGATCCAATTACATATTACAGTCTGAGAAAAGTAGCAGAGATAAAAGATCTGGGAACTGGATCAAGGTGAAAAGGAGATGGTTACATCAGAGGAGGATGGTGATGGCTGCAAAAATAAGAGCAATGTACTGCCAATATATGATCACAAACTGTCAGAGATAGATCTGCTTCAATTGTGGTCAGCTTGGGAATTTCCATGCTCATGTGGAATTTTTTCTGCACAATGCGATCTGGAAAAAAAAACACTACAGTGAGCAATTTCTGGAGACAAAAATAAGATGTAGTTGTTCAAGCATAACTGTAGGAACTATTTGGGATATTTATCAAAACTTATAGGGAATACTTTTTACAAAGGTTAACTATCTTACTTACATACCCATTAGAGATGAGCAAATTTTTCAAAAATTTGATTTGGTCGGTTCGTGAATTTGATTAGATGCAAATAAATTTGTGGCAAATCGTGTTAAAAACATCTACTTCCTGGCTGCAGAGAGACTGTATAGTGGTGTAGAACACTGTGCCTTGCAGTAACATGCATTGGGAGTGAAACAATACTGTGAGTCAGTATGACACACAGATAACAGGCGTCGCTCTTATAATTGCTGCAAACTTTACGTATGAAGCATCAGGAGCAGCATATAGAGTGGCACAACGACAGTGTAGAGGAGGCAGAGGCAGCAGCTGTAGCATCAGGAGACCATAGAGTAGCACAACAACAGAGATGGCAAGGGAAAAGTTCTCATCACCACTAATGTATGTGCAGGAGGAATTGACGTAGATCAAGTGTCAACCGTTGTCAACTTTGAGCAGCCTGTTACTGTAGAAGGTCTGACAGAGTGGCATGACAACAGTAGCAGTAGAATTATGAGGTCACAGAGTGGCACAACGACAGAGTGTGGAAGGGACAGCCACAGTTGTAGTCAAATTATGAGGTCACAGATTGGCACAACGACAGAGTGTGTAAGTTGCAGCAGCAGCAGTAGTCGAATTATGAGGTCACAGAGTGGCACAACGACATAGTGTGCAAGTGGCATCCGCAGTAGTAGTAGAAATATCAGGTCACAAAGTGGCACAACGACAGTGTACAAGTGACAGCAGCAGTAGTAGTAGCATTATTAAGTCAGAGAAAGGCACAACAAGTGTTGAAGTGGTGGGAGCAGCATCATCAGGAGGCCACAGAGTGGAACAATGACAATATGTAGGTAGTAGCAGCAGTAGCTTCAGCAGACTACAGAGTGGAACAACAACATTATGGAGGCAGTAGCAGCATCGGCAGACTACATAATGGTACGACAACATTATGGAGGCAGTAGCAGCAGCAGCATCAGACCACAGAATGGTACGATGACATTATGGAGGCAGTAGCAGCTACATCAGCAGACTACAGAGTGGAATGACGACATTATGGAGGCAGTAGCAGCAGCAGTATCGGCAGACTACAGAATAGTACGACAACATAAAGAAGGCAGTAGCAGCATCAGACCACAGAGTGGAACGACAACATCATGGAGGCAGCAGCAGCAGCAACATCGGCTGACAACAGAATGGTACGATGACATTATGGAGACAGTAGCAGCTGCATCAGGAGGCCACAGAGTGGAACGACGACAATATGGAGGCAGTAGCAGCAGCAGCAGACAACAAAATGGTACAACAACATTATGGAGGCAGTAGCAGCAGCTGCATCAGCAGACTACAGAATGGCACAACGACAATGTGGGGAGGTGGGTGTCAATAAAAATATCCGCTGATGATGGTGGGTGTAAGATGGAGCTCTTGGCTGCAGATGTGTGGCATCAGACAGGTGGCTGCATCAGAATATTTGTTGAGGTAGGTAGCCAGAAGAAACAGGACTCTAGTCAAGACAGCATGAATGATCAAATCCTACACATTTGGCGTTGGTGGTTGGAAATCCTGGCTGATCCATGCCTGATTCATCTTGACAAAGATGAGTCTCTCCACATTTTGGGTGGACAGGCGACTTCTTGGGGTAACTATGGCCCCCACTGCACTAAACACCTGCTCTGATGCCACACTACTGGTCGGACAGCTTTTCCAGAGGAAACTTGGCCAGTTGCGGCCACAAATCTAGCTTGGCTGCCTGTAGTCCAGCGGATCTTCAATTACAGGTGGCAGGGTGCTGTCCAAGTATGCCACCACCTGCTGTTTTGGGTCCTCCTCCAAGTCTAGCTAATGCTGCGGTTGAGTAGTTTCTTCACTTTGCAGGTGAAGAAAGCTGCTCATCAGCCACTCTAGACTTAGGCTGCTGCTGATGGAGCTGGTACTGCTACTGCCACCTTTACTTCCCCCCCAGCAGCCATGGCAGTGGAATGGGAGCGCCGAGGGCCCCCCGGTTAGACCTGCGAGAGGATGGACAATGGCGCAGATAAGCAGCGGCTAACTGACTACATAGGATGTTTCTATAGTAGTTCAGTTTGTCCTCCCTCTCGGCGAGTGTAAAAAAAGCCCCCATTTTGGACCGGTAGCGAGGGTCTAATAGGGTGGAGAGCCAGTAGTCATCCCAATGCCAAACGGTTACAATTCGGCTGTCACTACGCAAGCAAGTGAGCATGCAACAGGCCATTTGTACAAGTGACTTGGAGGGACTCCCTGCCTCCATCTCCACTGCATACTGCCACGGTGTGTTTGGGTACTCTGCCTCGTCTTTCTCATCGCCCCATAGCTCTACTGGCTGCTCCTATTCCTCCTCTCCTTTCACCTGGGTAGAGAAACTACCAATTTCTCTAGGCATTCTTTGTGCTCCAAAGTCCTCCTCCTCCTCCAGTTCAGCCCCCACAGGGCTCTTGTGGCCAGGAGATGTAGTCGCCACATCTCCTGTTCCCTGACCAGCCAGATTTAACAGCATCTTTTCCAGGATATGAACGAGTGGAATGACGTTGTTCATCCCGTAGTCCTGGTGACTGACAAATAAAGTGACTCCTCAAAGGGCACGAGCAAAAGCCAAGTACCACGCATGAGCTGTCACTGGCTGACATTGAAGTTACACAGAGGAGTACCTCTGTTGGCTTGGATCATCAAGAAATTGTTTATGGCCTTTAGCTGTTCGTACAGTCGGTCCAACATATGGAGGGTGGAATTCCAACGGGTTCAAAAGTCACATTTCATGTTTGGTGATGCCGTTCTGCTGCTATAGCTCATGGAGGGGTGCTTTGCAGTGTAGGAGTGGCTAAAGTGCATGCAAAGTTTCCTGGCCATTTTTAGGATGTCTTACAGATGGGTAGAAGACTTTGGGAACCAATTGACAACCAGACTGAACACGTGCGCCATGCAGGACCCATGGCACAGCCTTCCTGGATGCAGTGCCAACACCATGTTCTTCCCGTTGTCGGTCACCCTTGTTCCAATTTTGAGTTGTCGCAAGGAAAGCCAGGATCGGATTTCTTGATGAATGACGCAGAGCAGTTCCTCCCCTGTATAACTCTGTTCGCCCAGGTAAACAAGGTGTAGAACCGCGTGACAGCACTGTGCCCTGCACATGTGGTATGCTGGTGGGGCACTGTGAATTGTCCCTGCAGTGGAGGCTGAGGACACAGTGGAGGATGAGGAGGCAAACATTGTCGCAGGACGATGGCATGAGAATGTGTAGGTGAAAGCAGCATTGGCTAGCCAAGTTGCTGCTTTGGCTGTGCAGGAACCACGTTTACCCAGTGGGCCTTAAAGGATATATACTGTCGCTTACCGTAATTAGAGCTCCGTGAACTTTGGCAGACACCGACAGGCTTACGGACTGGTCCTCCTTCTGTTCTACATATTTGTGCAGGGCTGGTACTGCCTATTTCACAATGAAATGATGGCTTGGAACTCTCCACCTCGGCTTGGCACAATTTATCAGTTCTCTGAAAGGTCCAGGGTCCACAACTTGGAAAGGGAGGGACTGCAGCACCAGCAACTTAGCCAGGACCACGTTCAGCTTCTACGCCGTTGGATGTGTACACGTATACTGCGTTTCTTGGCAATGGCTTCACTGATCGTTTGCTGATGGAATCAGTGACAAGGATTTGGAGGAGGAGCTAGAGTATCAGATGATGGGAAGGAGAGACAGCTGTGGTGGTGGAGCGTTGACTGCCTGAAATCAGCACAGAGCGAATATTATGTTTTTTTGCACCAGTAATAGATGATAGAAGGCTTTACAATATATAATTTTGGCGCTGTAGGCCAAATAAAACTTTTTTTGCAACTAATACAAGCCACAAAGGGCTGTTATTTTCCCACTTCAGCATACAGCGAATATTACGTTTTTTTGCACCACTAATAAATGCCAGAAGGTTTGACACACTAATACACACTACAAAGGGCTGCCATTTTCCCACTTCACCACACAACAGCTAATAAGCCCTTTCTGTTTTCCAACACTAAAACAGCAAAAAAGGGTTGTAATAAATGTAACAACATCCCAATAATCGGAATTACAGAGGCAAAACTGACATGAACAGCTGCATCATGGCAATTTTGAATCCCAGTAGATAGGTAGAAGCAGCACAGCAATACCTGTAACCAGGTTTCAAAAATCCATTCTAGACAGAATCCTCAAGCTGGGAATTTAGGGTGCACACAGTAATTTCAGGTCCTGGCTTGAAGGTCCTGCATATTCATTCATGTAGAGATCTGTAGCGCTCCAGATAGTTGCATCAAATTTGGTATTTATTTAGAAAGCACAATACAGCATGGCGACGTTTCGGCTCTATCGAGCCTTTTCCAAGCTGGAAAAAGGCTCAATAGAGCCGAAACATCGCCATGCTGTATTATGCTTTCTAAATAAACACCAAAACACTATCTGGAGTGCTGCGGATCTCTGCATGAATTTTGAATCCCAGTGACTGCACCAAGGTGTAATACGATTTTTTCTATTACCCTCTCTTTAAACACCCCTATATTTAACCCTCTTTTGTTTCAATACTTTCCTCCCTATCCTTTCCCTACACTTCTATTCAGCAATATGTACTTTTGATGAGGTTTTCTACCACATTCCCTAGAGTCTGCAAATGTCTCACACTGCACTAAGTTCACTGGAGAATGAGAAAATCCAAAATGGCTGAGGCTAGTTATAGGGCTGTGATATCACAGGGCGGGCTGGCTGCTGATTAGCTGCATGCATGGCTTTGTGGGTGATCCCTCGTTCCCTCATGTTGCTTTCTCCATGTTCAAACACGTGCAGCCGCCATTTTAGTGAAAAAATAGTGATTAGCTACCAAGAATCGTCAAGAGATTCGGATTTGGTGCAAACTGAATAATTCCTGAAATTTGGATCAAATTCCGCTTTGTCAGCTTCGATTCACTCATCTCTAATATCCATAGGAACCAATCAGATTCCACCTTTCATTTTTCAAAGCTCATTTGGAAAATGAAAGTTGGAATCTGATTGGTTGCTATGGGCAACTAAGAAAGTTTTCCTTTTCTCAAGTTTTGATAAATCCCCCTCTTTGGCTCACCTTCAGCACTTAAGGAGGCATCACATTCTTACATTGAAAATATGATCAAGAAAGTGCACATTTTCCTTATCATCATTCTGTTAGCCAGACACTTTGTTCAAAACAAGTTATTGCCTTTTCCAGTACCACTGTGTGTATATAAACACTAAAAAGCAACCCCCCTCCCCAACTAGAGATCCTGTTTGCGCCATTATTTCAATTTTGGCATTGTGAGCTTAAAAGGGGTTGAATGCAGGCCTAGGACACCTCGTAGGACTAAACAAGTCCTTTTTAGGGGAATTTGAGAACTTTCAATTATAATAGTACAGTATAATTTTTCATACCCAAATAAAATCTGCCAACTGATTTGCTCAAATCAGACCTGAAACAAATTTTAAATTCACTTACACTATTGTTCAAACGTTTAGGGTCACCCAGAAAATGTTGTGTTTTCCATGAAAACTCACACTTTTATTCATCAAATGAGCTGCAAAATGAATAGAAAATATAGTCAAGACATTGACAGGGTTAAAAATAATTATTTTTATTTGAGATAATAATTTTCTCCTTCAAACTGCTTTTGTCAAAGAATGCTCAATTTGCATCAATTACAGCATTGCAGACCTTTGGCATTCTAGCTGGTAATTTGCTGAGGTAATCTGGAGAAATTTCACCCCATGCTTTCAGAAGCACCTCCCACAAGTTGGATTGGCTTGATGGGCACTTTTTGCGTACCATACAGTCAAGCTGCTCCCGCAACAGCTCAATGGGGTTGAGATCTGGTGACTGCGCTGGATACTCTATTACAGATAGAATACCAGCTGCCTGCTTCTTCCCTAAATAGTTCTTGCATCATTTGGAGGTGTGATTTGGGTCATTGTCCTGTTGTAGGAGGAAATTGGTTCCAATCAAGCACTGTCCACAGGATATGGCATGGCATTGCAAAATGGACTGATAGCCTTCCTTATTCAAAATCCCTTTAACCTTGTACAAATGTCCCACTTTACCAGAACTAAAGCCACCCCAGACCATCACATTACCTCCACCATGCTTGACAGATGGCGTCAGGAACTCTTCATGCATCTTTTCAGTTGTTCTGCGTCTCAGAAATGTTCTTCTGTGTGATCCAAACACCTCAAACTTTGATTTGTCTGTCCATAACACTTTTTTCCAATCTTCTTCTGTCGAATGTCTGTGTTCTTTTGCCCGTATTAATCTTTTCCTTTTATTAGCCAGTCTCAGATATGGCTTTTTCTTTGCCACTCTGCCCTCCTCACTGTAGACATTGACACTGGCATTTTGCGGGTACTATTTAATGAAGCTGCCAGTTGAGATCATGTGAGGTGTCTATTTCTCAAACTAGAGACTCTAATGTCTTGTTGCTCAGTTGTGCAGCGGGGCCTCCATCTTCTCTTTCTACTCTGATTAGAGCCTGTTTGTGCTGTCCTCTGAAGGAAGTAGTACACACCGTTGTAGGAAATCTTCCGTTTCTTGGTAATTTCTCGCGTGGAATAGCCTTTATTTCTAAGAACAAGAATAGATTGTCGAGTTTCACATGAAAGTTCTCTTTTTCTGGCCATTTTGAGAGTTTATTAGAACCCACAAATGGTCAGTTTTATAGCTTCTCTATCCAGCAAAACTGTTTTCAGCTGTGCTAACATACTTGCCATAAGGGTTTCAAGGGTCATTTACCACATCAACAATGTATAGAGTGTATTTCTGATTAAAATAACTCC
>ONZH01027762.1:0-225000 GCA_900303285.1 Rhinella marina
ATGCGGGGGGGAGCCTGGGTAGGGCCGGGAGGGGGGGTCGAGATGGGGAGTTGCGGCAGTCACCTGCACAAGGTTCCTGTAGCGAGAGGGGGGTTAGGGCCGGTAGTGGGTCGTGCGGTCCGGACGGCGGTCAAGGGTTTACCTGAGTGATTCTGGCTCCGAGCTTTCTTCATCAGGTCACAGCGGAAGGAGAAGGAGTCGCCGAAGGAGCTGCAGTACCCGCCGGCGAGGGCGGCAACGGAAGACGGCGTGGTTCCAGGGGAGTCGCCGTAGGAGTTCATCGGAGCCGGTCCAGTTCCCGGTCGGGCGGAGGCGACGAGATGGTGAGAGGTCTTCAGGATCCAGTCCGGGGCGTCGAGGGAGCCGAAGACGGTCCAGTGTGCACGCTGGGGCAGGACGTGCTTCTTCTGCGGGCTCGGAGAGGCAGCAACAGCAGGCCCCAGCACCCACTCCAGGGGATGGCGTTCTGAGGGAGGATGCGATGGCCGTGGGCGGTGAGTACCCAGGTGCTTCCACCTGGCCTGCACTGAACGCTTCTGCCCATAGGTCTGATCAGGAGTTATTGGTTTTGTTGAAGTCCATGGTTTCACGTCTTGAGGCTGGCGGGGGGCGGCGGTTGTAGCAGAGCTTGAGGCAGCCCCCTCTGCGTTTCCAGGTATGACGTTTCGGGATACCATGTTTGTGGCGTGGCTGCTGGGCACACATGTTTCGGCGGAGATAACGCGAAAAATTGAAAAGGGGACTATATCGATATTTGGTCCCTCTTGTCTGTGGATCATGTGACAGTGGATAAGGAAAGGTCGTTTGAGCGTGGGAATGATAAGAAGCTGAAGGTCGCTAAGACCTTCGGTAACTGGTTACAGGCGTTTGCGGTACTCGCTGCGTTGACTGTCGCAAGAATACGGGCAGCGGGTCCGGATTTGTTCGTTTATTTGGATACTATTTTTAAGCGCCCATAAGTTACATGGGGGGGCAGCATGGTGGCGGTACGACGAAGAATTTCGTCGACGCCTGCGGTACTCCCGGGGTGGGATGGCGTCCAAGGCGACGGATGTATGGATTCAGTTGATATTGGCACAGAAGCCTCACGATCCTTTCAGCTGTCGCCGGAGGGGGGCAGCCCTCGGCCGCGGCACACAAGCCCACCGGAGCTTGCTGGTTGTTTAATGAGGGGCACTGTAGGTTTAATACACAGTGCAAGTTTAGACACGAGTGCTCCATATGCGGTGGAACACACTCGGCTCCCGTGCTTCCGTAAGGGGAAACAGGTGGGCGGTTCCAGTGGACAGGAGAACGCCGGTGAACGTCAACCGGCTCGCCCTGTGGCTAGAGCGGTACCCGCGGAAGGCGGAGGCAAGCCTTCTTCTTGAAGGTTTTTCCGAGGGTTTCGTTATCCCACATGTTCCGGGGTCGGTGTTGTTTTGGTGTGGGAATTTAAATCGTGTTAAGGGAGAACGAGGATTTGCCTGGGAGAAGTTGTTGATGGAGGTGGCTTTGAATCGGATGGCTGGCCCGTTTGACTCCCCCCCTTTGGATAATTTGCGGGTCTCCCCTTTGGGCTTGGTTCCAAAGAAGGAGGCGGGTAAGTTTCGGATGATTCATCATCTGTCATATCCGAAAGGGGAATCCGTTAATGACGGTATTTCTGAGAGCGAGGCATCTGTCAAATATATCACATTTGACAGAGCGGTGGATTTGGTGAGGGAGGCGGGGCCAGGGGCGTGGTTAGCTAAGTCCGACATTGAAGCTGCTTTTCGTTTATTGCCGGTTCACCCGGAATGTTTTCAATCTTCTGGGTTGTTCTTTAAGAGAGTTTTTGTGGATATGTGTTGCGATGGATGTTCGATATCCTGTCGGTATTTTGAAATGTTCAGCACGTTTGGAGTGGATGTTGTGTTATGAGTCGGGTTTGGTGTCTGTGACTCATTACCTGGACGATTTCTTGTTCGTTGGGCCGGGGGATTCCGCAGCTTGTGCCTACTTGCTTGGGACGTTTGTGAGGTTAATGGCCGAGGTCGGGGTCCCCTTGTCGGCGGAGAAGACGGTTGGTCCGGTTCGGTGCCTCTCTTTCTGGGCATCGAGTGGATACGATTGGGATGTTGTTCCGGTTGCCGAGTGACCAAGTTGGAGAGGGATGTTGTGTGAGGTGCGCTTGTTTTTGGGTGTGAAGAAGGTTGACGTTGAAGGCAATTGGCAGGTTCTGGCTTGGTTTGTTGAATTTTGCGTGTAGGGTGAGTGCCGATGGGAGAGTGTTTCTGATGGCGGTTGTCGCTGGCATCGGCGGGGGTGCAGTCACCCACTGCCATTTTTCGTATGACCGCGCACGTTGCCAAGGATGAGTTTGCTAGTGGTGGAAGATGTTCCCTGTGAAATCGTTTAATGGGGCTGCTATTTGCAGGTGCTGAGGTGGACAATGTGGAGGTGGAATTGCACATGGATGCTGCGGGTAGCGTTGGCTTCGGGTGCCATTTTGGGCACTCGGTGGTGTGCGGATGTGTGGCCCGAGTCGTGGCGGGTAGCGGGACTGACGGCAAATTTGACGTTATGAGCTGTTTCCAATTGTGGTAGCGATTGAGCTTTGGGGTTTGGCTTTGGCCAATAGGAGGATTCGTTTTTGGACGGACAATATGTCAGTGGTGCAGGCGGTGAACAGTTTGTCGTCATCCTCGTTGCCGGTTTTGGCTTTGTTGCGTCATTTAGTGTTACGTTGCTGCAGGCTAATATTTGGCTTTCGGGCTAAGCACGTTCCAGGGGTTTGTAACGAGATGGCTGATGCCCTTTCTCGGTTTGATTTTTCAGAAATTTCGGAGGCTGCATGTGTCCGCGGAGGAGGAAGGGGAGATGTGTCCGGAATTCTTGTGGACCTGATCGGGAGTGTTTGAGGGCTTTGCTGAGGCAGTCGGTGTCTGTGGGTAGGTGGAGGTTGCATATGAAAGCATGGGATGAGTGGTGCGCGCTGTCTGGCGGTAGGGTACCCGCGGACGACGCAGCATTGTTGAATGTTTCGTTGGATTATTTGAATGACTTGCGGGTACGGGGAGTGTCTTTTCATGTAGTTAAGTCTCGGTTGGCTGGAGTGTCTTTTGTTTTGAAGCTGCTCGGGAAGCGTGATGTTACCAAGGCCTTTGTTGTTCGGCAGATATTGAGGAGGGTGGCAAAAAGGAGAAGGTTGGTGGGGACAACCCGGAGGCCAGTTTCCCTGCCGTTGTTTGAGCGGCTTGATTGTTATATTGGGGACGGTATGTAGGGACGGTGCGGAAACGGTTTTGTTTCGGGCGGCTTTTGCGTTGGCTTATTTTGGTGGCTTTGCGCATAGGGGAATTGGTTCCCAATAGTAAAAAGCATATGGGCGGTTTGCGAAGGAGCGATGTCTTGGTATCGGCGCAGGGTCTTCGTGTGTGTATTCGGAAGTCTAAGACTGATTTGTTTGGGAGGGGTACGTGGCTGACGGTACCCCCCACAGGGGGAGCTTGTTGCCCTGTATTTTTGGTTAATAATTTTTTGACGGTTAGGGGACAGGGGGATTGTTTTCTGGTTCATGGGTCGGGATCGCCGTTGACGCGATTTCAATTCCATGCTGTGTTTAATAAGTGTTTAGTTGCTGTGGGGTTGGACCCTAAGGAATTCGGGACTCATTCGTTCCGCATTGGTGCGGCGACGCGAGCGGATGCGGCAGGAATGGATGCAGAAGATATTAAGCGATTGGGTAGATGGAAGTCGGATTGTTACAGGTCTTATATTAGACCAGATTTGTTGACGGAATGAGTCTCCTGGGTTGTTGGGGGTTGGGGGTCATTTAATGTTGTTTTTCTCTTTTTCAGGGAATAGATCCGTCTGGATACTGGGGCATTCGTTTATATTTTGGGCGGAACGGAGTGCTGCGGTCCACGCATTGGGTATTGACCTGGGTTTCCACGAGGACACGGTTGCGTGGCACGGTGTCAGAGGCATGCGGTGGGCCCAAGTTTTGCCTGAGGTGGTTCGTATCAGTAGAATTTCACAGGATAATGTCGTTTTATTGATACATGCGGGGGGAAATGATTTAGGCCAGGTAAAATTGGGTGAGTTGATTTCACTCATCA
This sequence comes from Rhinella marina, assembly GCA_900303285.1. Taxonomy (NCBI): domain Eukaryota; kingdom Metazoa; phylum Chordata; class Amphibia; order Anura; family Bufonidae; genus Rhinella; species Rhinella marina. The sequence continues at coordinate 4,083 of ONZH01027762.1, forward strand.
AGCAAGATTTTACACGTTTCCCTCAGTTTTTTCGGAGTGTTAAGCTTGTGTGGTCGGAGGTTGTTCCACGGGTCCGTTGGCGTGGCGCCAGGGACGCCCGGGCTTTGGAGAGGGCGAGGAAGGTGCTCAATGTACGGGTGTCGAAGTATGTACGTGAGTTGGGAGGTGTGGCCATTAGGCATCGCGATTTGGAGGGCGATAATGCTGGTTTGTTGTTGCGGGATGGTGTGCATTTGAATCCACGGGGATTGGACATCTTCTTACGGGGGCTACGAGACGGCCTGGAGAAGGTTATGCTGTTGGGCAGGTGGGGGGGTCGCAGCCATGTGTAGAGGGTACAATGGCTGCTCCGTGGCGGTAGATGGTCATGCCCAACTGGAAAATGGGTGAATACCCGCTGTCGTCATCGGGCGACAGGTGGTTCTTTGAGGAGGAGAAGAACGGAAATGGGCATGAAGTATTTTGTTTGTTAATTTTGGAATTAACCTTTTAAAAAAGATGTTGGAAAATAAAGCTGTGGCCTTCCCACTTTACCCAGAAAGAAGGTGTTAAGTTTTTTATTTGGAAGGATAGATTGGAAAAATCGGGGTTTGCACGTGTGGAATGGGCCTGTGGTTAGCAGGAGAAAAAGAAGAAGAGAGTCCCTGCAGTCTGAGAGGCCCTGAAGAGCATAGGGAAAGGGCCAGGGACTGCAGGGGTTAAAGAAAAAGGCATCTTTTAAATTCCAGGCCCATGCACCTGCAATTTTGATTTTGTTTTGAAAACAAAAGGAGGGGCTATAGGAGCCCCTATAAAGATACAGGGTGCACGTGGGTTCGGCCTCTTTTCCTTCTGCCATAGGAGGCGAGAAGACAGCCCGCCCACCCTGCCCCTAGTATTGAGGTGTTTTTTCGGTTTTGCTGCTGGTTTTTTCTTTGTTTCGTAGGTGTCACAGCAAGGCGGTAGATGGTCATGCCCAACTGGAAAATGGGTGAATACCCGCTGTCGTCATCGGGCGACAGGTGGTTCTTTGAGGAGGAGAAGAACGGAAATGGGCATGAAGTATTTTGTTTGTTAATTTTGGAATTAACCTTTTAAAAAAAGATGTTGGAAAATAAAGCTGTGGCCTTCCCACTTTACCCAGAAAGAAGGTGTTAAGTTTTTTATTTGGAAGGATAGATTGGAAAAATCGGGGTTTGCACGTGTGGAATGGGCCTGTGGTTAGCAGGAGAAAAAGAAGAAGAGAGTCCCTGCAGTCTCAGGTTTTCTTGCAGAGTTTGTTTCTCTAGAGATGTGCATCTGTGTCTGTGTGCAGGAGGGGGGAGCTGCTCACCTGCTGCATGACCTGTGCTCATCACCTCTGCACCTTGCTGGCTGGACCTGGAAACTGCTTGAGTCTTCACTGCACTCACTTTCTTTTCTTCTTCTTTCTTCAGAACAACAACATTACTTTCATTCTTTCCAATCTGTTGCTGAATGGGAACAGAATCCACTTTCAAAATGGTTTGGGAGTTTTCTCCCAGTGTAGGCCTAAAAGCCTGGGGTTTGCTGAGCGAAGTGCCTCTCCCAGGGAGCCTCGTCCCTGGGCTTGCTCCAGACATCAGGAGAACCACCAGCACACGTCCTCACAGCTAGGAGGCAGTATTATAGTAGTTTATATTCTTGTACATAGGAGGCAGTATTATAGTAGCTATATTCTTGTACATAGGAGCAGTATTATAGTAGTTATATTCTTGTACATAGGAGCAGTATTATAGTAGTTATATTCTTATACATAGGAGCAGTATTATAGTAGTTATATTCTTGTACATAGGGAGCAGTATTATAGTAGTTATATTCTTGTACATAGGAGCAGTATTATAGTAGTTATATTCTTATACATAGGAGCAGTATTATAGTAGTTATATTCTTGTACATAGGGAGCAGTATTATAGTAGTTATATTCTTGTACATAGGAGCAGTATTATAGTAGTTTATATTCTTGTACATAGGAGCAGTAATATAGTTATATTGTATAGCAGTATTATAGTAGCTCTTGTACATAGGAGCAGTATTATAGTAGTTATATTCTTGTACATAGGAGCAGTATTATAGTAGTTAATATTCTTGTACATAGGAGCAGTATTATAGTAGTTATATTCTTGTACATAGGAGCAGTATTATAGTAGTTATATTCTTGTAAATAAGAGCAGTATTATAGTATTTATATTATTGTACTTAGGAGTAGTATTATAGTAGTTATATTCTTGTACATAGGAGCAGTATTATAGTAGTTATATTCTTGTAAATAAGAGCAGTATTATAGTAGTTATATTATTGCACTTAGGAGCAGTATTATAGTAACTATATTCTTGTACATAGGAGCAGTATTATATGTAGTTATAATTCTTGTACATAGGAGGCAGTATTATAGTATTAGTAGTATTATAGTAGTTATATTCTTGTACATTAGAAGGCAGTATTATAGTAGTTTATATTCTTGTACATAGGAAGGCAGTATTATAGTAGTTATAGGTACCTAGAAGCAGTATATAGTATAGTTATATTCCTTGTACATAGGAGGCAGTATTATAGTTAGTTATATTCTATACATAGGCCAGCAGTATATAGTATAATCTGTATAGGGAGCAGAATTATAGTAGTCTATATTCTTGTACATAGGAGCAGTATTATGTAGTTACAATACTTGTACATAGGAGCAGTATTATAGTAGTATATATCATTGTCATAGGAGGCAGTATTCATGAGTAGTTATAAGTCTTCTGTACATAGGAGCAGTATTATAGTAGTTATAATCTGTACATAGGAGCAGTATTATAGTGGTTATATTCTACTACATAGGAGGCAGCTATTATAGTAAGTTATATTCTTGTACAATCAGGAGTAGTATTATAGTAGTTATATCTTGTATATTAGGAGGGCATTATTATAGTAGTTATATTCTTGTACATAGGAGCAGTATTATAGTGTTATATTCTTGTACATAGGAGCAGTATTATAGTAGTTATATTCTGTATATAGGAGGCAGTATTATAGTAGTTATATTCTTGTACATAGGAGGCAGTATTATAGTAGTTATATTTTGTCCATAGGAGCAGTATTATAGTAGTTATATTCTTGCACATAGGGGCAGTATTATAGTAGTTATATTCTTGTACATAGGAGGCAGTATTATAGTAATTATATTCTTGTACATAGGAGCAGTATTATAGTAGTTATATTCTTGTACATAGGAGCAGTATTATAGTAGTTATATTCTTGTACATAGGAGCAGTATTATAGTAGTTATAATCTTGTACATAGGAGCAGTATTATAGTATTTATATTCTTATACATAGGAGCAGTATTATAGTAGTTATATTCTTGTACATAGGAGCAGTATTATAGTAGTTATAATCTTGTACATAGGAGCAGTATTATAGTATTTATATTCTTATACATAGGAGCAGTATTATAGTAGTTATATTCTTGTACATAGGAGCAGTATTATAGTATTATATTCTTGTATATAGGAGGCAGTATTATAGTTATATTTGTATAGGAGTATTATAGTATTATTCTTGTACATAGGAGCAGTATTATAGTAGTTATATTCTTGTACATAGGAGGCAGTATTATAGTAGTTATATTCTTGTCCATAGGAGCAGTATTATAGTAGTTATATTCTTGCACATAGGGAGTATTAGTAGTTATATTCTTCATAGGGGTAGTATTATTATATTCTTGTACATAGGAGGCAGTATATAGTAGTTATATTGTTGTACATAGGAGCAGTATTATAGTAGTTATATTCTTGTACATAGGGCAGTATTATAGTAGTTTATATTCTTGTACATAGGAGGCAGTATTATAGTAGTTATATTCTTGTACATAGGAGCAGTATTATAGTAGATATATTCTTGTACATAGGAGCAGTATTATAGTAGTTATATTCTTGTACATAGGAGCAGTATTATAGTAGTTATATTCTTGTACACAGGAGGCAGTATTATAGTAGTTATATTCTTGTACACAGGAGCAGTTTTAATAGTAGTTATATTCTTGTACATAGGAGCAGTTTTAATAGTAGTTATATTCTTGTACATAGGAGTAGTATTATAGTAGTTATATTCTTGTACATAGGAGCAGTATTATAGTAGTTATATTCTTGTACATAGGAGCAGTATTATAGTAGTTATATTCTTGTACATAGGAGCAGTATTATAGTAGTTATATTCTTGTACATAGGAGCAGTATTATAGTAGTTATATTCTTGTACATAGGAGCAGTATTATAGTAGTTATATTCTTGTACATAGGAGCAGTTTTATAGTAGTTATATTCTTGTACATAGGAGTAGTATTATAGTAGTTATATTCTTGTACATAGGAGCAGTATTATAGTACAGTAGATATAGTCTTATACATAAGAAGCAGTATTATAGTAGTTTTATTTCTTTATATAGGAAGCAGTATTATAGTAGTTTTATTTCTTTATATAGGAAGCAGTATTATAGTAATTTCTTGTACATAGAAATATTAAGATACCTTCTTCTTGTGTTTGTTTTTTATTTACTTTACATAGAACAATTGAAAGGTTCTAAATTACTGCTGGGTCTCCTGTACAGATAATGCTATAAGTTGTGAATGACAGCAATTTATGTAATGTATCATGATTCTATAAATCTCATTCTATAAATGTTTTCATCTTTAAAGTGACCAACGTGAGTTTAATTTTCATAGCCCTCCATCATAATAAATCACAGATATAAATCACCTTCTCAACCCAGATATTGTTTTTGTGTTCTTTTAGCGGTTGTGAAGTGAATGGCAGCCTGTAGATGTGCTGATAGCATGTCATGATGTTGAATTTGCATCATGTGGTCCTTGACATTTACGGTAGACACATTGATAGTTTGGAAGCCCTTATTAGTCTGATCTTGCAGTCCCTCTGTCTCCTCTTCGTGCGAATAAAACAAAGTGCACACGACCAACACATATAAAAAATTTCCATAATTTATTGCAGAATTTTTAAAATCATTAGCCATAAATGATTCACACTACAGAAAGAGAATCACATTCCCCAGGAATTGTAAAGAAGATACACAATTGTAATAGAAAATACATATAAATGAGTGATTATTGTAAAAATTACATATGAGCAAGAATGTGTACAATAAAGTGTAAAGTGCATATAAATGAATAAAATAAAGATGTGACATGCACCAAAAAAGAAACAATACTCCAATATAAAGTCCAAACAATGATATAATACTGAATTCACAAATAAAATAAGACTGAGCTAAATCATAGTAAAGTGCAAAAATGCATGATTTCCAACCCATATGATAAACACTAGTGATGATCGAGCACGAAGGTGCTCGTATGCTCGGGCGCTCTGGCTGAGCACTCAGGGGTGCACCGAGCATAATTGAAGTCTATGGGAGTAAACCAGGCACCCCCCGCTCGGCTCACAAGTGCCCCAAATTAAGACATACTTACCTTCCCTAGCAGCTCCCGACCTGCTCCAGCAGGAAGACGGCACGCAGAGTGATAATTTTTACCACAGCGTCACCTGCTGGACAGGAGGAGGGAGCTGCAGGGAAAGGTAAGGACGGATCCATCATGACCCCAATTTGTGACATCAAACGGATCCGTCCCCATTGACTTGCATTGGGGTCATGACGGATCCGTCTAGGGGACTCGAGCTTTGCGCTCGAGTACACTCGGTGTTCGGTCGAACACCGAGTGCACCCGAGCGTAGGCATGCTCAGCCGAACAGCAAGTTCAGCCGAGCATGCTCGCTCAATACTAATAAACTCGTGTGAAGAGGAATGCGTCCAACCTACTGTTGTCTTCATTTGGGGGTCTGAGGTCCCCTCTTCTTGCTTGCCTGCAGACCCTAGAAAAGGGGACAGAGCAAATGGACTTGCCCAATATATGCCTAAAAGTTTAAAAAGTCCATAAACTGCATTGTATTTTATATGCAAGCCTGTGTCCTGTACCCTATCTCTGAAGATAGAGGCCCTGAGCCTACCCCATATTGATGATATCACCTCATGAGACTGGAATCCTCTACAATTCAACTTTTTGGTATAGATTTAATCATGTCTCCACCATCAGACAACACAATGGGTTTGCTTGTAGTATGTAACCATGGTAATCATAGGATGATGTAGATCTCCACTGAAATTTTATACACAAAACGTAAAGGGTTTTCTCATGACAGATTTTGGCAAAGATGGTGTGATAGTGCAGTTCACTGTGACGCTTGTTGCCGTGCTGGGTGGCTGCATGCGCTCTGCCTACTGGCTGCAGGCTGTGACCCATGTATGCTGGTTGTTTGGGCGCTGCGTGCTGGCTACGGCCTTCTGTGTGTGAACTGTGTCCTGTGACATGTAAGCTCTGTATTCATAGGGTTAATGTTTCCCTGGTCTGTATGCTTGATGCTCTGGTTAACCAGTTATTTAGGCCTGTGAGCTGCGTGCCTGGGGAGTCTGTCTACAACTTAGCTGGGTGCATGCTCCTGACCTGGGTGTTTGCCATTCTACCCTCATATGTATGGTCGCCTGGTGATTCATCAATGTCACCATGTCTCTATGTCTTTGGGCTTGACTGACTTGGAACGCCATGCATCTGTTCCACATGGGGTCCAGGCATCTGCCTGTCTCATGTCTGAGCAGCTCTGTCTGTGACTGCCATTCATCTGTTCCGCATGGGGTCCAGGCATCTGTCATTTCCTGTGTTCGACTTATGTCGTGTATTTTATGTTTCTGGTTCTTTGGGTTCCAGTTCCTGTTTGGTTTATGTGCCTGGACCGCTGGTGTTGTGCACCAGCTTTGGTTATCTTACAGGTTTTGGCCAAGTGCACACGGACCAAACCAGAAGGTAGCGACCTGTTGAACCCTCGGAAAGGTCTACCCCTCCATCAGGGGTTCTGTGAAGATCGACGGTTCACTTGGTCCAGTGGTGCACTTGGTCCAGTGGTGATCTGCCACTGTTTACCTTGCCTGTTTGTCAAAGATTATGTCTTTCCTGTTTGGTCATGTTTAATAAAGTCTTGTTTTGTCTTCTCTGATCCGTTTGCCTGGTTTTTGTATGCTCATGATATGTTCAGGGGTTCATTGACCCCTAGAACATGGCAGATGGGTAGCATTACCAATATTTGATCAGTGGGTGGTCAACCAAACTGAACCGGTATGCCACTTCCTCTGTTGACTTAGCTCAGATTTCTTCAGAGGCCACGTGGTCTGAACATTATAGTTCATGGTCTACCATGCGGTGGACCATTGGGACCGATTATGGGCTTTTCTTTGGTTTAATGAACATAGTCTACTCGATCAGGGGCCCACTTTATCCAACGCCAACTTATTTCCTACCAAGAATGGTCTAGTCTAGCTTGGAGTGCCATGACTCAATTTATCCCTCGACATTTATGATATTCCAGAGAAGCAGGAAAAGAATAAGTGCAGGAAGACAATTTAAGCTTAACATGCACTTGGCACTGTCACAGAAGACCTAATAAAAATGATGGATACTATTAATGGATAAAAAATCCACATGATTTTATTTCACATTTTGGGCATAGATTTATGAAGTTCTGCCAAGTCTAAAGCTCAAAACTGTTTGCAGCGAGTGTAAAAAAATAGCAAAAAAAAAACCTAATGAATGTATTGACAGAAAGAAGGAAATGTGCTAAACAGAGCCGCTTCCATCCCTAAGTTATTAAAACTAAGACTGAAATTATGAGCCGTGGCCTAATCTTACTGGTGTATCTCCAGAACTTGACTCTGGCCAGCATCCATCTGGAAAGGACTGCAACCGCCCTAGAACCAAGGAAGCCCTGTTTGTGCCTCTTCTAATTGAAACCAATATAATGTAGTGAAGGATTACTGTAGATCACGTGGTAGCAATGTCTCATGGCTTCCAAGAGAGCTGTGGAGAACACACGTCCAAAAATAGCTAAGCATCAAAATGTACTGCAAAAAGTCAAGGGTACAGCTACTTAAGTAGAGTCTGTATTATCTCCCTGAAGGATGGTTCCAGGAGCCTGACTTTGTCCCTGGAAGGGTCTGGGAGGGATCTGGGCCCTTGGATATTAAATGTCATGGTCCTCTTAGCAACCACTAATGCCAGAATACTCATGATTTAAAACCTAAAGTGAATTTACAACTTTTCTCCTCTTCTTATTGGTTACAAGATTCTGTGCTGATTAATTGCATAATATACAGTACTGGGCACAAGTCTTAGGTAGGTGTGGTGTGGGAAAAATGCTCCCAAGTAGGAATACTTTCAAAAATAGAAGTATGCATAGTTTATTTTTATCCATTAATAAAATGCTAAGTGAATAAAGAAATGAGAAGTCTCTAAATCCGATCAATATTTGGTGTGACTGACCTTTGCCTTCAGCATCAGTTCTAGGTACACTTGCACAAAGTCAGCCATTTTGTAGGATTAGAGTGCATGATTAACTAATTATATCAAACAGGTGATAATGATCTTCTTTTTCATATGTAGGTTGAAACACGGCCAAGAACTGAAACAGAAACAGCTTAAAGCTTGGTGAGGAAAAGCCAAACTCTGCTACAGTGGCGAGGTTGTGGAGGACACATTCATGTTATAGGTTATACATCATGGCAAGACTGACCATTGCAATAAGACACAAGGTGGTTATACTGCATCAGCAACATCTCTCCCAGGCAAAGATTACAAAGCAGACTGGGGTGTTCATGCTCTTTTGAAGAAGCACAAAGAAACGGGCAACTTCGAGGGCTTTGCTCAGGAATCTTCAGTGCTGAAAAACACAGGTAGATACTGTACATATCCATGATTTAGTACCATCAGGGAGGTGTCTGACTGGCTCTAAATTTATTCTGCAGAAGAACAACGACCCCAAAAACATCCAGCCAAAGTTATTAAAAACTGTCTTCAACATCAACGAGAAAACGGAGTCCTGGACGTGATTCTATGGCCACCACAGAGCCCCGTTCTCAACATCGTAGAGTGTTTTGAAGGCAATGGGCAGTCACACCAATTATCGATTGGATTTTGTCTTCTCATTTCTTCATTCACGTGGAATTTTGTTCATGGATAGAAATAAACTGTGAACACTATTTTTTAAAGCATTCTCACTTTGCAGTAGACCTCCCGAAGACATTTGCATAGAACTGTTTCTTTATGATGCTCTGTTTTTCAGATAAAAAGCTCCAAATAGACATAGAGCTACACAAAAAATATAGCCACCACTAGAGGGAGCTCTGGTGCTTACTGAATATACAAACACAGCTCCCCCTAGTGGTGGCTGCAGACCAAAATCATTTTAACATATCAGTAATAGATCATCTCTGTATTGAATCCTATAGAGTAGGGTTGAATTATAGTGAGTCACAGTTATCAGGGACATCCACATGGGAACCTGAAAGCACACCACAAGCAAAATTTTACTATTTGGCAGAAGGTGATTTTACAGCTTTTATTACGAAGGACCAGAGGTCTGTTTTGTTGTATGGAGTCCAAATGTTTTATTATATGATACACTTCAATAGGAACTGTGTAATTCCTTTGGTGGTGCCGCCGGGAAATTTAACACTTGCTGACGTGCTCCACATACACTACAACTGACTCTTGAAGGTCCTACACTCATCTCTGGATCCTGCGATAAGACCGTCAAAATTGGAGGACCCAAAAAACTGTTCTATCCATGCATTTATAATATGGGTAGCATTTTCTCCTCATTTGCCTGCTAGTTCCTATGGCCTTTAGTTTCTAATGCCTGCAGGGTCTATATCCATCTACAGACATAGGAAAAATTAATTTCCCAATGGTAGATCAGATAAGACCCTCAAACTTGGAGAACCCTTGAAAGTTCCTCTACCCATGATTTCATAATATGTGTGGCATTTTCTCCTCATTTGCCTAGATCCTACGGCATTTGGTTTGTAATACCCACAGGAACAATATTCATCTATATATATACACAAGAAAATGAATTTCCCAATGGTAGATCTCCTTTAAAACCTCAGCAGGAAAAAGTCAAAATGAAGAATTCTTAAGCGAAGGGAAAAAGCAATGAACAATAACCAGAAGAATTCAGACAAGACCCGTCATGTTGATCATGGGAAGTTTGCAAAGTTTGTACAGACAAATACAACTTACAGCTGAAAAGCAAAGAGGCATAATAAAAAGTTACATCAGCTAATCAACATAAAAAGTCATAAAGAAGGGTCATAAATCTCCCGAGGTCTGAAGGAGAACACATATATCGGGACAATAAAAAATAAATATATGCGCTGTCTGTATCTGAGCCATTATTAAGAGGCTGGAGACCGGCCAAGAAAAGCTGGAGTTTGATGGAGAAAATGTATTTAAGTCTCTTCAGGATGTTGAGTTTTTTGTGCCTCGCTACTAGGAACAGCCTATTTATACAGTAAATGTATCGGTGAATTATTAACGGGAAGATCAAGGATCACAAAAGCAGAGACATTTAGGATGTAAAGCAATTCCCTTAAATGATCTCCGTGCCAATATCATAAGTAAGTTGGAAACTAATACTTTTTTTTTGTAATCATTCATGGTGAATTTTTTGAAAAAAAAAATGTCCATCCCTGGCAAAATACCGAGGATAGAAGCTGATATTTAGACTTGGCAGCCCTCGTCTTCAACTCTACATCCATCGTCTAATGGAGACATATGTTCAGACTGCGATGACTGTTTCTAGCTTTTTCTTCATATACAAATAAAGACAGAGCCTGAAGAAAAATGAGTCACATCAAGATCCACTCATACCTCCTCAACGGGAGTGAAGATAAACTAGATACATGAGCGTTCATATTCTACCAAACAGATGTTATGGAATGGCAGACCAGGGTTGGTTCCAGGTGTCTGTGGGACGGTTATACACCTTGGCCTAGTCCTGCACTATGTGGGCTGGGTCATTGATGCCATGGGTCTTCAGGTTTAAAACAGAAGCTTCAGCTGGTAATTCTTGTGTGTTGACCTTAACTCTGACCATCACCTTGACTCTGGATTCTGCCCATGGGCAGATCGGAAACCTAAAGTGGCCCTGGAAAAAATACTAAAAGTGGCTCAATTTTGTAGTTGGGTCCGAACTGATGGAAGGCAGGGCCAGTAATACCATATTGTGGCACATTATACCACCCCAACAGAGCCAAATACCACAAAATATTGCCAGAAGCACAAAATACAGCCCCAAAAACATCTATTGGATGGCCATGAGGAGGGCCCAGGCGGCTCCCTGGGCATCTGCCCACCGGGAAATTTCCCTGTAAGGTCTATGGCCAATCTGCCCCTGATTCTGCCTTCATCTTGCTCCTCCAGATTTGTTGCCATGTCCTCCTAGTTTGCCCTCCTCCTTTTGGCCCTTGGCCTGTCTGATTATATTTTTATGAAGTTATGGTCTTTCACAGTTGAATTCCCAAGTTGTGGTCTGTAGAACAGATTAGTGGCAGTAGTATTGACAGTAGCATAGTCAGGGATGGACCCAAAATTGTCACCAGTAGAGTGGACAGAATGCAACAGCTATAAAGGGCTTTCTAAGATTTTTATACTGATGACCTATCCTCAGGATTAGAGATGAGCGAATCATCCAAAATTCGCTTCACTGAATGTTCGTCGAACTTTTCTATATTATTCTGTGAAGCTGCATACAAATCATACGTTATTATGTGGTGTTTTGCAAACATTCGCGCGCTAATAACAAATGTACTAGGCCGCGGTGTGCACTCCTCAGAGGCAGGGCGAATTTTGCAAAATGACACCCAGGCGATCCTCAGCATTTAGCTCTGGAGAGATGAAATATATGGTGAACTCCACTACCTCATACACTTTCTCCTCCACTAAAATTTTGCGCCTTGGTGGGTTAGCCTGGTGGAACACTGGCCAAGTATGTAACAGTGATGTAACAAGATTTGAGTGGGCCTTTACAGCAAATTTTTTAAGGCCCTACGCCCAACTTTTTTATAACCCCCTCCTCTTGCGCAACCCCCACTCCTGTGGCTAGTCAGGATGGCTCTCTCAGACCAGGCCGGGCAGCCGTTCCGGCCATTTCCCACACGTATATAATGTATGTAATGTCACTGTATATACTGTCCAGGGGTCCTGACATGCGGTAGCACTGTATCCTTCTCTCAGCTTTGCCTAGGTCATGTGACAGCACTTCATCAGTCACATAGTCTATCCAGAGGTCATGGACTATCCAGAGGATAGGTCATCAGTTAAAAAATCGCCGAAAACCCCTTTAAGAAGAATAGAACATGCTAACCCAGTCTATTATGAGCTTCCAAAGCTCTGTTCACCCTGGCATCTGCAAAGGTTTTCCTGCTTTGCCAGGTTTGATGCCAGCCCAGTGACAGATCATGTACTAAAGATGATATATGAGGCATGGAAAGTGCAAATAAATAAGTCATTAATATGCTGAAGGTTCTTAACAATATTGGGTGAGAAGTTCCTGCGCACATTTTCAGTATTATTACATTATAGCATTGTACTGTAGCTGTGAGACTCCTAGGGCCTTGGTTATTTAGGTTGTCTTATGGTCTTGAACATTGTGATGCTTTCTGGACACATCATTGGAGTATGGAGATCTTAGAATTAACTACACAAAAAGCTTCTATTGAAACATTTTTGAATTTGTTAAAAAAGTTTGAAAATTATATTTTAAAGAATGTATTACTTAACGTTTACTCAGGATTTTATTTAAAAATTTACCGATCCATACAATTCGTGATTCAAAAACATTGATCTGCTTCACTGCACCATATTACAGAGATACCGGGAGGAGATTGCAGTTTGACGTTGGGTATGATGTGAAATAAAAAGTGACTACAGCTTCATAGTATGGAATAACTTTATAGACAGTCTGGAGCTCTACAGGTGCGGGGCACAGGACTTTACCATGTTCATAAAACCTAGGGGTTTTGGCTAAAGATGAGCGAATTACTAAAAATTTAGTTCAGGTTCGGTTTGGCTGAATTGTTCAAAAGCTCTGATTTGGGCTCAAATCAAAAGTGCTCCAATTGGCCTGAAAATTTGTGCATGACACTATGAGGTCTGTCTCGTCTCTCACTTTTTAATTTTTGTTCTCATAAATGTATTTTTTTTCTCTTTGTCTCGCTCTACAAGATTTGCCTGATCGGATCACCAAAAATTCAGATTCGGATGCAACTTTTGGTCAAATAAATCTAAATAAATTCACATCGGAGAGCTGTAGGAATGGGATACTCATGGTTACAGTTTTTTTTATAAAATTAAGTATTTGTAGAATTTTGGTGCATCCATATAAAGAATTTATGAATTTTCCTCTTCCAAAAAGCTCTAAATTTGGGTTTCAATATTAAAAAAAAAATCACAGCCATAACACTTTGCAGAGGTGGCCTTACAGTATACCACCTTTTTATTTTTAGCCTGGTCAGGAGGTCCTCCTAAGCTTTCATAACTAACTCACTTCAAAGTAAATGTGGGAATTTTTTTTACCCAAATGTTTTTTTTACTGTTCTTTGGTTTTACCTCAATGATGAGGGCACCAATAAGCTTTGTCTTCTTCTAGGTCAAGGAAACCCAGCAAAAATTGAGATAATGAAGAGCAGGAAAAACATTGTCTTGAGTCCTTGTTGGCATGTCTTGACATCTAAATGGAAGAACTACAGAAGATGTGGACAGAGGAGATGCACAGGAGCAAAGGTGGAAACTCTTATGAATGTAAGATGTGTGGTTGGGTTATTAGTGACCATTAATGAATTGAAGACTCTTCCTCCAAATTACACAACAAGGCAAGGGCTTTTTAAGTCACCTCCACAGAACACGTCTGCTCGGCCACTCTGAATGGTGTTGATTATAGGTCTCTGTTACTCTCGTTTGGTAAGTCCTTTGTGTCCTCTGATCCTGAACTTTACTGTTGTCACACCACCATCCTGTTCTCTTGGACATCATCCAAGGACTCATTAACTGGGCCAACTGGGGAAATCTAATGGTGAGCATGAACGTAAGACAGCTATGGGCTGAACGGTGTTTTGGATGACAATGACTCTTCCCAACGCCTACACATAGAAACTTGGCCCAACTGTGCGTGCACATTTTCCCAACAGAATAAGCTACATACCTGTTGAAATCCAACATGCTGATCCTTCTTTCTTCTGAGTTAGGACACCCCTACACAGTTAGGTGATCATCTGGTCCAACCAAAATTGTTGACTTTGGCCAATGTTCATCTAATGTGTTGGCCACCTACCAAGGATCAGACTCTAACCAAAGATGGAGAAAGCCGAGGTGCTGCAGGTGAAATTGTGCCTTCTCAGGAACCAGATCGTTCCAACTTCAAAATGGTTAACTTCTTTTCTTTGGTGATAATGAAATTTCATCGACTGCAAAGTAAAATCTACATTTGGCAGAAGAAAGTCCAGTTGTGTTGAGCTTTCTGAAAGAGCAATTTCAAAAAACCATCATTTTTTGTGTACATATTGTTGAGATTTCAGTTACAACGCTCAAGTCGGGACAAGATTTGTAACAGATAAAGGAAATAGAAACTGCCAAGAAATGCAGATAACAATCAGATTCATTTATTATTCTGGCTGAGAAGTTACAAACAGTTCAGGCTTCCGAAGCCTGATGTGCTCCAACTGGAAACTGTGTCTCCGGAACTGTGCGGTTCTAGAACAGATGCTGGTATTATGGATTACCCTTTGTTACTGCCATGTGAAGCATGAGTCAGGTTTAGTCATTCCAGTGTCATCCTAGCAACCAACGTTCCTACCTGAGTCTTGTCAAGTATCTCATGAGAACATCAGATTTTAACCCCTTCAAACATCTGTTGTACATGTACGGTGGATTTCAGGTCTTTAAAGATAGCACCCGCTCTGGAGCGTAGCGACATAGCTAGCGGATTCCTATTGTTTCATACAGCAGACAACGGCAGCTAATGTCTGCGACAAGCAGTAATGTCGATCGTGGACATTTAACCTCTCAAATGTGACCACGACATCTGAGAGGCTGGAAACCTAGAAGCGCGCACTTCACGGGCTTGAACGCCTCCCCTGGGTGGTAATCGGGGCAGGAGTTCATTAAAAGTAATGAGCCTGAGCTTGTATTAGGCTTCCAGGCTCATTACTAGTATATTACAGTTCAGGCCAGCAGATGGCAGCACTGAACTACAATATACCTATTTCTGTATAGGATCATGGAGAAAATGCTATTATCCTATACAAACTGCAATCTGATGATTGCATGATGTGGTCCAAAAAAAAAAAAAAAAAAGTTTTAAAAAAATATAAAAATTCAAATCACCCCTCTTTCCCCAAAATCAAACTAAAAATACTTAACAAACAATAAAAAAAATCAAAATCATGGGCATCGATGCGTGCAGAAACGCCCGTACTATTAAAATGTAAAGAAACATCACATGTGGCGAATGGCGTAATGGAAAAAAAAAATGGCCGATGTGCTGTTTTTTTCATCACTTTATCGCCCCCAAAAAAATTAATAAAAAGTGATGAAAAGGTCATACACCCCTAAAATCAAAAAAATACAGATGGTCCCGCAAAAAATGAGTCCTATCACATCTCTGTAAACTTAACAGTAAAAAAGTTATTGGGGTCAGAATATGGGGATGAAAAGAAAAAAGTTATTTTTTCAAAAGTTTTTTTTTTTTTCAGTATTGAAATGCAAGAAAAATTATACATGTGGTATCACCATAATCATACTGACCTGGAGAATAAAGAGCACAAGTCAGTTTTACTGCATATTGAATAGTACTGTGGCGGAATTGCATTTGTTTTTACATTTAGGTATTAAAACGCTTCCCACCACATTGTATACCATATGAAATGGTGGCATTAAAAAATACAACTTGTCCCACAAAAAACAAGGTTTGATAACGCTATGTGAACGGAAAGATAAAAAAGTTATGGTTCCAGGAATGCAGGGAGCAAAAAAACGAAAATGCAAAAATGGAAAATTGCTGTGTCAGAAAGGGGTTAAAGAAAAGGACCACTGCATTTTGACACATTAACTTTAATTTATAAGCAGTACACATATAGAACTACAGCCAACAGAGTATACAGAAAAGAGGGGCCCATTGTAAAGACAAAATAGACACACATATAATGACCATTTTTGTCACCAATGGCAGAAGAACCTCATGATTTTTTTCCCCTCCACACCACTTGGCTGATTTAAAACCTGTTGGTTGCCAACAATGCAGTTCCTCTTGACAAAGAAGTCCTGAACAGGTTCTCCTCAGCGAAGAACAAAAGGAATGGAGCTACTGTACCAGAGCTGGGCCGCATCTCTAAAAGGGTGCCAAAGCAGTTAAATTGTCTGTTTCTATGGTATGTTCGCCATTGATGTCAGCTTTAATGATCTTTTGTGAATCCAAGCTTTCTGAGCCAAGTTGGGCCTTTGGTAGGGCAAAAAACGTCATCAATATACCCTCAATAGTATATCAGATAGCATTCAGGTTGCTGCCATCAGTAGTGCTGAAAACATCATTGATATACCCTGTTTTTACATATCAGATAACATTGAGGTTATTATCAGGACTGAAAACATTATCAATTTACCCTCAAAAACATATCAGATAGCATTTAGGTTGGTGCAATTGGCAGGGTTGAGATACCCCCTAGAACAAATCACAGAGCATTTAGATTGATCTGCAGTGAGCCCTGAGTGCAGAGGGTGGGAGTGGTAGTAGCCCTGTTGAGGTGTTGTGTCATGGTGTACTCCCTCAGGCCGTTACTCCCTGGGAATCGGTAAAGTGGAAAGGTGGCTTGAAGAATCAGACCAGAAGTAAAAGTTTCTCTTTACTTAGTGTAAGATATAACTTGTGGCACATCCAGCAGTATAAGTACAAAGT
This sequence comes from Rhinella marina, assembly GCA_900303285.1. Taxonomy (NCBI): domain Eukaryota; kingdom Metazoa; phylum Chordata; class Amphibia; order Anura; family Bufonidae; genus Rhinella; species Rhinella marina. The sequence goes on from ONZH01027762.1 coordinate 20,903, forward strand.
GCAGTTTCTGGAACCAGATGAGGAGATATGGAGGCTAGTTGTATGGCAATTAGATGTCACTAGCGGGTGTTTTTGGTTAAGGTGTCCAGTGTGTAGTACAGGCTTGAAGTTAGTATGGCCTATGGTGGTCATTCTAGGTCATGGGTGTCTGGCCTGTTTTCTCTCACCGACAGCAGGGTCTTTGGGGCTGTGTTTTCCTGATCATACTGCTGAAGCTTTTTGGAAAGCAGTATTCTTGATTCTGGCAATCTCCCTGTACTGAAGGTCTCAATGAAGAACTGGTTAAGGTCCTTTGCAGTAGTAGCTCTGGTATGTACTTCCCTCCTCCACTCTTTCTGGACTCAAATGTCTCCTGACAGGAAGTAGGACATCCCCAGTCCTACCAAGAGGTTAGCCCTGTTAGCCCTGTTCCTGCCAACCATACCTCATCTGTGGGAATATTTGGACTAAATACAATATAACAATACAATACACAATAAAATATTTGCAGATACCCCCAGGTCCGGGGAAATGCACACCCATTTGTTGAAGGACAGGTCATCCTTGTGGTGTGCTTAGAGTCCTCCCTGGTACCCTGGTAACAGATGCATGATGAAGGTTTTTGGAAAGGTCTGAGGTACTGTAGATCCCATGGGTAAGGTTGAAAATGTTATTGATGTACGCCCTAGAATTCAAGTTGGTGTATATCATCTTACATTAGTGGTCAGCAGATACTAACAGCTGCAGGCTATCAACTAATAACTACTTCTACTGATTCCACCATAATCCACCGCCAAACACATTTAGCGGTAACTTATCTTCTGAGGAAGCTATGTATCAGTCATGTTGGAATCCATCATGTCGGATCTCTTTCTCTTGCCCTCATTAATATTAGATCATTTACCAATTCCACCAAAATTGGTGGGTTTGGATGACTTCTGTCTCACATATGGCCAACTGAAAACTGCACATAGACGTATCTGTCCAACCTGATCAATCCTTACTTCCCTAATGGCAGATACCTGGGATATGTCCCTAGGAACAGGATTTTCGGTCCTACCTCTGACAATTATCTAACTCTATGGGCAATAGTTTTATAGTATTTTTAGTGTAGGCTGAGAAATCAGTGAAGAAAAATAGAAGTTAATGGCAATGATGTGAGCTGCTGCCCCTCCACCCTCCCTTTTCATAAAACACGTTTTGGACGATGTATACATAACGATAATAAGGACAGTGTTGTATAAATGAAGCAGGATTTTTTGGCCCGTCGGTTGCATAGCTCTTCATTTATGCGTAGAAATACTTGGCCTCGCAATCCAAGCTTCATGCTCTCAGGCCGGCCTTAATGGTCTATGTCAAATGTCTATTCCATTATTTGCTTCTGGGCGCCTCCACAAGTTCACGTCTCTGGTATACTGCATGTGTCAAGGTTCTCATTCATTCAGACATATGGAGCTGCTTTATAAATAAAGTTCTTAGAGGATAAGTGGAATACAAATGACTTAAGAAGTGACCTTAGCTGTGAGTCGTCTTCTGTAAGGCTTTATATAGTCATATAAGATGCAACAGTATACCAGTGGACGGTAACGTCAAGCGAACTCCACCCTATGTTTGGATGGGTCAGAGGTGATGATGTCATTAGTGGTTCATGACCTTGAACTAGAGATGAACAAATCAATTTTAAACTAATTGGATTTTTTATGCATTTCAAAAACATTTGCCTGCCAAACAAAATTGAAGTTTTGGCTATTTGTTTCGGATGAATTGCTTAAAAATGGCGCCCATCACTAGAGATAAACGAATCATCCAAAATTCGCTTCGCCGAATATTCGTCAAACTTTTCAAAAGATTCGTACCTCATCCGAATCTATTTGGCGAAGCTGCGTACAAATCATACGTTATTATGTGGTGTTTTGCAAACATTTGTGCACTAATAACGAACGTACAGTTGTTAAAGGTACTGTACGCAACTTATGTGAACACGTACGCATGAGCGTACAAATTGCGTACAAAAATGACGGGCTTTGCTGGAGCGGAATGGTGGAGCAGGAGGAATGCTCTGAGTCTGACCCCTGGCTACATATGGATACTGTATCAGCAGAGACACTGAGATGAGCGTGCCATCCACTCCACTACCTCATCCACTTTCTCCTCCACTACAATTTTGCGCCTTGGTGGGTTAGCCTGGTGGAACAGTGGCCAAGTATTACGAATTCTACAAGTAGAAGCTCCGGCTACAGGTTCTTTGGCACTGCTGCCCTGTGCCACCTTCTCCTTTTTTTGGAGCTCGAGGTCTGGCTGGAACTGGACCCCTTTTGCTTTTCCATGCCAGACATTTTTCACTTGACTATGGCCCTGCAGCTGGTCTTTGTCTTTGTCTCTCTCCCTGTTTCTCTCCCTATCTCTCTCCCTGTCTCTCTCTCTTTGCTTAACAAGCCTGAGCCAAGCAGAGCAAGCCCTTCCCACTAGGTCAGGTGACCGCTTTCTTCCTGGGCTTTTTGCCGCATGAATAACAAACCAACAGTAAAAGTTCGCTAATTAACTGAATTCATATGCATCAGTGTATAAAGAAATTTATACGTAACATTAGTAGTAGTACATAGCGAATTTGTAGAAAGCTTTAAGAACATTTTCGAATCTAACGAAGCAAATCTCAAAAAATCCGGATTCGCTTCGCAGCAGAACATTTCCAAGATTCATATCGAATCTACGAATCTTACTGTGAAGTTTTGCAGGGAAAACAACAAGAAGGAAGAAGATGGAGGATCTCATGACCTTGAGAGGAAGGGGAGGGCTTGACCTGATTGGCTTAGAGGCTGACAGACAACCAGATGAGCCAATCAGGGGGCGGTTTACAGCCATGTCCTTCTGCACAGAAAGAAGAAACACCATTCTTAGTGCAGCTGTGGATGTCCTAGGATGTGTGGTAGCTTTGGCCGCTGAAAAACAATGGCCATGGGCATTCAAACACAAATGCAGACAGCTCGGCTCTATTGAACCGCATAAAGCGTCATCACTAGTGTTGGGTGAAGTAAGTATTCGAAGCGGAGTTCAGTCCAAAGTTTAGGGAAACTTAGATTCGCAACAAATCTGCACTTTGTGGTTCCGAATCTGGAAAGTGTAGAGTAGACAAGCCCGGGAAAGCAAGGTCATAATGTCATGCAGCCAGCCAGGAGCATAACTAAAGGCTCATAAGCCTTGGTGCATAGGTTTGGCTTTCCCCCCTTTCCTCAGTGCTTTGTGGCCAGGGAAGCACATGGCCTTCATGCTGCCTGAGGTAAAAACAGCTAACCTCCCCCATGCCAAAGTTTTGACCTAACCCCTTCCCTCCAGACAGAGGTGTAACTTGACCAGCATTCACTTCTATAATTCTGGCGTTTTCTTATGATGCACGAGGGTCTTTGGGCCCCCTCACTCTCTTGGGCCCAGTAGCGACTGCTACCTCTGCATCACCTATAGCTACACCCCTGCCAATCCATAGATAGCCATCCCCTGTGATGTCACAGCCCTATAAAACCCTCATCCCGTGCAGTCTCTGCCATTGTCCACTACACAGCCTCCACTACTACTACTCTACTAGCCAAACACAGCCACACAGACATCTACGGTCATGTCTTTTCCATGTTGCTACACATCTTACCCTTTCCACCTCTACACCGTACTGCTGCTGCTCACAAATAAAAGGGAAAATTCTTCCAGGCTCGTTCAGAACAAGCCACTTCCTGACAATTAACACTTGTGTGTATATACATACAGGCAGGCATTCTGCCCCCATTAAGGTATCATTTTTGGATGCTTGTGCAGAACAAGCTACTATTCTTATGACATTAATGTGTGTGTGTGTGTGTGTGTATATAAACAGGGGCACTAATCCGCCCGCATTAAAGCACAATTTTTGGACACTTGGTCCCAGCAAGCCACAGCCCCCCCCTCATAATATCATGTGTATTAGAGTCCCAGAGAATTTTTCATTTTTTCATTTTCATTTCCTCCCTGCCTTCCTGGAACCTTTATTAGGGCTTGTCTTTTGCAGGGCAAGTTGCACTTTCTAATGGTACCACTTAATATTGCATACAATGTAGTGGGAAGCCGGAAAAAAAAACCTAATGAGGTGGAAATGGAAAAATAATGCAATTCTGCCACATTTGTACAGGTTTTGTCTCTACAACATTCCCAGTGTGACTTGTGCCCTTCATTCTCCTGTTCAGTACGATTATGACAATATTACATTTATGTAGTTTTTCGGTTTTTTTTAATTGTTTATTTATTTTATTTTAATTCTGGGGAAAGGGAGCAATTTAAAATGTAATATTTTTGAAACTTTTTTTGCTTTTTAAAAAAAAAAATTTAAATTTTTTTCAACTTTTTTAGCATCCGCCTCCACAGAACTACAATCTAAGTTTCATTTGCTGTTATTCTATGGAGCTCTGCCACCTGTAGGCCTCCACAGGAACTACAGTTCTGATACACTGGGTCTGTTAAAAGAGAATATCAGAGTGAAGGAACGGCTTCCCCGACATGGAGGAGCTGTTCCTGACCCGGAAGCGCATGCTTCCGTTTTTTCAGCAATTAGATGCCATGACCACAACATCTAACGGGTTAAATATCTGAGATAGGTGTTATCACCAGTCGTAGACATTAGCCTTGGACCTCTGCTGTTTAGAACAGCAGACACCCAGGGGCTATGGTGCCTGTTGCATTGTGAACTATATGTTTGCACATAGCTATGCATGTCAGTGTGACATTATTTGCTATTGCGGTCATTTTGTTCAAAGCTTAAAAGGTGGAGGGTGGGGGGGAGAGAAAGCGCAAAAATTCATTTAAAAAGTTGCAAAAAGATAATAAAAAATTACTCAGCAGGATCAATCCTACCAGGCGGTACGTATAGCTTAAAGGGGTATTCTCATCTTATACAGTGGGGGCATACCGCTAGGATAAGTCTTATAGGTGCAGGTCCCGCTGGGGTCCCTATATCGAGAACGTAGCCCCCGAACTGAATGAGGGCGCACTGCGCATGTGCCACCCTCCATTCATTTCTATGGGGCCGGCGAAAATAGCCGAGCCAGTGCTTGGCTATTTACGTGGGCTCCATAGAAATGAATGGGAGCGGTGGCCGCACAAGCGCGGAGTGTTCCCATTCATTTATATGGGAGCAGTGGGGGAGCTGCGCCTGGTGGTGGCCGGACCCCAGGAAAACCAGGCGTTAGTGCTTCCCCCTCCGATCTCAATATAGGTGCAGGTCCCAGCGGCGGGACCAGCACCTATAAGGCAATGGGGACATATACTAGCGATATGCCCCCATTGTATAAGATGAGAATACCCCTTTAATAGGATGGATCCTGCTGACAGATGCCCTTTCATACAAGGTCTTCTATGCGTTTTTACTGTACAGAATTTTTATTTTTATGAGCCGTCTCAAAAATCTTGAGACTTCACGGTCCCATCGATCTTGAGCCAAAGAACATGTTCCATAGCGTACAGGTGGAAGTTTTTTTCCTCCTTATCACGTGATCTTCTTCAGGACTGTGTTCGGCATGTGGACCTGACAGAGAGTTATGCACTTGGGTTGATATAGATAACGTTAGTAAGTGGCACAAGAAAAATATTTTCTAAGTAGCTCAAGTGGGACGGGGGGTTTAACTGTATATATGTCATAATGAAGGAGTAGTCTTAAGTGGCTGTCAGCAAAGAAAACACAAGACTTCTTCTTGCATTTAGCAAGCAACAGTAGAACTTCTCCAACGTTGCCCTGTCCATGACCCTCGACTAACCTACGGTCCACCGTCTTCTGGAATGTGGGGAAATACATCGCATTATCTGCATTAAATCAATTCTCTTTGTAAATTACCCATTCATAGGCTAAATTCCTTAAAAATTAAAATCCCCCCTCCCTCCACTACAGTTGACTTGGTGGATATCCTGAGATCTTTCTTGACCTTCCTTGGAAGCCTACATGAAACACGGGTCAGAGTCTTTCATGCATTGGGCCATCGGAAACGACCAGATGAAGGTAAATTTATAGAAAGGAAATGGAGAGGAAACATCTAACTAATTTTGTAAAGATGGTTCCTGTCTCGTTGGGATGTGAGATAAGGGTTCACTTTAACATGAAAGTCACGGACAGCCAGTGAGCTACACAGGAAATTTTGGGGGCAGAATACTTGAATGATGTATAAACTGTATATGTTAGGTTGCTGAATGTCTATGTCGTAGTCCCCCACGTTCCAACCATGGTGATAACTCTAAGGCTAAGTTTAAATGTTGAGGATTTGATGTGGATTTCCTTGAGGAACCTGCACTAAACTTCCCATTAGGTCCACGCTCAATCCACTTTCCATGCAATGGAGTAGAGTTTTCATCTTCATGGAAGGTCGGGGATTAGCCCCATGGAATGACAATGACACTAATCCTCTCACTCAGGGGCGTGACTAACATAGCAGCAGACCATGCGACTGCTATGGGGCCCAGGACAAGAGGGGGCCCAGTCTTAGTTGGGATCATCTCCTCTTCTACTGGAAGTGAAAACTTGGTCAGGACTCTACCCTCTAAAGGAATGACTTTTAGCAAATGAGGCAGAGGAAAAAAATGGCCCAAGGGTCATTGAAAAGGGTTTAGGCAGAAACCCTTCTGTCCTGTGTGGGGGGCCTGGTCTGATCCTTGCTATGGGGTCCTTACTTCTCTATGTACGCCATTGCTTTCACGGATCCATCTGAGTTTCAAACTTGTAGTAAGAATACAAGTCCAAGTTGGATTATCATAAAAATTCTCTGATAGGCCATGACTTGTCCTCTCTAGATTGAACTCATGATCCTCAAGGTCCAATGAGGAATAATTCTTACCATAATGTACATGTAAGGGGTGGTGCAACCTCGTTAATGGTAGCATCACCATAAGCAACAATGTAACAACATAATGATGCCAATCTTCCTTTCAGGCTTAAGGGCACCTACTGTAGGAACATTGGTGTCAACACATTGCCACATGCCTCATGTGGACGAACAGACCTACCAATGATGTAACAGACATCATGCCTATAGAAGGGGTTAACATACTGGGTGCAAGTAAGATTTCTGTCTATTACTTTTGAAAGGCAGGGTAAGTGCATTACTATACATTATTACAGTCTCCAGGAAGTGATGTAGTGTAGCCCCCTCGAGTGACAGGTGAGCTTCATACAGAGCCTTATCCATGTGTAAAGTGTTACCATTTGGCTTACAAAGCCTCCAGCAGCACAATAGAAGTGCCATTAACTCTCTCGTCCTCTAAATATGAGAAGACTCTGCTCCTCTGTCCCAGTCTATACAGCAAAGCTGTGAAGTGGTCTACAAGAGACAGGAAATGCTAGGCTATTGTGTGTGCTCAAGTGCCAGTTAAAGAACTGTAATATTTCAAGAATGTTTAAATGTACTTACTTATAAAAAATAGTTTCACAATGATATCTAGAAAAAGAACCTGAGTAAAGTTTATTATATTCTTGTGATAAATTCCCTTTAACTAATCATAATTTAGATCTGATACTCACTCCCGCAGTACAATAGAACGGTCATCCCTCACCCTCTAAAGAATAATAAGTTGGCTCTGCTCATTCTGTCCCAGTCTATACAGAAATGCTGTAAAGTGATCTACAGAAGGCAGGAAATATTAGGCTATTGTGTTTGCCCTAGTGGACAACATGAGAACTGCAATATGTCAAGATTTTTTAATGTAGATACCTAGCTCATACAAAATTATATTTAGAATAAGCATCTGAATGAAGTACATACTTTTTCTGAGATACATTCCCTTTAAATACTCATAAGATGCAGATCTGATACTCACTACAGCAGTACAATAGTACAGTCATTAACCCCCTCACCCTTTAAAGAATAAAAAGTTGGCTCTGCTCATCCTGATCCAGTCTACACAGGAAAGCTGTCAGGTGATCTAAAGAAGACAGAAAATTTCAGCCTATTATGTGTGCTCTAGTGGTCAGTGCGAGAACAGCAAGATTTAAATACTTTTTTAATGTAGATATGTAGCCCTCCCCCCCCCCCCCAAAAAAGTTACAAAACTATTTTTAGAATAAGAAACTGATTGAAGTACATGCTTTTCTGGTGATATGTAATAAGACAATTCAATTCCCGTGCCAACTGAGATACCTTGACGCGGTGCTCGGGCTCCGGTATATCTTTAAAATAAGGATATACTGGCGAAAGTCTCATTTTAACATGAGAGTAAGGATTTAGCCATATATTGTCATCTGCATTTTCCGCTGTAGTGCACCATTTTCCGTGAATTGTTTTTCTATGTAGATTGTCACATCCGCACATTTGTCTACCCTGTGTAGGATGTCTTTGTGGTACATGTGGTCCGCTGCAGGCATCCTCCATTGTATGCATTTTTTGCTGGGGATTACGTTCGGCAGCGGGCCACATGTGCGGGATTTGCTCCCCCGGTTATATATGCGCTACAGCATCGGGGTTTTTGAGCATGTTCTGCCATTTGAGACCATTTTTTTTCCGTGAGTTTGATATGTAATAAGATGCTGATCTGACACTCACTCTAACAGTACAACACAACCGTCATTAATTCCCTCACCTACTAAATATGATAAGTTGACTCTGCTCATCCTGTCCCAGTCTATACGGCAAAGCTGTCAAGTGATGTACAAAAGACAGAAAATATCAGCCTATGGCAGTGTGAAAACTGCAATATTTCAAAATTTTTTATGTAGGTACTTAGCTCGTACATATAAAAAAAGTAAAAAAAAATTCTATAAGAATTAGAAGTGTATCATTTCCCACTGATACATTCCCTTTCACTGTTCATACGGTGCAGCTCTGACACGCGCAGCCTGCTTGACAGATTCATGTCTTTAAAATTAAAGATTATGTTGTTGAATTTTCATTACCACAATCACTCGGGCCCATATTGAGGGCTGAGGCCATAAAAAATGATCTCACTTGTAGAAAATGATCGGAAACAGAAGGCGTGGGTATTGTTCAGGGGTCCTCCCTGACTCCGAATGCAAAAACAAAATAAAATGCAGCAGATGGAAACAAAAAAAAATCTATCTATTTTTTTTATAAATTCACTTCTCGGTCATAAAGCGGCCTCCATATATTGGATTTTATGTTTAATTTCACTTTTTATAGATAATTCATAGCTGGAGGGCAGGAGAAATCTGATTATCTCCAGAGTCTCATCCCCCTTTTCTGCAATTTTTAATTTCGGCACTTACAAAATTCCTTCACATCCCCTCTTGACCTCAGACAGGATTCTGGGAACTCTACATAGTTCCGTGGGCCAAGTGTTGATGTAACAGATTCTTAGTAATGTTATTAGGTATTGATATAAACTTTCATTCTATTTTCAGAGTCCAAACCAAAGGTTGTACTAAGAACCTGAGAAGGTCTTGTAAGAAACGTCTTCCTACAGTGACAAATGTTTGGTGAAATGTGAAGTAGAATAGATAGATAGATAGATAGATAGATAGATAGATAGATAGATAGATAGATAATAGAGAGATAAACAGAGATAGATAGATAGATAATAGAGAGATAAACAGAGATAGATAGATAGATAATCGATAGATAGTAGATAGATAATAGATAGATAGATAGATAGATATATAGATAATAGAGAGATAAACAGAGATAGATAGATAGATAGATAGATAGATAGTAGATAGATAATAGATAGATAGATAGTAGATAGATAATGATAGATTAGATAGATAGATAGATAGATAATAGAGAGATAAACAGAGATAGATAGATAGATAGATAGTAGATAGATGATAGATAGATAGTAGATAGATAATCGATAGATAGTAGATAGATAATCGATAGATAGATAGATAGATAATAGAGATGATAGATAGATAGATATAAATTGCTAGATAGATAGATAATAGATGAATAATACATAAATAGAAAGGGATAGATAGATAGATAATAGAGAGATAGACAGATATTAGATAGAGAGTAGATACATAGATAAGACATATATAGATAATAGATATTAGATATGAGATAGGTAGATAGATAGATAGATAGATAGATAGATAGATAGATAGATAGGAGATAGATAGATAGGAGATAGATAGATAGATAGATATAAATTGATGGATAGATAGATAGATAGATAGATAGATAGATAGATAGATAGATAGAATGATAGATAATAGATGAATAATACATAAATAGAAAGGGATAGATAGATAGATAGATAGATAGATAGATAGATAGATAGATAGATAGATAATAGAGAGATAGATAGACAGACAGATATTAGACAGAGAGTAGATACATAGATAATACATATATAGATAATAGATATTACATATGAGATAGATAGATAGCTAAATAGATATTAGATAGATAATAGATATTAGATAGATAGAGAGTAGATAGATAAATAATACATAGATAGATAATAGATATGATATAGGTAGATAGATAGATAGATAGATAGATAGATAGATAGATAGATAGATAGATATGAACCAGACACACTTGACAACATTGGGTCATCTGAAGACCAACCAAGGACCAGAGATGGTGTCCATTGTTACACCCATATTTTTTTAGGGTGTGGATATCTGGCCGTTCTCTCCTTTTCTTCTAGAAGTGCCACTTGCCCTAAAAGGATGTGTAAAGAAGACTCCCGCTCAAATTAGCCAAAGTGGAGAAAAACAAGAGTGTCTCCTGCCCTGGAGGACTCAGCATGGTGGTGGCATTCACACTACTGAACATGTTTTGTGATTGCACATTTCATCTGCAGTGATCACCTAGACCTGTAATAAACTGCTGGACTTTTACCAGAACACAATCCAATGTGATGAAGCCGCGCTCCCCTCCCCCGGCCGGGGTCTGAACGTAACAAATTGGCCACATTTGGTACCTATTAGGTTTATCATGGCGGGTTTCCTGATAGATGAGGTGACTGGATTTATCTCTCTTCCAGCTCGAAGCGCGCTGACTCTCCATCTTGATTTGGCATGAAGAACCGGCTTTTTATTTATCTGGTGGTGGAGCGCGCTGAGGGATGGATGTCGGGGAGGGTTTGGCCTCGACGTTCTCACATGAAGGATTTTCTGAGACAACAGAAGAAGACGTCTATTACTTCATTACATGGCGGGACTGGAGGAACATGACAAAGAAGAAGAAGGAGACGCGGTGCTCAGGAGATACCAGCCTCTGATGATGTCATCTAGAACAGGGTTCCTCAACTCCAGTCCTCAGGGCCTACCTGCTGGTCAGGTGAAAAGGCTTTCCTTAGTATTGAGCAGGTGATATCATTAGTGTCAGTGCATCAGGACTTACCTCAGGTCCTCATTCTGAGGGATATTCTCAAATCATGACCGGTAGGTGGGTCCTTAGGACTGGAGCTGAGGAACACTGATCTAGAACCTCTTTTCCATAGACCTTCCAACAGCTCTGAGGGCTCAGTGTATGTCACCATGACGTTCTCATCCACATAATTCCACATCCAGTCCACACAATGAGGATTTACTCATCCGTTCCTCCAAGGTTTTGAGGATAATGCAGGCGTGTTTTCAGATGTCCCTTTTCCATATTCTATCTGCCCCTATTACAGTGCCGGAGAAAGTGCCCCTGTGGTGGTGATCTCCACATTGGCCCAATAATAGAGTGCACCCACTAATTTTATAGGGGAATTGTATGCTGCGTGTATAGATTTACTCTGATCATTTAGAAAATCTGAGATTGCAATTGCTTTTGCAGCTGCTGATTGGCATTGTGTGTTCAGTTGTGCTTAGCTGTTTGAGAAGGCACTGGTGCTCCTGTAATCGCAGTGGCCTTCTCTCAGCTCACCAAGCACAGCGCCGTACATTGTATAGTGGCCGTGCTTGGCATTGCACTCAGCCCCATTCACTTTCATGGGGCTGAGCTGCGCCTAGGCAACATGACAGATTAATGTGTCGTCACTGCCCTAGGAAAAGTAGAGAGAAGGCCATGGCACTCACAAGAGCACCGGTGCCTTCTCGAACAGCTGATTGGGTGTGGGACCTGGGATCAGATACTGATGACCTATCCTGAGGACAGATCATCGGTATTAAAATCCTGGAAAACCCAGGCTTGTTGGCAAGTACTTACCTCACTGTACATCACTTCTTCCCTGTTAGACTTGTCGCCGACCCCTGGATGCCTGACCTTGCTCCATATCTTCTGAAGGCCTTTCCTGGTTGTGACAGTCACGCCTGACACTGCCTATAGAAGCTGTACGTCCTGCTGTGTTTATTGGTCTCCACCTGCTAATTGTCTGTTCTATCTCCGTCGTCTGTCTCCTCTTTCCTATGTCTCTGTCATATGCACGTTCATTCTTTCCTCTATCTTCTCCCCCTTCCCTTACTTCTACCCTTATCATCACTCTATCATTTCTGTATTATCTGTCCATCCTTTCCTTTCTTTTATCTATCGTTCCATTTCTCTATGTCCCTATATCTCACCTTTATTCATGTTCCTCACTGTATCCATTTCTTTTATTCACTTCTTCGCCCCCACCCCTTCCTTCTCTCCTTTTTTCTTTGCACATCCCTCTAGCTCTTCTTTTCTTTATTATCCCCTTATTCCATTCCTTTTACCCTTTCCTTTATTCCTTTTAGTTCCATATTATTTTTGTTTCCTTTCTTACTTTCCTTCCTTCTATCCATCCAACAATCCTTAGTTCTTTCCTTTCTTTCCCCACCCTTTCTTTCTTCCTTTGCCATTTCCCTCCTTTCTTCCTTCTTTTCCCATTCTCACTCTTCCTTCCTTTTCCTCTTCCTTCCTTAATTTCCTCTCACTTCATTCCCTCACCTTGTGTCTCTCTGCATCTCTTTTTTCTCTCTCTTGTTCTCTTGGTTTCTGGTCTCTTTCACTTTTACTTAAAGGGATATTCCCATCATAGACAATGGGGGCATATCGCTAGGATATGCCCCCATTGTCTCATAGGTGCAGGTTCCAGAGCACGGAGAACAGAGCAGGGAAAGTTGAGGAGGGCACATTGTGCATGCGCAGCCGCCCTCTATTCATTTCTATGGGGTCACCGAAAATACACGTGCACTGGCTCGGCTATTTCTGTTGGCCCCATAGAAATGATTGGGAGGGGTGGCCGCGCTGGTGCGGTGCGCTCCTATTCACTTCTATGCGGGCAGCGGGGAGCATCGCTTGGTGGTGGCCAGACCCCGGGAAACCTGGGGTCCTCCAGCCACAGCGCTTCCCGCTCAGTTTCTTGCTTGTAGGTGCGGGTTCCAGAGGTGGGACTTGCACCTATCAGACAATGGGGGCATACCCTAACGATATGCCCCCATTGTCTGTGATGGGAATACCCCTTTAAGTCTCTCTATACCTTTTTATATGTACATCCCTCTATCTATTTATTTCACTCATTCCTTTCTTCCTCCATCTTTAAGTCTTGTTTTCTACATTCATTTTACTTCCTTCCTCCCTCTTCTATATCTCTATCCTTATCCTGAGTCCACTTTTGCCTAAGTCACCTGAGACAGCAGACTTCCATCCTAAGATGTAGGGTGTAGATGACCCCAGGGTGAGAAGTGGCCCCGGGTCCTTTACTTTCGGCCTCCTCAGGTGTAATTATCCTCCACATTTCCAGGCTCAGAGGTCGGGCCTCCGGAGCACATTATGTAATATTCTTTACAGCCCTTATCTATACCATATAAATTTGCTGGAATTACTGAGGTGTTGACATATTCCTTGGATTCTCGGGGGGGGGACCCCACGGCCGCTATCAGATGGGTTCCCATAATAAACAAGACTGCAGACCCTTCTCCGCTTCTTCTATTTATGTTGTGTGCAATATATCAGGCCGCAGCGTTCCCGCTATCCTGAGATTACTCTCGTCCAACATGAAATCCAAGGCCCCGTATGGATTCCAAAGGCATAAAAACGCCATTGCTTCTTTACAACACTTCCTATTAGTGGTCAGCGTGATGTGATGCAGGAGCTCCTCCGCCGGACCGGCATTAGGGGCTTTTATGTGCGTAATTAAATATCGCTATTTCTCACGTAGTCAGCAGTTCATGCAGATATTTATGATCCTCTTTGGACTTGATAGTGATGACCGCCTAGGAAAAGGGTCACCCTGCCACTGCAGTAAACAAGCGGTAGACCGGAGCAGAGGAGCCATGTAATGGGTTATACTAGGACACATCCAGTATATCGAAGAATAAAAAGGAAATTGAAGGTAATATTGGCGGTCATCATCAGGCACTCCCTCCATTCAGCTGTTTGAACAAGCACCGGAACAGCTCAGCGCTGTAAATGGTACTGCTCTGCTCCCATTGACTAACACAGGAACAGTGCTGCAGTACCACTCATGGCCACTATTCAGTGCATGGAGCTGTGCTGTTCCAGAGAATGGCAGCTAGAGATGAGCGAGCATGCTCGGCCGGCACTCGGGAGCAATTTTCGAGTAGTAGCGTACGCATTTTATAATCTGTACGCTAATGCATACGCATCTTCTAATCTGTACACTAACGCGTACGCATCTTATAAATTTGTATGCTAATGCGTACAAATTACAAGATGCGTACGCATTAGCGTACAGATTAGAAGATGCGTACGCTACTACTCGAAAAATTGCTCCCGAGCATGCTCGCTCATCTCTAATGGCAGCCCTTGAAACTGCTGATTTGGTGGGGGGGGTACACAGAGTTGGACCCCCACCAATGTGATATCAGTGACCGATCCTTAAAGGGTATGCATACTTTCACAATTTTTTAAATAGTTCCAGTGCTTGTAATGTGAATAGACATGAGCAAAGTTTTGAAAAATTCGATTTGGCTGCTTTGCCGAACTTTGTCACAAATCGCTTTTCACTGTATAGATCGGGCGCAATGACGGGGGAATGGCGATCACTCAAACTCCCCCCTCCCCCCAGAATTTTACCCCTCAGATGCCCAGTTCACAACATCAACTCCCATCTTGATTGAAGAAAACTCGCCAAAGGACCTGCGGCTAGTATGATGGCGTCACCACGTGATCACGCTGGGAGCACGAGTAGATGTCATCACTGATGCAGTCACTGCGTGCGCCTATGCCCCATATGGAGTATGAGGAGGATCCGACTACACAGGGCTCCTTTGTAGTTGGTAACCATGCACCTAGTTTCTAGTGAGACCAAATGGACTACCAGGATATTGACAAGTAAGAATACAGTGCTGACTCTAGTGCCAAGTTCTTTCTATGTGATCGTGACCCAGAAGTCCAGCTGAAGTCCTGGTAGTTGGATAGCAGGGTCTGAAATCATCTTCAGGCACCAATTTCCCTGGCAACCTGAAACCGCCAAGTGGAGACAGAAGAAGAGCTGTAGACCAATCCATCAAGCCTGTGGTCAAAGACTGAAGGTGTCCAGCAGCTTCAAAACCGTAAGCAACCATTGGGAGAAGCCGTGGCTGTTAACAAAGACTCACTGCAGGAACCAGGAGCGGTGAGTAACAATGACTAAGAAGAAACTTGAGCTTTGTCTTCTTCTACCAAGGTAGGAGTCTTATTGCAGTGCATGCTGTAGGGTTTGGACTAGTAGAAAGATCTCCTCTAGGTGATGTCTACACTTAGTGTTCTTCATCCTGTCACCAGGAAACTGTCCAGGAGGTGACTAGCTAAATGATAAGAAAAAAATGTAGTCAGTGGATTGGCCAAGGGTCAAAACCAGAAGTAGGACAACAGCTACCAGGTGACAAGTCCAAGGAGAAGGACAGAAGCAGAATCCATAAGCAAAGCCAAGGTCGAGGTCAGGATTTGAAGCCAGTAACAATCAGAAGAGCCAAGAAATGAATGCACCTTTGGTGAGTATCCATGGAAGCTTTTCCTTTAAACAGGCGAGACGTCATAATTAGTAAAAGTAACCCAATGAATGCACTGGTGGTTAAATTATTTTCCCTCTCTCCGTAGAGTCCCATGTAAATAACATCACTTCCTCACACAGCCACCTTCAACATTCAATCCCATGTAAATAACATCACTTCCCTCCCTTTACCCCCCCAATACACAGTCCCATGTAAATAACATCACTCCCCTGACTTCAGCCCCTCCAATATACAGTCCCATGTAAATAACATCACCCCCTCCCAAAGGCCCCTCCAACGCACAGTCCCATGTATATAGCATCACTTCCGGAACATTCAGTCCCGTGTAAATAACATCCCTCCCTTCATCCCAAATATACAGTCCCAGTTAAATAACTACAACTCCCAGCATTACTCTGCCTCTCCCTTCACTTACCTCTCCTCATAGAACACCTTAGTACAGATTCTTCCCCTAGAATTTTTCCTCTCCTGCACTGGTCACATGAAGGTGACAGCATCGCAGGTCCTTCTCAGCTTCCTCACTGATCACATGACCTGTGATGTCACCACAGGTCCTTCATCTCTTCCAGTGCTTTAGATTCAATTGTATTGCCCTCCTGAGGATGGCAATACAGTTGTATCTGTCAGGCAGGCAGGACATTCGGGGCCTGGGACAAAACATCAGGGGCCCAGGCCCGAATGTTTTAGCCTAGAAACGCCCCTGCTAACAACGCTCTTGATGTAAAACACACTATTATTAGGAAATGTGGGAAATTGACTTTCTACCAGCAGGTGGCACTGCCTTAAATATCACAGCTGGTGCCTTGCTGAAATGGGCAGTTGCCACCTGCTTTATCTGTATAAAAGAAGATGGTGGATGACCAGGGAAGAGCAAAAAGTTCACGCCTTGAACCCCGGCCATGGTCTTCGGTAAGCTGGCCGCAATTCATTAATCGTTTAAAATATTTTTACCATTAACTCATCTTGCAGGACATGCAGGGGTTAAACCGTTATTTATTTATTTTTTTTGCATGGCCGCATGGAACCTCGCTTAATGTGCGTCTGGTGTGCTGGTGATGAAACCTTTCCATGATGTAGTAACCGTGGTTAGAGAAATCTGATTGTGCTAGAGTCTGAAAACACAGCAGTCCCAGTACAACAAACTCCGAGACCTGTAAAACAACAGATGCCGCGCGGGTGACGACTGAATGGATTAAGATTACAACCACAGAAGGAAATACCTGCACAATAAAATGTTTCGCTGAAGGCGCACAGAAACCTGATGGGTCTAACAGGTGTGTCCACAGCAGAATATGAAGGACTACTATGGTCAGGACGTGATTGATGGCTGCCTGCTGGGCACCTTCTCTACAGTCATCTCACCATGATGCAGTATATACCCTATGTTCAATACATCAGCTATGTTATCCAGATGAATGGTTAGAATTTTTGGATTTCCTTCTCGGGACTAAGATCTAGAGGTACTGTCCAAATTTTAGTCTACTTGTGTCATAGAGACACATATGGAAAGATCAACTTGTTGGGGTTGGTACGCTCAGGCCTCAACTGATCTCCACAATTGTAGAAAGCTTGAACACCTTTGGTACTGTTAGATATCCACCATATACATATACACTGACAAGCAAAAGGGTAACAATGTTTAGAACCTTTGACTTTCAGGCTCCATATCTCACCATCCATTACAGCTTCCAATGTGAGTCTCCCATCACCCTATAGACAATCATCTTCGCTATCTCTTGGCTATATCTTGCAGCTACTTATCCTATGATTAGTTCTGCAGATTCTTCTCATGTAACTGCATTGTTACTGTTTTGCTCCTAAAATGCTAAATTTTTATTATTTTGTTAGCATTTTGTAAATCCACCTTTGGCTTTCAGCACTGCCTGAATCCTTCTAGGCCTGCTCTCCATCAGATTCAACCATGTCTCTACCGAAATCTGTTCCCAGGTCTCTTCTCCATGTTCTCAATGTTATACTGGTCGACTCACTTGGGTATGAATACAGCTTTTTCTTCACCTCTACCCACAAGTGTTGGATTGGGTTGAGGTCTGGGGACTGTGGGGGCCGATCCAGCTCCTCTACTTCATTCTCACTGAATCATTTCTTCACCAATCTCGACATATGCTTGGGTCATTGTCCTGCTGGAACACTATGTCGCCCTTTTCATACCCATAGTACTCAAGTGTACAAAGTAACTCATCTTGTATGATACTGACATGTAGCTCAGCACTGAGACCACCATCGATCTTGGTCAAATATCCAACGACTTTAGCTGTGAAACATCCCCATATCATCAGGCTTCCTTCATAGAACTTGACAGTTCCTTCAATTTGCCGATCCATTAGCCCTCTTTCCCTTGTTTCTTCCAGACCCATTTGCCCCCATCAGAGCCCAGTCTATTGACTTTCGTCTCATCGCTCCAAATCACCCGTTTCCAATCTTCTACTGTCCACACTTTTTTGCAAACTCAAGCCAACGCTTAGTGTTGAGCGAATCGAAGTCCACGAACCTGAAATAGTGTGAAAAAAACAAAAAAAAAAATCATACTTACCTGATCCATTTGCGACGGGCCGGCTGAGGCCATCTTGCTTGAAGATCTCCCACAAAATCCCATGCATGTGACGTCATCACTGGCTGTGCAAGATTTTGCGCCAGATCTTCAAGAAAGATGGCGACTAGCTTTTTTCAGGTTACTGTTCCAGACTTGTGTAATAGACATCGCACATTTGCACGGACGTCTGTGATTATTACGAATCATACGAGCCGCCTCGACTGCCAGAACTGATAGACCTTGTGATGAGCCGACTTGTTGACTCTGATATTTTGCCTGGACTTCCACCTGTTGGCTTTGGAATGGAGCATATCCTCTGTCTCTTTACATCAGCAGCTGCTGTTGTAAAGCCTTTCAGTTAATGTTTTATCTGAAAGAATCCAGGGAAACAGCAGATAGCAGGAGCTGGCAGAGCAGGGGGCGTGGCCAGCACAGTGACGTTTCGTGTACAGGTACAATCTCGAATACAAGATTAGCAGGGAGGCAAGCTGACATCACAGGTCATGTGACCCTCATTGAAACCTGAGAAACCAGCAGCTTTAGAAGCAGAAAGTGTATGGAAAAGCTGTTGTGTTTGACTAGTTAGAAACATACAAAGGACAAAAAAATAACTTGGACAACCCCTTTAATGGAATGTTATTAGAAGGTTGGGTCCAGGAGTACAGCTAAAAGAGGAGCAAGCAGGAGTAGGAGGGAGCAATGTACCACGCTGCTTTACCTTGGGGTATTTAGATACTGGCCTAGGGCAGCTAACTTAAAAGGACTCTGTCACCATATCCATCGATATTGCTGGTCACACATGTACAGTGCATGCGCCAAACGCGCTGCCATGACGGGGCCCTGTCAGTCAAATTAGTGGGTACACAGCCTGGAAAGAAAAGGAGTTGAACCTCATGTGCAACTAAACAATCCTTGTTGCACCCAGGGGCTAATTAGCTTAAAATGAAAAGCAAAGCAAGGAGTCCACCAATCAAAATAAGACCAAGACCATTACAATGTACTGTCATCTCGCATGTAAGATGGGTTCATAATAATGTAATAATGGTTCCCTATTAGAGTTGATCGAATCCTAAAATATTCGGGGATTCGGAATTCGGCCCGAATTTTCCGCGGGATTCGTGGGTTCGAGCCGAATCACGAATCCCATTAAAGTCTATGGGAGACCCAAATATTTTTGCAGGGGCCAAAGGTTCTGCACAGTCAAGTTTGCCCCAACATATGAAAACCTCAGAAAAAGATGGAAACACCTTGGAAATGGATAGGAAACACCAGGGGCAGCATGTAGGGATGCCTCTGAGGCTCCCTAATTGCACCATTTTTTCTAAATCTGGCCAATAGTCTGGTGATGACCCCAAGGCAATTTTCAGGGACACGGTAATGGTGACCCACTTAAAAATGCTGCCTGACAACCTGGCGGTGAACCCCTGATTGTCTGTCTTTCAATAAGATTGCAGTGTAAAGCATGGTGGTGAGCCTCAGTAATAAGATTGCAGTGTAAAGCATGGTGGTGAGCCTCAGTAATAAGATTGCAGTGTAAAGCATGGTGGTGAGCCTCAGTATGACTTTTTAGATGGAGATTGCATGTGGTCACGTACTCCCTGGAACCCCATAGTCACCCCTTCTCTGATGTGCTAGCCCAGAACATTCTCTGCCCCAATTCGCAAGACCTTTTGCAGTCTCCGTGTGCTGACAGTGGGGATTTACCAGTGTTGTCTGAGAAGGTGGTGGACAATGGCGAGACACAGGTGTCGGGGGGTGAGGTAGTTGTATGGGAAGCAAGTTACAGTGGGGACTCCTTGGGGGGACTTTCTCATGATGGGACAGATTCAACTTGGGTGGATCAGGCACAGGAACAGATCATTTTTTTTTTGTGTGTTTATTTAACTTTTATTTAGCACAAATAACCACAGAGATATTTATTCGTTCTCTTCGCTGCGCAGTCTGGCGTTGGGGTTCGTCACTTTGATGGCGAGCTGTGCCGCTCTCTCCACAATGGTCTTTCGGTTCTTTGTGGAGACGTTGTGGGCGATTTCTGCACAGAAGGACTTGTTGCTCATCAACAGAACCTCGAGCTCCTTGACATTGTGGACCAGGAATTTGCGGAACCCTGTGGGCAGCATGTGTTTGGTCTTCTTGTTGCTACGGTACCCAATGTTGGGCATCAGGATCTGCCCCTTAAACCTCCTGCGGGCTCTGTTGTCAATACCTAAGGGTTTATGCCAGTTAGGCTTAATCTTTACATAACGGTCTGATTGGTGGCGGATGAACTTCTTCGTCCACTTCTTGACGATCCTGGGCTTAATGAGGGGTCGGAGAGCCGCCATGATACCGGTTCGGAGGTCCGCCTTCTCCGCAGACAGCCCGAGGAAGAGAGCGGAACAGATCAATTTTAAGTGTGAGGCAACATCAGCACCACAACCGCTTGGGAGAGGCAGTGGGTATTGTGTTTAGAAAGGCTGATGGGCTTCCGTCAGCACTGTGTGTATAGAACCCCATGGCCTTTCATAAAAAATTTGGTTACAAAGCTGCATGATTCCTGAAAAATTGTTTTTAGAAAGCCGGATGACTTTCCTGAAAAATTGTTAGTAGAAAGACGGATGACTTTCCTGAAAAATTGTTAGTAGGAAGCCGGATGACTTTCCTGAAAAATTGTTGAATATGCAACTCAGATGAAGAGGAGGAGGAGGAGGAGGAAAGCAAGCAATTTAGGAGGTAGCCTGAGGTGGGGATGAGAACTGGGGGGATATCCATGACCTGTTCATCTTGATGAACGTGAGGATGTTGGCGTTGTCGGTGGACAGGCGCGTCCGTTTGTCCGTAATGATACCCCCGGCGGCACTAAAAACCCTTTCAGACAGTACACTTGCAGCAGGGCAGGCAAGCACCTCAAGAGCGTACTGCGCAAGTTCTGGCCACCTTTCCAGCTTGGCCAGCCAGTAATTATATGGCGTGGAGTTATCGGTCAGGACGTTGGTCTGGTCCGCGACATACTCCCTCACCATCTTGCTGTACTGTTCCGCCCT
Source organism: Rhinella marina (assembly GCA_900303285.1). Taxonomy (NCBI): domain Eukaryota; kingdom Metazoa; phylum Chordata; class Amphibia; order Anura; family Bufonidae; genus Rhinella; species Rhinella marina. Next base: position 42,267 of record ONZH01027762.1, read on the forward strand.
GCTCTGCCTGCCCTGTGGCTGTGTCATACTGTCTTGCTGGGGTTTAAGAAACTTGGCAAAAGCATGGAATAGTGTACCCCTGCCCTTGGCGCCTACACTGACTTTCCCCCTCCTCTCCAACTTCAGCCACTGCAGTCCGCCCCCTGTTGCTCGACTGGTCTGGAAAGGCCTGTAGCAGTTTCTGAACCAGGGCCTTGTGGTAGAAAGTGACTCGGGTGCTCCTTTCCTCCACGGGTATAAGTTGGGCAAAATTGTCCTTGTAGCGTGGGTCAAGGAGGGTGTACACCCAATAGTCATTGGTGGACAGTATCCTCTTGACCCGGGGATCACGACAAAGACAGCCAAGCATAAAGTCTGCCATGTGCCCTACTGTGCCAACACGCAAGCCTTCAGCCTCCTCACTTAGCAGACTCTCCATCTCCTCCTCCCCCCCTTCCTCCGACCCCAATTCATCCTTCTCAGCCCATACCCGCTCAACAGGTAGCATGGAATCACCCCCTGATGCATGGTGCCCAAGAGTTTCTTCCTCCTCCTCAGCCTCCTCCTCCTCCTCAGTTTCGCACTGCGAAACTGACAACAGGGTGCTCTCAATGTCACTGTCTTCCCCCACCTCCTGTGGCACTGCTGAATCCTCAGATCTTAGGTTCCTCAAGGAGTTCTGGATGAGGCACAACAGAGGGATGGTGACACTGATGATGTGTGCATCACCACTGACCATCTCTGTTGCCTCCTCAAAGGGACCTAAGACCTGGCAGATGCCAGCCATCCACGTCCACTCCTCAGCATAGACATGAGGAAGCTGACTGGCCTGACTACCACCTCGGGGGATCAGCTGGCAGTCTACAACTGCCCTGCGTTGTTGGTACACCCTGGCTAGCATGTGTAACGTCGAATTCCAACACGTGGGAACGTCACACAGCAGCCGGTGAACACGGAGTTGTAGCCGCCCTTGCACAGTCCTGAGGGTCGCGGTGGTGGACTTGCGAAAATGGGCGCATATGCGCCGCACCTTGGTGAGCAACTCACTCAACTGGGGGTAGGTCTTGAGGAACCGCTGGACCACCAAGTTGAGCACGTGGGCCATGCATGGCATGTGAGTCAGCCCACCAAGATGCAGAGCCGCCACCAGGTTACGCCCATTATCGCAGACCACCATTCCTGGCTGAAGGTTCAGCGACGCCAGCCACACATTGGTCTGCCCCCTGATGCCCTGTAAGAGCTCTTCAGCCGTGTGCCTCTTATCCCCCAGGCTCAGCAGTTTCAGGACTGAAACTGCTGGCCATCGAGGAAATGAGACTTGACGATTGGGGCATCACTGCCACTTTGGAGGAGGTGGAGGTGGAGGAGGAGGTGGAGGCATAATGTGCCGGAGACACACAGACGGAACTATGTCCCGCAATTCGTGGTGTGGGTAGCATATGTGCAGCCCCACGATCGGTCTCTGACCCAGCCTCCACCAGATTGACCCAATGTGCCGTGAGGGAGATGTAATGTCCCTGGCCACCGGTACTCGTCCACGTATCTGTGCTCATGTGGACTTTACCACAAACCGCGTTTTTGAGAGCGTGGGCGATGTTCTCAGACACATGCCGGTGCAGGGCGGGGACGGCACATCGGGCAAAATAGTGTCGGCTGGGGACAGAGTAACGGGGGGCTGCCGCCTTCATAAGGTTGCGGAAGGATTCTGTCTCCACAAGCCTGTACGGCAACATTTCCAAACTAATCAGCTTGGCGATGTGCACATTTAGAGCTTGCGCATGGGGGTGGGTGGCTGCGTACTTGCGCTTGCGTTCAAATGTCTGCGGTAGAGACAGTTGAACGCCGCACTGGGACACATGAGTGGAGGAGAGGGAGGGAGATGGAGCTGGAGGGGTCCTTTCGGGGCTGGAGGCTGCAACGTCCTGGCTTGGACGAGACACAGTTGCTGGACTAACTGTGTCAACGTCACCAGCTGACAGAAGGGCAAACCATTTGGTGGGGTGTTTTCTCTCCAAATGTTTGCGCAGGCTACTAGTGGTCAGGTTGTTGCGTTTTGAACCCCTGCTCATTGACGTGTGGCACAGCTTGCACACCGCCAAACGAGGATCGGCCTCATCATCCTTAAAGTACTCCCAAACTAAGGAGTGGCGCATAGTACGGGCTGGAGCGTGACCTCTAGGAGCACTTGGGGAAGTAGTGACTCGGCCCTGGCTTCTCCCTCGTCGCAGCCCTCTGGCTCTCTCAACAGCTTGAAGTGCTGATGTCGCCTCACAGTCTGAACCACTGCCTCCAGTTGCCTCATCCACCCAAGTAGGATCTGTCCCCTCATCATCCCCCAGGTCTTCCTCAGACTCCACAGTGATGTCCCTGACAACTACCTCCGACAACAGTGTCTCGTCGTCATCTTCCACCAGCTCCTCAGACGCCACTGCTAACTCCCCACTCTCATAACCCGGAGACAGCAAAAGGTCCTGAGAATCAGGGCATAGCAGCTCGTCCACTGGCACATCAGGGAAGTGGTGGCTGAAGAGTTCCATGGATAAATTTTGTCCGTGGGACATACCCCTAGAGGGTTCTGGCTGGGGAGAAGGAGGGCGAGTTGGAGGACAGACACCCTGGCTCAGAGAAGTCGACTGGCTGGATGAGGGGCAGACGAAACGTGGCTGGACGTGCTCTCTGCAATCCACTGAACCACCTCCTGTTGTTGTTTGGGGTCTGTCAGAGTTGTAGGACGCTTCCCTACCAACTTCTGGAGTTGACCAGGCACCCTGACCTTACGTGTTTCCACTGTACCCACAGCAGCCGGCACTGTGTCACCACGCACACCACGGTCATCACCGCTGACCACAGCACCACCACGATTCCCACCTCTCCCTCCACGACCACCTCTTCCACCTCTCCCAGCTCTTCCCCCTCTCCCCCTGACCCTGGGGTTCTCCATGTGCACAGTAGCAGTATTATATTATTATAATTGTAAAGATTCAATACGGTATCTACAGACTGTGAGGTATATAGCAGGCTGATGAAATTTTTTTCCCAACTCACTGCACCGTGTATTACAGATCAGTGAAATTCAACGGACAATATAGATACGCAGGTAATATTATTTTTCACACCTATCCCAAAAAAAAAATTTACGCAGTTTGCGCAAATAAAACTGGAATCTACAGATCAATACGGTATCTATAGACTGTGAGGTATATAGCAGGCTGATGAAATTTTTTTCCCAACTCACTGCACCGTGTATTACAGATCAGTGAAATTCAACAGACAATATAGATACGCAGGTAATATTATTTTCAGACCTATCCCAAAAAAGATGTACGCAGTTTGCGGAAATAAAACTGGAATCTACAGATCAATACGATATCTATAGACTGTGAGGTATATAGCAAGCTGATGAAATTTTTTTCCCAACTCACTGCACCGTGTATAACAGAGCAGTAAAATTCAACGGACAATATAGATAGATATGCAGGTAAAATTATTTTCAGACCTATCAAAAAAAAAATGTACGCAATTTGCGCAAATAAAACTAGAATCTACAGATCAATACGGTATCTATAGACTGTGAGGTATATAGCAGGCTGATGAAATGTATACCCTAGTCACTGCACAGTCATGCACAGGAATATATCTGTTTACAGATGTATAGTTTGAGCTATGTGGCTGGACAAGGTGTACCAGGCACAGCTCTGCACAGAATACAGGCTTACAGCATATACTGAATTTTTCTCACAGAATCAATTAGTTTTTAAAAGACTGTTGGGGCTTCCTATCCTGCACAGAATACAGGCTTACAGCATATACTGTATAGTTTTCTTCACAGAATCAATTAGTCTTTAAAAAGAATGTTGGGGCTTCCTATCCTACACAGAATACAGGCTTACAGTATATACTGTATACTGTTCTTCAGAGTATAGTCTTTAAAAAGACTGTTGGGGCTTCCTAACCTAACTCCTAACTAACTGCTTGCTGCACACACTACACTAGCTAACACTGTCTGTCTCTTCTCCTTCCCAAAGCACAATGAGGCTGATGCTGCAGGTCCCTACCTTATATAAATTTAGGTCACATGTCACTGCCAGCCAATCACTGCTGGGGAGGTATAGGGGCTGTTACATCACAGCAGGCGTTCCCACAGGCTTCCCTTTGATGCTGATTGGCTGAAAAAAACGGGCATTTCAAACTTGCAGTGACGCACGAATAATCACGAGTCCGCGCTGCCTCGGGATGCCGAGCCGAAGCGGGCAATATTCGTGCGAATCACGAATATTGCCGCTTCGAATCGCTCATCACTATTCCCTATCTATCCTCTTACCTGACTACATCCATGCCTGATCCATTCTGGCTTCATCTATTGTCTGTAGAAGCTTCTTCGAGGTTTGCCATCTTCAAAGTCCATGTGTCTACTTCACTAGGATCTCTGGGGAAAAACTGGAAGATGTCTTTTCACCAGTGGCTAAGATTGAGTTCTAACCTCCCTTGTCAAAATGTCTCCCAGTTATGGTGGCGCATCCTACACCACCCAGCACATGTCCCGCCACCTTTCCTGGCTATGTTTCTGGATAGAATTGGAAGGAACAAAGTTCAAGATGTAAATTTCCAGACATTTTCTTAGATACTTTGGAGGAGATTGGCCCAAGAAGTATCTTCCCTGCTCTACTGATCTTGGTGCCTCCAGTTGACTTCAGGTCTTGACTATAACCCAATATACGGTATATGAGCATCCCTTGTGCATAATGCCTAGTCCACACAGGGGCGTAACTACCATAGCGTCAGACCATGTGGCTGCTATGTGGCCCAGGGCAAGAGGGGGCCCAGTCTTAGTTGGGATCATCTCCTCTTCTCCCGTGGGTGAAAACTTGATCAGGACTGTACCCTCTAAAGGAACAACTTTTAGCACGTGAGGCTGTGGAAAAAATGGCTTTCTGCAGGAAGAAGATGAAGATAACACATGTGAACCCGAGCGCTTCTGTAGTCCTCACTATTATGTAAGGTTACGTGAGCGCAGGACTCTGTATCGTAACATGAACATTCAGTGATTGCATTCCCCGATGTTATCCAGAGGGACGGTCAGAACTTTGGTACAAAATGCTATTCAAATCAATAGAGCATCCTTAGAAGGTTTGGCCCAGAAACACAACTAGGGGAGGAGCAGGGAGGGGGAGGGGCTAAGCAATGTGCCTATGCCATGCTGCTTTACCTTAGATATCAGCCTAGAGCAGTTAACTTAATATTTGCTGTGGATAAAGGAAAGCATGCATATGGCATTACAGGGATCATGACATTTTTGATGCTATGTGAGGCACCATATTCTTCCCTAGAAGTAAACTTTCTTTGGGCAATTATTTCCCAACTCAGCACCAACTGGATACTATCATTTTTTTATCTTTTGCAAATTTGGAGGCAAGCAGAGGAACAGATCACATGGATGCTAAATACAGCCATGAACATAAGGTCTAAATGAATTGTGATGAGGAGGGGTGGGGGTCTTGTAGATAAGGTGGAACCTGGTACCAGACTACATTGCACCAATAGGCCATTTCAGATTTTAGAATTTGGTGTCATGTTGGGGGTATGTAGTTCCAGTCAACACCCGTGGTGTGTAAGGTAGAAGGGGGGTTAATTTGGCAACTCAAAATTAGATTACAGCGGGAGAGTTCAACCAATCCTAGAATGTGAAAGACATTGAACTGGGAGTACTGGTTCTTATTGAGGAGATCTAGCTGAAAGTCACATGCAATGATCTATGGGGAAAAAAATACGGAAATTAGCTCTCCTCCAGAAGGAAGAACCATCAGGTAGCATACCAGTGGTCAAATGGAATTTCTCCAGTAGTTCTACAAGTAGTTCTTCATACATATCATCCTTATGACCTTGGCTCGTCTTGGCTTTATGGCCTTGGACTAACACCTTTGGCCTGGACCTTTTGTCTTGAACTTAGGTCTGTATCAGTGACCACAACCATTGTCTTACCTGACTACATCAATACCTGCTCCATCATTTTTACTTAATTCATTGTCTGTAGAAGCTTCTTTGAGGTTTCACAATCTCCAAAGTTCAAGAGTCTACCTCATTAGGATCTCTGGGGAAATCTGGCACATGTTGGCTCTCCAGGTTAAGGATTGACTTCTAACCCCTCCTGCCAAACTGTCTCCCAGCTATGGTGGCTTCTCATTGGCGTGTCCTACACCACCTGGCTTCTCATTGGCGTGTCCTACACCAGCCAGCACATGTCCCGCCATCTTTCCTACCTATGTTTTGGGATATTTAGAGACTCATAAGAAGAAGTTCAAGCAAGAAGAAATTTCCAGAGATTGTTTTGGATACTTTCCAATGGTTTTAGCCCAAGAATTATCTTTCCTGCTCTAGTGATCTTGATGCCTTCAAGCCTCAACTATAATAACTCAATATACCGTATATCAGCATCCCTTGTGTATAATGTTTATCACATACATTACCGAAGAAGTCTCCATGATGGGTCACAGGTTTCTTCAGGAAGAAGATGAAGATAACACATGTGTAGCCAAGCGCTTCTGCAGTCCTCACTATTATGTAAGGTTACGTCAGTGCAGGTCTCTGTATTGTAACGTGAATGTTCAGTGATTTCATTCCCCAAAGACGCTAAACAGTTTTGCCATGAGTCTAGAAATAGTAAAGTTACGCCATAGTGCTACATAAAATCCCCAACCCAGATGATAACGAAAATCGAATCCGGCTGAGCTCCCAGAAAACCTGCCATGATGATTACTCTAGGATTACCAATCTATAGTCAGACCGCACAGTGATATTAATATAATGAATCCCCTAAGGGTAAAGTTATTTTTGGCCATAAGTCAGGAAGAAATTTTTGGATTTGGCTTTCCCAATCTTTATATAAAACTGTCAACCCAACTTATAATGATTCTGAGTTTGGCCAAGAGGGAATCGGAACTATTGCCTGGCCTTTTGATTCATTTAAGGAAATTGCTCTTCAGCCCCTCGTCCCTATTGATGCTCGCTTCCCCCCGACCATGTGCAGCCATTGCCTAATCTCCCATACAACAAACAACCCGAAAATATGTGCACCAGAGACGTTCCTTCAATCCATGATACATGGTGAAATGCTGGAATATCCATAAAATCCTTGGACATTTCTGTGCCAACCATATCAGAATACCCATATACCTCCAGGATATTCCTGTGCCAACCAAAACACATATCAGAATACCCATATACCTCCAGGATAGTCCTGTGCCAACCATAACACATATCAGAATACCCATATACCTCAAGGATAGTCCTGTGCCAACCATAACACATATCGGAATACCCATATACCTCAAGGATAGTCCTGTGCCAACCATAACACATATCGTAATACCCATATACCTCAAGGATAGTCCTGTGCCAACCATAACACATATCGGAATACACATATACCTCAAGGATAGTCCTGTGCCAACCATAACACATATCGGAATACACATATACCTCAAGGATAGTCCTGTGTCAACCATAGCACATATTGGAATACCCATATACCTTAAGGATAGTCCTGTGCCAACCATAACACATATCGGAATCCCCATATACCTCAAGGATAGTCCTGTGCCAACCATAATACATATCAGAATCCCCATATACCTTAAGGATAGTCCTGTGCCAACCATAGCACATATTGGAATACCCATATACCTCAAGGATAGTCCTGTGCCAACCATAACACATATCGGAATACCCATATACCTCAAGGATAGTCCTGTGCCAACCATACCATATCGGAATCCCCATATACCTCAAGGATAGTCCTGTGCCAACCATAGCACATATCGGAATACCCATATACCTCAAGGATAGTCCTGTGCCAACTATAGCACATATCGGAATACCCATATTCCCCCAGGATTATTCTCTGTAAACCATTAAATATATTGGAATATCCATGTACCCCCGGGATGTTCCAGTGCCAACCATGAACCCTATTGGATTACCTGTGTACCCCCAGGACGATTTCATGCCAAGCATATTACATAACTAAATACACAGAAACTGAAACTGATGCTCTTGTGCCAATCATTATTCATATTGGAATGCCCATGTACCCCCAGGACGTTCCAGTGCCAACCATTATACAAACTGTAATACCTATATACCCTTGGAATGTTCCTTGGTTATCGAATACAGGAAATGGAAACCCTTATACTCCCAGGATGTTCTTATGCCAACCATAACACATATCAAAATACCCATATATACCAAGAATGTTCTCGTGCCAACCATAACCCATATTGGAACACATATACCCCAGAATGTTTTTGTGCCAACCATTACACATATCAGAATACCATATACCCCTAGGGTATTTTTGTGCCAACCATTAGGCATATTGATATACCAATGTTCCTCATAGGATGTTCCTGTGCCAACCATAAACCCTATTGGAATACCCATAAAGCCCCAGGATGTTTATGTGCCAAGCATAACACATAGCTGAATACCCGTATACCCCCAGGATTTTATTGTGCCAACCATTACACCCATATATCCTTGGGATGTTCCTTGGTCATCCAATGCAGAAAATGGAAAACTCTTATATTCCCAGAATGCTCCTATGCCAACCATAAACACATATCAGAATACCCATACATACCAAGGATGTTCGCATGCCAACCATAGCCCATATTGGAATACACATATGTCCCTGGAATGTTTTTGTGCCAACCATTACCCATATCAGAAAATCCAAATTCCCCCACAATGTTCCTGTGGTAACACATATTAGAATACACATACTGCATATGCCATGGATGTTCCCACTACTCCTATTGGAATACACATATATCCCCAGGATGTTCTTGTGTCAAGCATAACACATAGCTGAATACCCTGATACTCCTGGGATGCTCCAGTGCCAACCATTACACAGAATACTCATATACCCTTAGGACATCCCTGTGCCAACCATCACACATGTCTTGGTCTCACCACTATGTTCTGACAAGCCCCTCTTATGCTATGCTGATGGATGGAAACCATACGTGAATATTTTTGATTCCGGTTCTCCTCCACTTCTTGGGATGGACTTAAAACTTCTATAAAATAATATTTTTGTGCTTTCAGTCGCCATTCATCTAACGTGTTTGGACACCATTCCCACACTGCGTGTTATTCTTGGTACGGTCACGAGTGAATCATGTTAGACCAGCTTCTCTTGGAGATAGTCTGTACATAGTGGTCAGACTGTCGGCTTGTGGGTTTGGGATCTGCCAAAAATTCTACATTCCGTGACAAAATGAGCAAATCTTCATCCCCGATCTCAAGCTCAGATAAATTCACCTATTATATCTCTTCGAAAACGTAAAATGAGTAGAACATGGAAGATCCATTCTATGGAAGGCACATCTCAGGCAGAGTCTTGAGATGAGTTGCATTTTCTGTGTCAACCATGTGAGATAGGACACCACTGAAATGGTGCTATGCCGGAAAGTCCATCTGACTATGGGCTAAAATATCAAACACATGGACCAATCATCATCCACAATCTGTGTGAGGGTGACAGGGGTTATGTAATGTATGGCCTATAAGGGAATATGGGCATCATCTTGGAGCCATCTGATTGGCTGCATGTGTTATGGCTGTTTCCAGGGGCTGTCTGGAGCTGGACCAATATCAACAGGTGGCTCCAAAATCAAAGGGGTTGCCTGAGATTAACCCTTGAAATGGGTGTTCCAGGGGAATAATTGTATTTTAAAAAAATGTAGTTGGAACGGGTTAAAAAGAAAATGATTACTTGCGTCATTGATTCCCTGCATCTCACATTCAGAGGTTGCTCCGTTGTCTGCTCCAAAGCTTACCATGCAGGAAATGGCTTGGACTGGGGTCTGTAACTGTTTTGTGGGTCTGCAGTTGTTTCAGGGGTCTGTATTTGTGTCAGGAGTCTGTAGCTGTTTTGGGGGTCTGGTCTGGTGTCTGTATTTGTTTAGGAGATCTGTAGTTTTATAAGGGGCCTGGTCTGGAGTCTGTTTAGTTGGTCTGCATTTGTTTTGGGATCTGATCTGGGGTCTGTATTTTTTTGCAGGTCTGAAGTTGTTTCTGGGGTCTGTATATGTTTAGAGGCCTGTAGTTGTTTTAGGGTCTGGTCTGGAGTCTGTATTTGTTAAGAGGCCTGTAGTTGTTTTCGGGTCTGGTCTGGGGTCTTTATTTGTTTATGGGATCTGTGATTGTATTGAGGACCTGGTCAGGCTGTGATTGTTTATGGGGTCTGTAGTTATGAGAGTCTGATCTGGGCTCTGTATTTGTTTAGGGAATCTGTAGTTGTTTCGTGGTCTGGTCTGGGGTCTGTATTTGTTTAGGGGATCTGTAGGTGTTTTGAGGTTCTGGTCTAGGGTCTGAATTTGTTTAGAGGATCTGTAGTTGTTTCAGGGTCTGGTCTGGGGTCTGTATTTGTTTAGGAGATCTGTAGTTGTTTCAGGGTCTGGTCTGGGGTCTGTATTTGTTTAGGGGATCTGTAGTTGTTTCAGGGTCTGGTCTGGGGTCTGTATTTGTTTAGGGGATCTGTAGTTGTTTCAGGGTCTGGTCTGGGGTCTGTATTTGTTTAGGGGATCTGTAGTTGTTTCAGGGTCTGGTCTGGGGTCTGTATTTGTTAAGAGGGATCTGTAGTTGTTTCAGGGTCTGGTCTAGGGTCTGAATTTGTTTAGAGGATCTGTAGTTTTTTTGGTGGGTTTGGTTTAGAATGTGTCTTCTAAAGTCTGTATGCAGTGACTCAGTGGATCACTGCTAAAGGGTTAATACTGTCAATCACTGTTAAAGAATTAATACTCCCGTTCATTACTTCAAACTGGTTACTGTGATGATGATCTGTACACTGTGAATCCCAAAAGGTTATATATAGGTAGGAAGTAGTTAATCTGGCAGTTTTCGGTCATTTGCAGGGAGACAGGCTGCTCGGGTACAACTACCACCATCATAGCAACTGCCACCACTCTTGTCCTCTACACTGCCCTTGACTTTCCTGCGGCTTGCTATATGTATTAATTTTGGGATATGATGAAGTAGTATACACCATTTGTTATTAAGCATGAATGCTATATGTTGGGGGCATATTACCTCAAACATTGGCCCTTGTAGCACATATAGGGAGCCAAAAATGCCTTTCCACATTGATTTTTTTTTTAAAAGGATACTTAGATGGATCTTTTCCATAGTGAACGATGAACAGGACCCCGGCACTTACTTCACAGAAAATCTGTTCATCATTATGCCGTATGTTAAACTTTTGGCTCGTGACATAATTAAATTTAACACAATAAAACAATATTCCCTGTTGACTGCAACCTAGGACCACGTGCGCTCTCCACGAAAGGCTGGACTCTCTACGGATCACTGGATATCTCAACTGTTCTCTAGTAATAATGTCTGGTATTACGAGTCCAAATCTTAGGTGCAAAGAACAAGCAGCTGCTCCAGAGAAGAATAAGCGGAGACGCGGGGTGTCTGTTATGCTCGTAAAGCGGGTGTATCATTTGGCGGTGTATTTTCTTCAAGTTTAGGATGAAAATGAAGATAAGTCTCCATCATCCAGATGTTGGAGACACTAGAAGACCATTAGTAAGAAGTGACCATTAGTAATTGGGTGAAACATCATAGAATCAGCCCTATAAGATGTGCAGAGGTGGCGGTCGCATCCAGGCCCTGGTGCTAGTATTATAAATAGCACGAGTGGTGGGGGCCCTGGTACATATTTTACATTGGGGGCCCAGGAGCTTCAAGGTATGGCTTTGGAACTGCCCCAATGGCAGTGCTCTCCAACCAATGGCTCTTGAGCTACATACAAGTGCATCTCAATAAATTAGAATATCATCAAAAAGGTTTTGTTTTCAGTAATTCAATTCAAAAAGTGACCCCCCCATAAATATTATATAGAGTCATTACAAACAGAGTGAACTTTTTCAAGTGTTCATTTCTGTTAATGTTGATGATTATGGCTTACAGCCAAGGAAAACCCATAATTCATTATCTCAGAAAATTAGAATAATTAACCCAAAACACCTGCAAAGGCTTCCTAAGCCTTTAAAAAGGTCCCTTAGTCTGGTTCAGTAGGCAACAAAATCATGGGGACAGTCATCGTGCTATCCATTCTATCTGGAGGACTCAGCATGACCATATGCTAAATGGTCTCCTATTCATTTCAATGGGAAGATGTAATACTGAATTTCTCCAGCAGTGGCCACTGCAGAATAAATGCACTGCTGCCCAGAGCTTTCCCCGATCACAACTGATCAACGTAGATTTCAGCTTGTGAATCCTCAGTAATCAGCTGATCACCAAAGGGTTATCCTTTAGAGAAGTGGTGCCCAACCATTTTTCATCTGGGGCCGCACTAGACATGGAATAAATTTTGTGGGCCAGAACCAGGTAGCATTGCCAGAAAGAAATGCAATCATTAAAAGGAAATTATTCTACTAATTTAGATAACACAGTATTAGAAAGAAATGATAAACCAGAAATAATTTCTGTACTCACTATTTGATGTAATTTCATTAATGTGCCGTCTGCAGATGTTTTCCAGAAACCAATTTTGAAATGTCTGGATCAAAGTTTGTCACGTTGATTCTCAGCACAGAATGTATTTTTCGCCCTATAAGACGCATCTAGGTTTTAGAGGAGGACAATAAGAAAAAAAACCCCAATAAGACCTCAGCTCAGACCCCAATGTGAATAACCCCCAATCAGATCTCAGATAAGAGCCCCATGCCTCTCATATCACCCCCCAATGCCACTATCAGCCCCTAAATACCTCTATCAACCCCCAAATGCCTCTTTTAGCCTCCAGTTCCTCCATCAGCCCCCAAATTCCTCCATCAGTCCCCAAATGCCTCTATCAGCCCCCAATTGCCTCCATCAGCCCCCCAAATGCCTCCATCTGCCCCCAAATGCCTTTTTAGCCTCCAGTGCCTCCATCAAACCCCCAAATGCCTCCATCAGCCCCTCAAATGCCTCTTTTAGCCTTCAGTGCCTCCATCAGCCGCCAAATGCCTCCATCAGCCCCCAATGCTCCACCAGCCCCAAATGCCACCATCAGCCCCCAAATGCCTCCATCAGCCCCCCAAATGCCTCCATCTGTCCCCCAAATGCCTTTTAGCCTCCAGTGCCTCCATCAACCCCAAATGCCTCCATCAGCCCCCTCAAATGCCTCTTTTAGCCTTCAGTGCCTCCATCAGCCGCCAAATGCCTCCATCAGCCCCCAATTGCCTCCACCAGCCCCCAAATGCCTCCATCAGCCCCAATTGCCTCCATCAGCCCCACAATGCCTCCATCAGCCCCCCAATGACGCCATCAGCCCCCCGAAATGCCTTTTAGCCTCCAGTGCCTCCATCAGCCCCAATGCCCCATCAACCCCCAAAAATGCCTCTTTTAGCCAAAAACGCCTCCATTCAGCCCTCAAAATGCTCTTTTAGCCCCCATGCCTCCATCAGCCCCCAACTGCCTCCATCAGCCCCCTAAATGCCTCCATCAGCCTCAGTATATAAATAAAAAAAAGCACTTACCTCCCCTGCTCCTGGATGATGCCGTTCCTCCGCTTCAGTGCTCTTCTCCCTCCTCCTCCCTCGGCTGTGCTGTGAACTGGCGCGCACAGCGTGAGGACACAGAGCGCCCTCACACTGTGCGCAGCCCTGCACAGCCAAGCGGAGGACCAGGAAGCGGTGAATACAGAGTCTATACCGCTTCCTTATCCTCTGGTGCTAATGATCGCTTCCATAATGGAAGCGATCCATTGTTTCTAGAGGACTCAACATGACCATATCTTAAATGGTCTCCCATTCATATGAATTGGCAAGATGCAATACCAGCTTTCTCCAGCAGTGGCCACTGCAGGACAGATGCTCTTCTGTCAAGAGCTTTCTCTGATCACAACTGATCAACATAGATTTCAACTTCTGAGTCCTCAATAATCAGCTGATCACCAGTGGGTTGTCATTTAGAAGAGGGTCTGGTCCAGCTAAAACCAACCTTTAAGGGGTTTTCCAGTTTTAAGAAGTAAATAAACGTTTAGTCATCGTTCTATACATTGTATCTGGAGGACTCAGCATGACCATATCTTACATGGTCTCCTATTCATTTTAATGAGAAATATGTAATACCAGCTTTCTCCAGCAGTGGCCACTGCAGGATAAATGCACTGCTGCCCAGATTTTTCGCTGATCACAAATGATCGACATAGATTTCAACTTCTGAGTCCTCAATAATCATCTGATCACCAGCGGGTCGACATTTAGAAGAGGGTCTGGTCCAGCTAAAACCAACCTTTAAGGGGTTTTCCAGTTTTAAGAAGTAAATAACGTTTAGTCATCGTTCTATCCATTGTATCTGGGGAACTCAGCATGACCATATCTTACATGGTCTCCTATTCATTTGAATGGGAAAGATGCAATACCAGATTTCTCCAGCAGTGGCCACTGCAGAATAAATGCACTGCTGCCCAGAGCTTTCCCCGATCACAACTGATCAGAGGGGATTTCAGTTTCTGAACCCTCAATAATCAGCTAATCATCAGTTGGGTCAGCCTCTGTAGCCTCTCTAGTATGAAGGGCACAGTGAGTGTGAAACGGCTCTTCAAGGTCTTGAGAAGATCTGCAGGGTGCAAGCCACGGCTGATGCTCAGCGCTTTGTAATCAATATCTCAAACATCTGGAAAGCCTTCTCGTTCTCGTGATGGACCACTAACCATTAGTCCCTGTCAGCTGCACAGACATCAGTCCGCGCGCTTCCATCACCTTAATCTCCACAAGACAATTATCTCCGGCTGAGTCAGACAGTGAAAGTGACAAGGTGTCAGCGGAATGAGGATAGCCCAGCCATGGATCCTATGGGAGATTATCACCCTGCGTAATTTTAGAGCTCTTCAAAGCCTGGCGTGTATGACGGTATCCCGACATTTCCCTGCAAAACACACATCAAATATCTGGATCTGTACATCTGGCTTCTATATGGCGGCAGATAAGCGCAGACATTCCAGATGGCCGGGGGGACGCTAATAATTTTACTGGAAATGTGAGTGAATGGTGCGAATGGGTTCCTTATAATGTAATACATACGTGAGAAATGTTCACAAAGGTATGTACTACAACCCCCACTGTGCGAAGGATCAGCAGCTAGGAATGGATTAGCCCCCCCGCCCAGGCTTTGCATCTAAAGTGAGATTATATTAGGAAATCGCATGACTAGCAATTCCTTGCTACGGTCGTATCAGTCAGTCCCTTGAATTTTAGCTTCAGCTGTCAGGTTCCCTACTACAGTCTGACAACAATAACCTGCGTCTTTAAATTTTAATAGTCTGGGGCCCCTAATGATCAACAGAACAGAGGGGCCCCTTCAATGTGAATGCATGCTGTGCCAGAGGCCACAGTGCATACTGGTGATCAGACCCCCACCCACCACACAATGGGCCCATCCTAAGCAGAAAAGGGGCTATCCCTTTAAGCCAGTGTGCCATGGTGTGCTCCCAGGTAGGTAGGTATAAGTAGAGTAGGTCGTTGGGGTCTGACAAGTACGGATAGGGTCTACGGTTATGAAAACAAACCAAAAGGAATATGTGAACAGAGGCTAAGAAGCTGAAAACCTGACCTAGTCTTGTAACTGCAGTTTGCAACAATGTAGGCAAAACATATAAATCTCCTTCTTCCCTGCACTCCAGGTTCTTACTTACACTGATACTTTGTAACAAACTGTGTGAGAGAAATACTGGAGTGAGACTAGTATTCAACTATTGTAACCAAGAATGTTCATGTACACAGTGACTGCACCAGCAGAATAGTGAGTGCAGCTCTGGAGTATAATACAGGATGTAACTCAGGATCAGTACAGGATAAGTAATGTATGTACACAGTGACTGCACCAGCAGAATAGTGAGTGCAGCTCTGAAGTATACATACAGGATATTACTCAGCGATCAGTACAGGATAAGTAATGTATGTACACAGTGACTGCACCAGCAGAATAGTGAGTGCAGCTCTGGAGTATAATACAGGATGTAACTCAGGATCAGTACAGGATAAGTAATGTATGTACACAGGTGACTGCACCAGCAGAATAGTGACGTGCAGCTCTGAAGTATAATACAGGATGTAACTCAGGATCAGTACAGGATAAGTAATGTATGTACACAGTGACTGCACCAGCAGAATAGTGGAGTGCAGCTCTGGAGTATAATACAGGATGTAACTCAGGATCAGTACAGGATAAGTAATGTAATGTATGTACACAGTGACTGAACCAGCAGAATAGTGAGTGCAGCTCTGAAGTATAATACAGGAATGTAACTCAGGATCAGTAACAGGATAAGTAATGTATGTACACAGGTGACCTCCACCAGCAGAATAGTGAGTGCAGCTCTGGAGTATAATACAGGATGTAACTCAGGATCAGTACAGGATAAGTAAATGTATGTACACAGTGACTGCACCAGCAGAATAGTGAGTGCAGCTCTGGAGTGTAATACAGGATGTAACTCAGGATCAGTACAGGATAAGTAATGTATGTACACAGTGACTGCACCAGCAGAATAGTGAGTGCAGCTCTGGAGTGTAATACAGGATGTAACTCAGGATCAGTACAGGATAAGTAATGTATGTACACAGTGACTGCACCAGCAGAATAGTGAGTGCAGCTCTGGAGTATAATACAGGATGTAACTCAGGATCAGTACAGGATAAGTAAGTAATGTATGTACAACAGTGACTGAACCAGCAGAATAGTGAGTGCAGCTCTGAAGTATAATACAGGATGTAACTCAGGATCAGTACAGGATAAGTAATGTATGTACACAGTGACTCCACCAGCAGAATAGTGAGTGCAGCTCTGGAGTATAATACAGGATGTAACTCAGGATCAGTACAGGATAAGTAATGTATGTACACAGTGACTGCACCAGCAGAATAGTGAGTGCAGCTCTGGAGTATAATACAGGATGTAACTCAGGATCAGTACAGGATAAGTATTGTATGTACACAGTGACTGCACCAGCAGAATAGTGAGTGTTCATGTCAGGTGTTCACTGTGTCATAGACTGAGGGTGGAAGTCTATTCTTGAACTAGCAAAGGAGACTTTGCCCTACCTGTCTATCACAGTGCTAGGGTGACAAGGCCATTCTAAAGAATCAATTTAACAAGGAAAACAGGCCCCACTCAAGGGTTATATACATCCTACATATGCATGTATATACACATGCAGGAAATAACAAATATCAGTATACTGTTATGGTGTATATCACTTTATTATACCACAAATGCTAGACAAGTCAAGCTAACTAGCACCACAGCTATACTGACAGTTGGCACGACAGGTAGGTGTGACCGGCAACGGGCAGCCAGGTGTCAACACATAGTGCCAGCACCCAGACTTCCCGATCGATATGGATGTCATGAGGACTACGTCGCTGCGGGCAACAGCAAAGAAGCTCCCATGGTCCATAGGGTGCCCCAAGGCAACATAATTCGTGGCACACTGCTGCTACCACAGGTGCAGTCCACCGAACCAATGTGCCAACCAGTCGTCTGTCGTAAATCACTAGTGGTATCTATCTATCTATCTATCTATCTATCTATCTATCTATCTATCTACATTATCTATCTATCTATCTGTCTGTCTGTCTGTCTGTCTATCTATCTATCTGTCTGTCTGTCTGTCTGTCTATCTATCTACATTATCTGTCTGTCTATCTATCTATCTATCTATCTATCTATCTATCTGTCTGTCTGTCTGTCTGTCTGTCTATCTATCTATCTATCTATCTATCTATCTATCTAATCTATCTCTCTATCTACAATATCTATCTATCTATCTATCTATTTATCTATCTCACATCTGTCTATTATCTATCTATCTATCTATCTATCTATCTATCTATCTATCTATCTATCTATGTACATTATCTATCTATGTATTTTATATCTATCTATCTATCTATCTATCTATCTATCTATCTATCTACATTATCTATCTATCTATCTATCTATCTATCTATCTATCTATCTGTCTGTCTGTCTGTCTGTCTGTCTGTCTGTCTATCTATCTACATTATCTATCTGTCTGTCTATCTATCTATCTGTCTATCTATCTATCTGTCTGTCTGTCTATCTATCTACATTATCTATCTGTCTGTCTATCTATCTATCTATCTATCTCTCTATCTACAATATCTATCTATCTATCTCACATCTGTCTATTATCTATCTATCTATCTATCTATCTATCTATCTATCTATCTATCTATCTATCATCTATCTATCTGCAGCGTCCGGGCCGCAGTGTGGAGTGTGAGGGCCCACATGCAGTGACGGAAAGGCAGCACTGGTTTTTCCCTTCGGGCACACTTTGGTTTTTGGGGTCCTCCTGCTTGATGGCGGTCGAGGTGCCCTTGCTGTTTATGTTCTTACGGTGCAAGATAGGGTCCTTGTTTTCGTGACGTTGGCACCTTGAGGTGTAAATGTAGTACAAGAAGCAATGATGGGGAGAGTTGTGCAGCAGATCGTTTCTTTGCTGAAGAGTTCAGTTGCAGACAGTTCAGGACAGATGTGACTTACAATGGAGCAAATGATGTTACACAGAATGTCCTCAGATGTTACCGTCCTCACAGCTCCAGATAATCATAGACCAAGAAGTGTCTCTTTAGGCCCCTTTCACACGAGTGAGATTTCCGAGCGGGTGCAATGCATGACGTGAACGCACAGCACCCGCACTGAATCCTGACCCATTCATTTCAATGGGTCTGTGTACATGAGTGTTTTTTTTTTTCCTGCATCATTTCTGCGTTGCGTGAGAATCGCAGCACGTTCTATATTCTGCGTTTTTCACGCAGCCCTGGTCCCATAGAAGTGAATGGGGCTTCAGAGAAAAACGCATTGTGTCCGGAAGCAAGTGCGGGTACAATGCATTCACTGATGGTCGCTAAGAGATGTTGTTTGTAAACCTTCAGTTTTTTATCACGCGTGTGAAAAACGCATCAAAACGCAACGCACCCGCGCGGAAAAAACTGAACAACTGAACGCAATCGCAGACAAAACTGACTGAACTTGCTTGCAAAATGGTGCGAGTTTTCCTAAACGCATCCGGACCTAATCCGTCACGCTCGTGTGAAAGAGGCCTTAATCTAGGTGAAGCAGTCTTTTATTCTGCACATTGCTAAATGACTTGTATCTCACAACCAATAAATGCCTTCACCTCCGAAGCTGGCAAACACATTATGTAGACAGGTTGCTAATATACTCTTCCAACTTGACATGTGGAGATTTATTATCTATCTATCTATCTATCTATCTATCTATCTATCTATCTATCTATCTATCATCTCCTATATCTATCTATCTATCTATCTATCTATCTATCTATCTATCTATCTAGGTCATATCTATCTATCTATCTATCTATCTATCTATCTATCTATCTATCTATCTATCTATCATCTCCTATATCTATCTATCTATCTAGGTCATATCTATCTATCTATCTATCTATCTATCTATCTCTATATCTATCAGTACAGACCAAAAGTTTGGACACACCTTCTCATTCAAAGAGTTTTCTGTATTTTCATTAAATATGAAAATTGTAGATTCACACTGAAGGCATCAAAACTATGAATTTCCACATGTGGAATTATATACTTAACAAAACAGTGTGAAACAACTGAAAATATGTCCTATATTCTAGGTTCTTCAAAGTAGCCACCTTTTGCTTTGATTACTGCTTTGCACACTCTTGGCATTCTCTTGATGAACAAATCACGGATGTATTGCAACAAAATTGGTTTATGTCCCTTGCTTAAATAGAAATCAATTGTAGAAACTAGATTCCCAAACCCCATTTATAAGGAAAGAAATCCCACTTATTAAACCTGACAGGGCACACCTGTGAAGTGAAAACCATTTCAGGTGACTACCTCTTGAAGCTCATCAAGAGAATGGAAATCACTGTAGAAACTAGATCGCTTATATGAAACTAAAATATAACTCTTTATTAGAATCTTATTAAAAATAGTAAGGGAGGGAATATCCCTGAATCCTGTGTATTGGACTCATAGGAGGTGCATCTCCATGCCACCAGAACACCTTGTGGTCAAAAATCTCGAGATGTCACCCCCTAATGATACTGAATTTAAAAATGAGGTGCTTGAATCACTAACACATTTGTTGTACAGATAGTGGTGAGCTCACTGGGTCACTATCCTGTGATCCATATCGACTATAGCTCAATTCACTATCCCAGTGTTAGTGACTCTGTAATCACTCGGAGATAACAGGTATCTGGTGAGGCGCCCTGACACTATGGACGCTCTTTCCACCCAAACCAGCCCTCACGTTATTCCCCTGAGTGCACCTGCACCAAGGCTAGGCGCTGGTCATATGTATTAGGTTTGTCTATTATCTTTGTCTAATTGTGCCTAGCTCTACGCGTTTCACCATAAAGATGGACTCATCAGGAGCCGCACAAACATTCCCCAAACACACATGAAAGGTAGCCAGCCACCGCTTCAAACAGGTGGCGGCTCCGGCGCTACGATGGCGGTGAGGCCACCGCTTACCTCAATTCCTTAAATCACCGAAGGCCCTCCCCTGGGGGCGTGGCTACCACGGGGACGCACGCATAGACCAGAGGGGACGGAAACTCCGCCCCACCCCTCCTATCACCCGCCCTCAACCTGCGATAAGCCTCCCACTGTAAGTGTCAAAACACTGCACCAACGAGGGACCGTAGTGGTGGTACTTAAAGGGGTTCTCCGGGAATTAAGAAAATGAAAATACTTAAATATTACTTCACTCTAAATATATTCCCAAATACCTTACATTAGTTATAATGGCTTGTTTTGTATGGGGAGCAATCATTAGGAGAAACAAAATGGCCGCCGTCCTATTAGTACACACAAAACCTGTCCTGATAACACAGGAGGACAAGTTACTTCACGTCACTGAGGTAAAGAGTTGCCTCACCTTTCTCTCCACTTGTCATGGTTATGATCCCAAATACAGATAAGATCTTTATCCGAATCTCTATAGGAATGGAGTTCATGAGCAGATGTGGCTGATGAGCAGCAGCTCTTGTATGCAGTCTCCATTACCACAGTCTGTCCTGTCCGTCCTCTCTGTACTTCATGTCTCCTCTTGAACTCCATTCCCACAAAGAATAAGCTAAATATCATATTAAACTGTAGTCAGGATCATAATCCCTGACAGTCAGAGCAGAGGGGAGAATGAGGCAGCTCTTTACCTCAGTGTTGTGAAGTAACTTGTCCTCCGGTGTGATTAGGACAGGTTCTGTGTGCACTAATAGGACGGCGGCCATTTTGTTTCTCCTCATCAATGCTCCCAAGACAAAATGAGCCATTGTAACTAATGAAAGGTATTTAGGAATATATTTATAATAAAGTAATATTTGCGTATTTTCATTTTCTTAATTCCTGGAGAACCCCTTTAAATCATTGCAGTCATATTGAGGATAGGAAAGTCAGATTGGAATGAGGAATGTATAAAAATCCGCAAAACTATAGGTGAACCGTGTGGTGAAATAACCTAATCATGAATCCCACACGTTCATTATGTAGTAGCCATCTACATCCATAATATCTGCATCCATAATGTGATACATAACGCCATGTATTCCACAGACAGAATGTTACTACATCTATCACATTGGATGATAAACGCCATGTCCATGATCAGAGATAAATGGAGAGATCAGGAAACCCAAAGGTCGTGAAATGGAATCAGAAGAAGTTACAAGAAACAGGTATACGAAATATGATCATTGAGGCCTTGGGGACGCACAGTGCCTCTTTTTGTAATACCTTCTTGTCATAATCTCCCCCTCTGGAAGATCTTCTGATCACTTCAATTCCTTGAAATTGGATCACCCCTGCCTCGCCTTCATGTTGACTAAATACATGGCGAGCTATTGGGGTAACCACTTCGTTCTTGATGTCATTCAAGTGTTCACCAACACGTCGGCCAAACTCCCTAATTGTCTTGCCGACATATTGTTTGCCACACATGCATGTGGCAAGATAGACCAGGCCTCGAGTCTTACAATTAATGAAGGAAGTTATATAGTAACATTTTTGTGTGACTGTGCTGGAGAAACTGTCTCCCGTTTTTAAAACTCTGCACGCAACACACTTGCCACATCGAAAATTACCCCTCAGGTTACCCTGTAACCACGTGGGACGTGATGGAATTTGGAAGAAACTGTGGACAAGCCTGTCCCTTAAATTGCGCCCCCTTCTGTAGGTAATGGCCGGAGTGTCCTCCACCAAATGTCCCACATCAAGGTCTGATTTCAGGATCCCCCAAAATTGAGTCAGAATTTTACGTACTTCTTCATGTGCCTCATCGAATGTGGCAATGACACGGATCTTCTCATCCGCCACTTCCCTCGATCTTGGATCCAAAAGAGTGTCCCTGTTTATCGCCAGCGAATGATGACACGCCTTTTTGAGAACTCCACGAGGGTACCCCCTATGCAAAAAACGAGTCTGCAGATCACTCGCTGCCACCCGAAAATCCGCCAACCGGGAGCAATTCCGGCGCACCCTCAGATATTGCCCTTTTGGAATGCCCCTTTTCAGTGGGGTCGGGTGACAATGTTCCATTGTAACAGACTGTTTGTAGCAGTGGGTTTGCGATATAAACGGGTACCCAAATTCCCATGTTGATCCCTAAAGATAGTCAAGTCCAGGAATGTAATTTCTCTCTCCTGGAACTCATGGGTAAAAAATAAACCTAATTCACATTAAGGCTGGCGACAAACTCCTGGAACTCCTCCTTCGTGCCTGACCATAAGATGAACACGTCATCGATGAAGCGGAGCCACAAATTAATGTGCTCCGCCCATCTGTTGGCCTCCTCAGAGAAAATCACCTCCCGTTTCCACCAGCCCAGGTAGAGGTTGGCAACGGTGGGGGCACAAGGGCTCCCCATTGCCATCCCCCTGAGCTGGTGGTAGACACGGCCATCAAAGAGGAACACATTGTGCTCCAGTATAAAATTGAGCAATTCGAGGATGAACTCATTATGTGCCCATAAATGTGTTCCCCTTTGTCTAAGGAAGGCCCCCACAGCTCCACACCCTTTATCATGGGGTATGGAGCTGTAGAGTGCCTCCACGTCCAAACTGGCAAAAAGGACACCATCGTCCATCACAATGCCGTCTAATTTTTTAATAACCTCCATTGAATCCCGTGTATAGGACAGGAGAGCCAGCACAAACGGGCGCAATATTTCATCCACGTAAGTGCTGATGTTGTGAGTAAGGCTTCCCGTCCCTGACACTATTGGTCTACCTTTCAATGGGGTAAGCCCCTTATGGACCTTCGGTAAGGCATAAAAGCATGGAGTTTGAGGGTGTTTAGGAAGCAGGAAACTGTATTCCGATTCATTGATGAGTTTGTTTTCTTTTGCTGTGGACAGAATTCTCTTCAGTTTAATTTGAAAGGCATCAGTGGTGTTTAAGGAATTGAGGTAAGCGGCGGCCTCACGGCCGTCATAGCACCGGAGCCGCCACCTGTTTGAAGCGGTGGCTGGCTACCTTTCATGTGTGTTTGTCTGGGGAATGTTTGTGCGGCTCCTGATGAGTCCATCTTTATGGTGAAACGCGTAGAGCTAGGCACAATTAGACAAAGATAATAGACAAACCTAATACATATGACCAGCGCCTAGCCTTGGTGCAGGTGCACTCAGGGGAATAACGTGAGGGCTGGTTTGGGTGGAAAGAGCGTCCATAGTGTCAGGGCGCCTCACCAGATGCCTGTTATCTCCGAGTGATTACAGAGTCTGATAGTAAATTGAGATAGTGAATTGAGCTATAGTCGATATGGATCACAGGATAGTGACCCAGTGAGCTCACCACTATCTGTACAACAAATGTGTTAGTTATTCAAGCACCTCATTTTTAAATTCAGTATCATTAGGGGGTGACATCTCGAGATTTTTGACCACAAGGTGTTCTGGTGGCATGGAGATGCACCTCCTATGAGTCCAATACACAGGATTCAGGGATATTCCCTCCCTTACTATTTTTAATAAGATTCTAATAAAGTTATATTTTAGTTTCATATAAGCGATCTAGTTTCTACAGTGATTTCCATTCTCTTGATGAGCTTCAAGAGGCAGTCACCTGAAATGGTTTTCACTTCACAGGTGTGCCCTGTCAGGTTTAATAAGTGGGATTTCTTGCCTTATAAATGAGGTTGGGACCCTGAGTTGTGTTGGGCAGAAGTCAGGTGGATACACAGCTGATAGTCCTACTGAATAGAAGAAATGAAGGTCAGTCAGTCCGAAAAATTGGGAAAACTTTGAAAGTGTCCCCAAGTGCAGTTGCAAAAACCATCAAGCGCTACAAAGAAACTGGCTGACATGAGGACCGCCCCAGGAAAGGAAGACCAAGAGTCACCTCTGCTGCAGAGGATAAGTTCATCCGAGTCACCAGCCTCAGAAATCGCAGGTTAACAGCAGCTCAGATTAGAGACCAGGTCAATGCCACACAGAGTTCTAGCAGCAGACACATCTCTACAACAACTGTTAAGAGGAGACTGTGTGCAGCAGGCCTTCATGGTAAAATAGCTGCTAGGAAACCACTGCTAAGGACAGGCAACAAGCAGAAGAGACTTGTTTGGGCTAAAGAACACAAGGAATGGACATTAGACCAGTGGAAATCTGTGCTTTGGTCTGATGAGTCCAAATTTGAGATCTTTGGTTCCAACCACCGTGTCTTTGTGCGATGCAGAAAAGGTGAACGGATGGACTCTACATGCCTGGTTCCCACCGTGAAGCATGGAGGAGGAGGTGTGATGGTGTGGGGGTGCTTTGCTGGTGACACTGTTGGGGATTTATACTGAACCAGCATGGCTACCACAGCATCTTGCAGCGGCATGCTATTCCATCCGGTTTGCGTTTAGTTGGTCAATCATTTATTTATCAACAGGACAATGACCCCAAACACACCTCCAGGCTGTGTAAGGGCTATTTGACCAAGAAGGAGAGTGATGGGGTTCTACGCCAGATGACCTGACCTCCACAGTCACCAGACCTGAACCCAATCAAGGTGGTTTGGGGTGAGCTGGACCGCAGAGTGAAGGCAAAAGGGCCAACAAGTGCTAAGCATCTCTGGGAACTCCTTCAAGACTGTTGGAATACCATTTCAGGTGACTACCTCTTGAAGCTTATCAAGAGAATGCCAAGAGTGTGCAAAGCAGTAATCAAAGCAAAATGTGGCTACTTTGAAGAACCTAGAATATAAGACATATTTTCAGTTGTTTCACACTTTTTTGTTAAGTATATAATTCCACATGTGTTAATTCATAGTTTTGATGCCTTCAGTGTGAATCTACAATGTTCATAGTCATGAAAATACAGAAAACTCTTTGAATGAGAAGATGTGTCCAAACTTTTGGTCTGTACTGTATCTATCTATCTATCTATCTATCTATCTATCTATCTATCTATCTATCTCATCTGTTTATTATTTATCTAATCTTTACATATTTCATAGCATCTTTTTCTTTCTATCTATCTATCTATCTATCTATCTATCTATCTATCTATCTATCTCTGTCTGTCTGTCTGTCTGTCTATCTCTCTATCTATCCGTCTTTCTATCTATATATCTAATCATCTATCTATCCATCTATCTACCTGCCTGTCTACCTTTCTCTCTCACGTCTTGAGCTGACATGGCTGATGCATCCACCTTCCTTGGCTTGAATTTACATTCCAGGTTCACATGCAGCACTTTCTACCCGCTGACTTCTCTTCAAAGACATAACAGTGAGCGCCTCATCCCGGAGATATTTGGACTTGGATGGAGATGACTTTGGAGCCCTGATATTATTTTCTTCTGTCCGTCACCTCATCCGGATGGAATGCTCGCAGTTTTCGGGTCGCAGTGAGAGGGAGGTCCAGCGCTTGGCTCGGATCGTCGCCTGGAATGAATGAAAAACTTTGTATCATTTTGTGAGGAGAATAAAAATGAAATATTAAGGAATAATATGTCCAGAGACTTCTACCAGGAGGGAAGGATAGAATTTCTTTGGAGATGTAATAAAATTCTTTGGCACGCGTTTTCACACGTTGTAACCTACACCCACCCACCCGGCGACATTGCTTTCATGTTTTATGGGTATTGCACTCTGATCCCGCCTTTGTAGCTATGATATTTCCGTTTTACTGGCAGAAGCATAGCTATAGGGGGTGCAGAGGTAGTAGTCACCC
Source organism: Rhinella marina (assembly GCA_900303285.1). Lineage (NCBI taxonomy): Eukaryota > Metazoa > Chordata > Amphibia > Anura > Bufonidae > Rhinella > Rhinella marina. The sequence continues at coordinate 68,487 of ONZH01027762.1, forward strand.
CTGGGCCCGGCTGCCCGGGGTCCAAAAAGCCCCTCTGTCACATAAGAAAATACCAGTATTACACAAGGTACATGGTAGGTGGGGGTCCTGCTACAGATTTGGCACTGGAGCCCCGCATGACACCCCTAATTATAGGAACATGACCAGAACAAACAGAGAGAACCTGGAACCAACCCTGAGTAGCCTGAAAATGTAGAGGAGAGAGTATTGAGGTTTACAGTTGTACCTACCTTAAAGGGGTTGTCTCATGTTCTACCTCTATAAGATTGGCTGGGAAAGTGCACCCCGCCATGTATTTCCCGGTGCAGTGGTCATTACATATACTGTAATAATGGAGACACCAGGTCTACTAGGACAGCTCTGTTCTAGCACGTAGAGGGGGTCCCAAGTAGAGGACAACCCTCTATGGTGGCCATAAGCCCGAGATGGGAATGCCCTTCACAGGGGGATATTCGCGGGTCATGCTGAAATGAGAGTGCCCATTTTGAGAAATGTGGCTTATAAATAAGGGCATTGCTGAATATATTCACACCCCCTATATATTCATATCAGACCCTAGACCAGACCCCTTATACAGTATATACTTATAATATATTCAGATCAACCTACATTAATAGGAGACCCCAGACTTCTATATTAGTAACATAGTAACATAGTTTATAAGGCCAAAAAAAGCCCTCCGTCCATCCAGTTCTTCCTGTTATCCTGCAAGTTGATCCAGAGGAAGGCAAAAAAAACCCTGTGAGGTAGAAGCCAATTTTCCTCACTTTAGGGGAAAAAATTCTTTCCCGACTCCAATCAGGCATCAGAATAACTCCCTGGATCAACGACCCCTCTCTAGTAACTATAACCTGTAATATTATTACCTCCAGAAATACATCCAGGCCCCTCCTGATCTCTTATAGTGAACTTACCATCACCACCTCCTCAGGCAGAGAGTTCCATAGTCTCACTGCTCTTACCGTAAAGAATCCTCTTCTATGTTTGTGTACAAACCTTCTTTCCTCCAGACGCAGAGGATGTCCCCTCGTCACAGTCCTGGGGATAAATAGATGATGGGAGAGATCTCCGTACTGACCTCTGATATATTTATACATAGTTATTACATCTCCCCTCAGTCGTCTTTTTTCTAAAGTAAATAACCCTAATTTTGATAATCTTTCTGGGTCCTGTAGTCCACCCATTCCAGTTATTACTTTAGTTGCCCTCCTCTGAACCCTCTCCAGCTCTGCTATGTCTGCCTTGTTCACAGGAGCCCAGAACTGTACACAGTCCTCCATGTGTGGTCTGACTAGTGATGTGTAAAGTGGCAGGACTATGTTCTCATCACGGGCATCTATGCCTCTTTTGATGCAACCCATTATCTTATGGATTGCATTATTAATATCAGACCCTAAACCAGACCTTTTATATGCATTTATTATAATATATTCAGATCAACCTACATTAATATCAGACCCCTGACTTCTATATTAATATTAGAGCTCAGACCAGACCTCTTAAGTATATTCCAGACCCCCTACATTACTATCAGACCCCAGATCAGACGTCTATACTAATATCAGACCACAGACCAGACGTCTGAAATATTTGGACCCTATATATTAAAAAGGTTGTCCTACGAAAAATATTCAGCAGTTTTCAAACCAGCATGTGGATCTGAATACTTTTGTAATTGTATGCAATAAAAAAAATTTGTATAGCTACTGAGTTATTCAATACAATCTATATAGCGTCACCTACTGTTTGCTTCTTTTTCTTTCTTTCTTCACCTTACTGAGGTGGACGCACATGCTCAGTTCCATCCTTCAACTGCCCCTTGAGCTGTGATAGGGGGGAATCTGCAGCTAAAAACACATGCCCACTGAGTAAAAGCAGAAAGGGCATGCCTCTTGAGCTGACAGCTTAAAATAAATCTAGCAGAGCAATTTGAGCAATGAATGTGGAGATCTCTGGATCCATGTGAGGTACAGGGCTGGTTCTAGCTTTGTTAGAAAGAGATTGTCATGTACTATATGATGTCATTAATCATGGGATAAACTCTTTAATATCAGACCCCAGCTCATATCTCCTAAATATATCCAGGCCCCCTACATTACTATCAGACCCCCAAAAAGATTTCATGCCATCTTCTGGCAGCTAGGTCCCTTCACAGATCGCAGGTGATCACTAGAGGCTTCCAAATGAGGACAACCAGGGAACAATTTATTGTCAGGGGGCCATTCTCACAAAAGGAAAATTCCAAATACCTTAAAGGGGTTGTCCCACAAAAAATATTCTACAGTTTTCAAACCAGCACCTGGATCTGAACACTTTTGTAATTGCATGTGTTTAAAAATTCATTATAGCTACTGAGTTATTCAATAAAATGTATCTGTATAGGACCACTTAATTTCTTATTTCTTTGACCTGCTCACTGAGAGGGCCGCACATGCTCAGTTTCATCCTTCAACTGCCTCCTGAGCTGTGATAGGGAGAGCTGAGACAAGCCCCCCCCCCAAGCTATGATATGGAGAGCTGAGACACGCCTTCTGAGCTGTGATAGGGAGAGCTGAGACACGCCCCCTGATCTGTGATAGGGAGAGCTGAGACACGCCTCCTGAGCTGTGATAGGGAGAGCTGGAACCATGGAAAGGGGTTGTCCCATTACAATAACTTATTGTCCATCCACAGGATAGGGGATAAGTGTCTAACTGGCAGGGGCCCGATTGCTGGGGCCCCACTGATCACAAGAATGGGGTCAATGTTCATCCTTTCCAATGGAGCAGCAGACATGCATTGTTGGAGATAGCCAAGTACAAGATCTTGACTACCCAAGGCAGGACTATGGCGTTGAATTGGACGCCAGCATGCATGAGCGTCCACCATGTCTTTCAAATGAGGCAACATGAGCCCCCTCTCTCATGATCATTGGGGGCCCCTGCCGATCAAAAACATCCCCTATCCACTGCTTGAATGGGACTCAGCTGCAATACCAGATACAGCCTATGGACAATAGTGGCGCTGTTTCTGAAAGAAAGCCACCCACATTTGACTAATCTCATCTGACTGCTTTAAGAACACATAAGCCCTGACAACGTCTTGATCTTGATCTCATCTGACACCCCAATTGAAGATGGTTGACCTATTCTGCAATTCATTAGAAAAAAGAGCAGCCGAGAATCTTAGCTCCTGGCCGATCCACAAAGCTACCAAAACAATCCGAGGCGCTGGAAACTGTGCAGACTCCTTGAGACACAGCAGATGCTAACCCCGTCCCTATTAGTCTATGGGCAGGGTCATTCAAACACGGGTTCTGCTCTGCAATTACAAGCTATCGCATGAAATCACAGTTTTCTTAGCCGCATCAGCCCAGAGCGAGACTCCTCCAGGTTATGTCAAACTCAATTTGCTGAAGGAACGTACATCTGCTAATGAATTAACTGACAGGGAGAGTGTGCTGGGTTCGCACCGCGTAATTCCTAAACACACATGTAACATGACGCCGGGCCGATGAATTTCACACTTTTTATGACTTCTGCGCCCTAACAATCTGACCCGGGTGTAAGTCACATGAGGTAGATTTTCTGCACTGGGAACGTTTCGTCTTTTTTTTGGAAACCGAGCTTCTCCAAATATTTTTCGACAAAAGTAAAGGATTTATATATATTTTGCATCGATTTCTCGAATTCAAGGCGACGTTTGTTGCTGTTTAATTGGGAACAGATTTGGGGAAAGATGTAAAGGCAGCAGAAATGGAATTGCCTGGAAACCGTAAGGGGAAAGAGGTTCAGAGACCCCCCTTAATTACACATAACTCGCCCGTAGAAGAAAGTTTGAGATACTTACCCTTCCGAAGTTGTATCAGTTGGTCTCTCTGGAAACCAGGTAGGGGATGCTCCTCTTCTGAAAATCTTGCTTCCACCCATGTCATGTCCTTTATCAGGTTCCTGGTCTGTGGACAGGAAGTCATCATCTGTGGGCGGGGCCAGAACTATTCCTTTCCCTAGCACATGGGCAAATTGGGTCAAATCAGGGAGAGGATTGGTTCTGGCCCTGTCAGCAGAAGAAGTGATATCCTGTCCACATGAAAGGCTAGAAACCTGATGAAGGACGTGATGTTGGCAGAAGCTGGATTTCCAGAAGAGGATCTTCACGTGATTGGGTTCCCAGTAGACTGATCCATGCAACCTCGAGTCAGTAAGTATATTACAAACTTTCTTCTGCAGGCAAGTTATGTATAATTTAAAGGGGTTTTCCAGGTTCACAGCTGAACCCATACATATCCCCATCTTCCCCCACTCAGCATCAAAGCATTTCATGGCAAGGGCTTTTTCTGGAGATCCGATGACGTACCAGGTTCTCCATGCGTAAAGCTAGGCGGAGACTTCTGCCTAGCAGTGAGCCCGTTGACGTCACCGGCACTAATGGATGAGCTTTAGGGCTGCCCTAGCCTGTAAAACAGCTAGGACAGCGCTAAAGCCTGCCGATCAGTGCCGGTGATGTCACCGGGAACACTGCTAGGGGGATGCCTCCGCCTAGCAGTGAAAAATATAAACAAAAAAGGTGCAAAAAAGAGCATGTGCCGATGCTCACATCAGAGGCCTGCCTGGGTGAACACGGGGATATGTCTAGGTTCAGCTCTGGACCTTTTGGGTCCTTGGAAAACCACAGGACCCCAATCAGACCAGGGATCCCTTAAGGAGACAGCAGACAGGTTCTGTGTCATTTAAAGGGAACCCGTCATGTTGAACATGGTGTCTGATCTATGGACAACATGTTATAGAGCAGGAGGAGCTGAGCAGATTGATATATAGTTATAAGGGAAAAAATCCAGCAAAACTTGTAATTTATTCATTTAAATCCATGCGCTTTCAATGTTTAGGAGCTCAGTGGGCAGTCCTATCAGTGATTGACAACTACCTCTCTACTCAAACTCCGCCCACTGAATTGTCCTAAGCCCAGAACAAGCAGAGATTTATATGACTGAAACACAAATTTTACTAAATCTTTCCCCACAAATCTATACATCAATCTGCTCAGCTCTTTCTGCTCTATAACCTGCTGCCTAAAGATCAGACACCATGTTCAACATGACAGGTTCCCTTTAACTCTATGCTGGGAAGAAGAGAGTTCTATATCTGAAAAATAAAGCTTTGCATCCTTATCTCTTAGTATGGTGTCACCTTTTTTATTGTTCCAGTACATTTAAAATGAAACTTGAAGCAACTTTGTAAATCATTTTAACAAAAAAAAATTCATATCATTTGTGTCTACAGCTCCTATGCAGACTACAGTCATGGCCAAAAGTTTTGAGAATGATACAAATATTAATTTTTACAAAGTCTACTGCTTCAGTTTTTATAATGGCAATTTGCATATACTCCAGAATGTTATAAAGAGTGATCAGCTTAACAGCAATTACTTGCAAAGTCAATATTTGCCTAGAAAATGAACTTTATCCCCCAAAACACATTTCAACATCATTGCAGCCCTGCCTTAAAAGGACCAGCTAACATCGTTTCAGTGATTGCTCCATTAACACAGGTGTGGGTGTTGATGAGGACAGGGCTGGAGATCAATCTGTCATGATTAAGTAAGAATGACACCACTGGACACTTTAAAAGGAGGCTGGTGCTTGGCATTGTTTCTCTTCTGTTAACCATGGTTATCTCTAAAGAAACACGTGCAGTCATCATTGCACTGCACAAAAATGGCCTAACAGGGAAGAGTATCGCAGCTAGAAAGATTGCACCTCAGTCAACAATCTATCGCATCATCAAGAACTTCAAGGAGAGAGGTTCCATTGTTGCCAAAAAGGCTCCAGGGCGCCCAAGAAAGACCAGCAAGCGCCAGGACCGTCTCTTAAAAGTGTTTCAGCTGCGGGATCGGGCTACCAGCAGTGCAGAGCTTGCTCAGGAATGGCAGCAGGCAGGTGTGAGTGCATCTGCACGCACTGTGAGGCGGAGACTCTTGGAGCAAGGCCTGGTCTCAAGGAGGGCAGCAAAGAAGCCACTTCTCTCCAGAAAAAACATCAGGGACAGACTGATATTCTGCAAAAGGTACAGGGAGTGGACTGCTGAGGACTGGGGGAAAGTCATTTTCTCTGATGAATCCCCTTTTCGATTGTTTGGGACATCTGGAAAACAGCTTATTCGGAGAAGACGAGGTGAGCGCTACCACCAGTCTTGTCTCATGCCAACTGTAAAGCATCCTGAAACCATTCATGTGTGGGGTTGCTTCTCAGCCAAGGGAATCGGCTCTCTCACAGTCTTGCCTAAAAACACAGCCATGAATAAAGAATGGTACCAGAATGTCCTCCGAGAGCAACTTCTCCCAACCGTCCAAGAGCAGTTTGGCGATCAACAATGCCTTTTCCCGCATGATGGAGCACCTTGCCATAAAGCAAAGGTGATAACTAAATGGCTCAGGGAACAAAACATAGAGATTTTGGGTCCATGGCCTGGAAACTCCCCAGATCTTAATCCCATTGAGAACTTGTGGTCAATCATCAAGAGACGGGTGGACAAACAAAAACCTACAAATTCTGACAAAATGCAAGCATTGATTGTGCAAGAATGGACTGCTATCAGTCAGGATTTGGTCCAGAAGTTGATTGAGCGCATGCCAGGGAGAATTGCAGAGGTCCTGAAGAAGAAGGGTCAACACTGCAAATATTGACTTGCTGCATTAACTCATTCTAACTGTCAATATAAGCTTTTGTTACTCATAATATGATTGCAATTATATTTCTGTATGTGATAAAAACATCTGACAAACACACATAAAAACCAGAGGGCAGCAGATCATGTGAAAATAGAAGATTTGTGTCATTCTCAAAACTTTTGGCCATGACTGTATGTGTCTCTATGGCAACAGACTACAAACAAACCCTGATCTTGTAGTCATAATCTGCCCACTATTTCTATCAAATGTATGTTCGGAAGAAGTAAAGAAGGGATGGGGAGGAGTATAACTGCAGAATCAGGGGACACGGCTTTCTTTGTCTGTTACCATGGGTGTGCATAGATCTCCATGATGATACAAAACAGTAGGAACTTTTTTGCAAAGTTGCTAAGTATGGTCACAGCTAGTCTCCTGATGACAACTTTGAATGTTTTGTTTGGTTCTGAACTTCTGATCGCCCTCCCAATACTTCACCTCCTCAGCCTCCACCATTGATTGGTTGACTAGGAATCTCCAGGCAGGTCCTACGTGACGAACTACTGTAGGACCAGGAAGTGTAGACCAGCAGAATGTCAACAGCAGGGGATTGGTGAAGGTTTTTGTTTTTTTAACCCACTCTTCCCCATATATAAAAAATTGAACTGTTGGTCAACCCTGTTAAACATATATACACATGTCCCAATACATGGAAAGGTAACATATCTACATAAGATGCATAATACAGAAAACCTCAGGGAAACAGATCTGTCCTACAGCTGAACCCAGTTTTCCCTTTTGTGTGTGTTATGGTGCTCCCACCTGGATACTGTTGTTCCCTAGGGTTAGGCTCCAAAGCAATAAAGGGAAGAGTAATGGTGGAGGTGGAGAAATAGTCGAGTCCAGACTGACAGTTCACACGTGGTAACGGCAGAACTGCATAGCCAGGGGCTGGATGTTATACACCTATTATAATGGCAGACTGCATGCCTAGGTACTGGATGTTATACACTGCTGGTAATACTAGACTGCATGACTAGTGCTGGATGTTATACACCTGTGGTAATGGCAGACTGCATGACTAGTGCTGGATGTTATACACCTGTGGTAATGGCAGACTGCATGGCTAGTACTGGATGGTATACACCTGTGGTAATGGCAGGCTGCATGGCTAGTGCTGGATGTTATACACTGTGGTGATGGCAGACTGCATGGCCGGGGGCTGGATGTTATACACCTGTGGTAATAGTAGACTGCATGGCCAAGGCTGGATGTTATACCTCTATGGTAATGGTAGACTGCATAGTAAGGGACTGGATGTTATACACCTGTGATAATAGCAGACTGCATGGCCAGGGACTGGATGCTATACACCTGTGGTAATGGCAGACTGCATGGCTAGAGGCTGGATGTTATACACCTGTGGTAATGGCAGACTACATGGCAAGGGACTGGATGTTATACACCTGTGGTAATGGTAGACTGCATGGCTAGGGGCTGGATGTTATACACCTGTAGTAATGGCAGACTGCATGGCAAGGGACTGGATGTTACACACCTGTGGTAATTGTAGACTGCATGGCCAAGGCTGGATGTTATACCTCTGTGGTAATGGTAGACTGCATAGTAAGGGACTGGATGTTATACACCTGTGATAATAGCAGACTGCATGGACAGGGACTGGATGTTATACACCTGTGGTAATGGCAGACTGCATGGCTAGGGGCTGGATGTTATACACCTCTAGTAATGGCAGACTGCATGGCCAGGGACTGGATGCTATACACCTGTGGTAATGGTAGACTGCATGGCTAGGGGCTGGATGTTATACACCTGTGGTAATGGCAGACTGCATGACTAGGGGCTGGATGTTATACACCTGTGGTAATAGAAGACTGCATGGCTAGAGGCTGGATGTTATACACCTGTAGTAATGGCAGACTGCATGGCTGCAGGGCTGGATGTTTACACTGTGACTGGCTCAGCTGGATGTTATACACCTAGTGCTGGATTATACACCTGTGCAGAGCTGCATGATGGCTGGGGCTGGATGGTTATACACCTGTGGTAATGGTAGACTGCATGGCTACTATGGCTAGGCAGACTGTGGCTAATGTAATACAGACTGCCTGCATGGCTAGGGGCTGGATGTTATGGAACAGACTGATGGCTAGAGGCTGGATGTTATATGCATGGCCTGGGATAATGGCAGACTGCATGGCTAGGGGCTGGATGTTATACACCTCGAGTAATGGCAGACTGCATGGCCAGGGACTGGATGCTATACACCTGTGGTAATGGCAGACTGCATGACTAGGGACTGGATGTTATACACCTGTGGTAATAGTAGACTGCATGGCTAGGGACTGGAAGTTACAACAGAGCCTGTTACAATAATCTAATAAACCTAAGCACAACAGAGACAGAAAAAGTGAATATGACCAATCCCTCTTGCCCCCACTGTCCTTTGAAACAGTGTACAATGTATCAGAACTGGCTTGGAGAAAAAGTGACCTTGAGCCTGTAACATCTAATCAGAGGTTAGCGTAAATTTTCTTAACTACTCTAGAATAGTAAAGTGTGGACTCTAATACATAGTAACATAGTTTATAAGGCCGAATAAAGCCCTCTGTCCATCCAGTTCGGCCTGTTATCCTACAAGTTGATAGGTCGAAGGATTTTATTTTTTCTGGCACAAGGACTCCAATTTGTACAGTTTCAGGAGAGGGAAAAAGTGGCCATCACTAATGTAATGGTCCACAGAAGGCATTTTGACTAGTTTTGAACTAATATTGGTTTATTGGTCATCAATCAGTTACGACAAGAAGAAGCCAACCAAAGGAAAAATGTGATTGGTTCCAGTTGATGAAAAAAATGTTTCCGTTAGTTTGAACCGATCTGTTCAGTCATAATAACTATGAACTATTGGCCACTGTCGTCAAAAAGAGTGGGAGTTTCTTGGTTGCATCAACTTTGTTATCGTGCAATGATAATAATCTTTATAGCGCCAACATGTTGGTGTGGAGGATGCTGTTGAATGAAGGGATCAAGTTCTGAGAAAAAGTTTTAGATAAGGGAATGTGATATAACCTGTTGCCATCAATGTAGAGATTGTATGTGGCCGAGGGACCTTTGGGCCCCCTCAGGCACCATGGCCTGGATGTTCTCACTAGTCCTACATCCCCCTATAGCTAAGCTTGACTAACATATTTGCCAGTAGGAGTTTATGACCCCACCATGACACTATTAGCTCCCATTTACCTTATGGTAACCATTATTCACGATCCATGATTTCATCCCAGTATGAGTCTGATTTCCAGTAAAGATCTACATTTTCCAGGACAGATTGGAGCTTGATATCTTCTGAAATACCTGCCTGTCAGAGGAGCTAAAACATAACACCCTCAACAATCTCACCCTACTAAATCAACATTGCCACGTCTCACAGAGTTTTTGAAGCCGGAGGTTTCACAGACTAAATTGTTTTTCGAAAGTTTCGGAGAAAGCTGAGAGATATTATGAAGTCTGCTCGGACTATTCCCAGTGGTCTTATGAGGAACTGGCCTCTGAGGTGTTTTTAATTTCCGACTCGCCCGTTTTGCATTCCTCTGCTGCCCTTTTGGTTTCTTCGGCCCACGTAAATGAAACCGTCTATGAGGTAGAGATGAACTCGTACTGTGTATTGTACTGTGCGTGGGTGCAGAGTGTTTGGACGGCTGGTGGAGAAACTGGAATTCAAGACGGCTTATTTTATGGCGTTGTATTATCTTCCTGAATGCCGTTTACTACACTTGTGAAACTGAGAAGTAGATAAGCTTTTCAGTTTTTGAAACAAATTTAGTCCATGGAGCATGTCCTCCCGATTCAGGATGGTAGCATTCAAAGATCACCTTTAAATGTGGTATTTGTAAGGAGTATGGACTTTGCTAGGGAATGGATAGTGGTGCCATGTAGTCTTTGACAGCTGATTGGGTGGGTGTCAGGTGAGACAAAATTTGGGTCAAAAATTATGTAGTCGTAGTCAGGATTTAAAGCCATAGATACCAATATCTATTGTCTTCTGAGTTCTCACATTGGTAGTTGAAATTTTAAGCAGCTTTAGATGTTGTAAAGAGTATAGGACATGATGTACCACCTGTAAACTTACGTGGAGGATCCTAAAAATGACTCATGGGCCTTATTGCCTTCTATAATAACATTGTCTAAAAAGGCATTGACTTTCAGCGCTGCTTACCCTTAGTGTGTGATTATAGTGTGTAGCGCTTCAGCGCTTTTTACTAGTCCTCTATGGAGTGTTGAATCACTTTCAAGGGAGTGTATACAGTGAGCGGTAACTATCCTTACTATGGGTGGTAATCTTTCATTTCACAGGAATATCCACTGTGTTCTTCGGCGCTCGTTTAGGCTGGCGCATGCGTTCTCTGCACTCCGAGACGCCGGGCTCCACTGTATGGATTGTATTTAAAGGGGTTCTCCGGGAATTAAGAAAATTAAAGTACTTAAATATTACTTTATGATAAATATATTCCCGAATACCTTTCATTAGTTATAATGGCTCATTTAGTCTGGGGAGCAATCATTAGGAGAAATAAAATGGCCGCTGTCCTATTACTACACACAAAACCTGTCCTAATCACTCAGCAGGACACGTTACTTCACAACACTGAGGTAAAAAGCAGCCTCATCCTCCTCTCTGCTCTACTTGTCATCTCTGTGGGAATGGAGATGATGAGGAGACATGAGAAGAGTGTGGGGATGTGGTTAATAAGCAGCAGTTCTTGTATGCAGGCTCCATTACCACAGTCTGTCCTGTCCGTCCTCTCTGTACTTCATGTCTCCTCATGATTTCCATTGCTACAGAGAAGATCTTATCATCTGTATTCAGGATCGTAATCCCTGACAAGTAGGAGAGGAGGATGAGGCAGCTCTTTTACCTCAGTGTTGTGAAGTAACTTGTCCTCCTGTGTGATTAGGACAGGTTATGTGTGTCCTAATAGGACGGCGGACATTTTGTTTCCCCTGACGATTGCTTCCCAGACAAAACAAGCCATTATAACTAATGTAAGGTATTTGGGAATATATTTATTACAAAGCAATATTTAAGTATTTTCATTTTCTTAATTCCCGGAGAACCCCTTTAATTAGCGCTCTGATTTTTCACTTTCTGATTCTCCCATTCTCATACCTCCATGAGGGCTGATAGATAAATGGCACATACACCATACTTAACTATAAAATATAAAAGAGTCAAATGGCTCGCAAGTCCATCAAACGTCCTCCAATAGATTAAAAAAACACAGCCACACCAGAAGCGTTTCGAAAATCAAAGATTTCTTCCTCAGTGGTGAACACGCTATAATCACGCGCTAATGGTAAGCAGCGCTGAACGTCTAAAAAAGGCATTGACTATGTTATTATAGAAGGCAATAAGGCCCATGAGTCACTTTTTAGGATCCTCCACATAAGTTTACAGAAAATTGTGGATTAACTAAGGACATAAACCGCCGCATATTACTATGTTATGAATTGCTGGTGCGTGAGCTCAGCACCTGGCACTATGAAGGGACTGTGATTGGAAACTAAGCTTATATATGACTATAACGCTATTGTTTATTAATACATGTTTTATTAATGTTTTTATATATTTTTTTTTACATTAAACACCAAATAGGTTATCTCTGAGCTGACCATTACTTTATTCCAATTGTGCATACATTTATTTACTAATTTGGCTCTAGTAGGTCGCGCTCGATACAGGTCGAGCACCTTGAGGTATATATATCATGATGTACCACCGCCTGGACAACCTCTTCTGAGGGTATGTCTACAAGGCTTTATTTTTGTGTCGATTTTGTCATGTATACTGCGGCAAATCTGCATCCTATTGTTTCAGTGGGAATCCATTGTTCATGTGGTAGTCGATGTCCACATGCGGATAAACCCCATTAGATAGGACTAAGTAAATGATGACCATGTGAGACAAAGTTGAACCACGTCTGAATTTCAGATAGGGAAGTGGAAGTAACTAAAACGGTTAAATGAGCCAACTCTCCTTCCTGCTTTGTAGATGGGGGTCTCGAGCACAGGATCGCCTTCTATTAAGTCCATAGATGGAAATTTCCAGCCCCTTTATTGCTCTACCAAAAATTTGCTAAACCATTTGGTTCTGACCAATGACCCAACTACTAGGGCAACAGGCATAAAAACTAAGTAGATCAACCTCCACGTTTATGGTACTTTCACACAGGATGTAGTATGTAGGAGAAGAGCTACAACAAACACAGAGTGAAATCTGCATGGGTAACCTATGGATTTTGCTACAGATTTAGATGTGGATTTGCCGTGACTTTCTCCTTTAGCACTCCATTGCAGATAATCCACAGCGTCCTTGCCACATGTGGACCACCACCAGGGACTGAGATCTTGCATGGCAAATCCTCAATGTTTTTTAATAGCAACAAAGTGGAAGAGATTTGGATTTTTGTGCTGCAAATTACTTTCCGTGTGGACATATCCTGAAAGATGTACTAAGCTGAGAGAAGGCTGGACGACTGATGATGAGAGAAGGGGGGAGCATAGTTAATTAAGTCATAATAGAAGCAATAATAATCCTCAGGATTTTTACAATTTGCTCAATTTGTTTTGATGATTACGGTATATTAGAAGGGGGCCGCAGATTTGCTATGGGGCCCCATGGTTATGGACGTAGAGACTGCCATCGGGCTGAGCCGCAGGAGCTTAAGGGATCCTAAATGTTCCTGTAGCCCATATGGAGAGACAAATGCTAAAGTGTCGGGATGAGCCAATTTGTGTTTTCAAGCTCGGCGTACAAGGTTCGGGTTCAGGTTATCTAAAAATTTAGCTACCACGGACCATAACTTATGTTCTGTGGTAGCGGAATCCATAATGAAATTCTGCGGTAACCCAAACCTTGTACTCCGAACTTGAAAACACAAGTTCCCTCATCCCTACTAATGTGTCATACTTGGGGACTCCATAAGATTTTGCATTGGTGCCAAGGAGCTTCAAAAAACCCATCTGGGCTTCAGTCACTTCAAGAGGAAGTAATCTTAAGGGGTGCCTAAGGAAAGGCATCTCATTCTTAGTTGCCTATAATTTCTAAGAAGAAGCCAAAGATATTGTCAGGTTTATGTTAATTTTCTTAAACTTTTGTGCAACTTTTTAGGTGCTGAAAGAATCAAAGAACACTATAAAAAAACAACCAGAACCTGCTCCAGGTTATTGGTTTGGCAACACTTCAGATTTCCTTCAGGATATTAATCATTAAAATTCCAAGTCCTCCACATTGACCTCAATGCCTTGGTGAGTAACTGCTTCACAATCTACATGAAGAGGTTTTCACTTAATATACATGTATTCAATGAGGTAGAATTAATTGAGACAAAAAAAAAACACCCTACAAACATTTTCATGGTACTGAAGTTCAGGAGGACCTTGGCGTGTGGTACCAGATCTTTTGTAGACTGGTTTCCATTCTTCACTAAACTATCAAAGGTGGCCAACATGGGTGGACTTTGTAGTCTCCTATGTACTAGACCACTGATGGTCCATACTTTGTATAAGTGACTGCTCTGGTACTTTTTGCCAGAAGGTTGCATATGTGTGACTTATATAGGACTTATTCGGTATGGGTTGACTTTATCGACCGGTCTTCCATCTGTGACTACAAATCCTGACAGCCTGTGGAAGTTTTATTTAAAAAAAATTAAGAGTCACAGGTTGGAAGCCACTGATGTAGTCTAGGAATGGTAATATAGTATCATGCATTGAAAGTATTAGAACCACATAACAATATGATAAAGCAAATAGTAGTACGGCACCGGTTTGAGTGGCTGACAGTGATGTCCAGGATGCGCGTCCCTTCAGGAGTCCAGTCCTTCAGCTCCAAACTCAGGTAAATGTAAATAAGTGGAGACAGCATCCAAGTCTTGCGTTGAAATAAAAAGTCCTTTTATTCCATTAGAACACCCAAAAACATGTTACGTTTCGGCTTGACAAAGGCTGAGGTACAGCCGAAACGCAGCATGTTTTTGGATGTTCTAATGGAATAAAAGGACTTTTTATTTCACTGCAAGATTTGGATGCTGTCTCCACTTTTTTGCATTCACATAACAATATGAGATCCATCAACAGCAGCTTGTTGATGATTTCCAGGTGGCAATAGAAGAAAGAACAATTTATTAAATGTTTGAACAGTGTAAAAATGCATTGAGTAAACTGAAGTCCACACAAAGTATGTGACGTTTGGCCAGGAGAAATCATTGTTGGCCCAAACAAGTGTTTGGCCGACATCTATGTGAGGTGTATGGCCAACCTAAGCCAAGAACTGGATGGAAGGTGGGGCTTCACAGGAAGCATTTGAGACACTGCCAGTCAAAAGGGACTCTCTAACTCCTGTCTGCTGCCCCATTTCATTGGGACAGCCAGCGGGGCAATCCGAATATTTCCAGACACTTCCACAGAGGTTGCCTTGCATTTGGTCTTCTTGACTGGTTTTCACTCTATACTATGTTGACGCCTTGCCCATTGGATTCCTGCCTTCATCTCCTGGATGAAGGCAGATTCTACTCCAGATTCTTCTTTGTACTTCTACTCGGTCCCAGTCATCGACCTTGACTATCCTGCAACTATGCATCTGTACATCATGCTACCTTCTCTGTGACATCCATACCTCCATGTATGGATTTGCAAAGAGGTATCTTCCAAGAAAGAGACCCATCTCGCCAGCGCCACCTATTGGACGTGGCTCTCTCTGAGTCAAAATCCGACTTTCCAACAAGCTTTGGGACTTTGGGAATACAACCGGACCAGATATCCACCTGTAGACAGCTGTTTCGGGGTGTTTGCCGCTCATCAGTATGGAGTAGGATTCTAGCGGGCTCAGTGCAATGCTTAAAATAGTTTTCCAAGAACTCAAAAATTTTAGACAAAAACAGAGCTTGTTAAAAAATGACAAAAATAGACTAAAGGGTCCTTTACACGGACCGAGAATCGTACAGTTTGTTGCTAACGAGGTTTCATAGTAATACTCGTTAACCATGATCAGGCAATGTAAATGTGCTGCCAATTACCCGATGAACTAGTGAAATGCTTGTTCATTGGGTAATCCGATCATTTGTACACATGCAAGAACAGTGTAACGGCGCACTCCCTCCCTGCAGAGCCGCCAGTCTCCTGTGTCTGTGCCGGTATGACGACGTGGCCTGCATCCTCATCTCCATGGCAACGAGGGGGCGGGGAGGATGTGTGCGCGGCCGGTGTCCTCAATCCCCTAGACAACGAGCAGGGGAGGGTCTGAGTGCCAACGGCAATGAGTCGGCGCTCAGGTGTATGAAAATATTAGAGGGGGGTCACGTGGCGCTGGCCACGTCACAGGATCCATCTATAAGGCCTATTTAAGCAGGCAACCTGCTGACCATAGTTTGCCTGTGATTGGTCTACTTACCTTCACCTGCGTTTGAATTACCATTGTGACTTCTGTTTTGACCTCGGCTTCAATTTGACCTCGTCCACTGTGTTACCCCTTGTACTATGTTATCTCTTGGCTCCTGACCTCGGCTTGAATTTGACCTCGTACTTGCCATACCCCTTGAACTGACACAACCTCCTGGCTTCTGACCTCGGCTTGTATTTTACTCAGCTCCCGTGTTTTCCCTTTGATTTGACGTGACCTCCTGACTCTTGACCTCGGCTCGGTAACATTAACGTATCTATGTGTTCTGTCTTGTTTGTAGTTACCTCCTTTTGTTCCCTCTCCCTGTAGAGCCCTGCACGTACTTAAGCTAAGGACCACCGTCCAGTTGTGCCCCGTCAATTAGGACGGACCGTGCAAGAAGGTAGGGAAAGTGGTGTGGGTGAAGCTCAGGGCTGGACTATTCCCTACCTGTACCTTGACAATCAGGTTGTGTATACACGATCTCCTGCTGGCAAACAAAAAGTCCTAAGCAATCGCCACTTCCATACTCTTAAGGAGATCACTGCAAGTAAAGGCGGCAGATTCCTCCACCAGCGAACAGAAGATTATCGGGAAGAAACGCTTCCTTCCCGACTATCTGCTGTAATAATGTCCTGCATAAAGGGATCTTTACTCACCCGTCTACTTCCCAACCGTTCCATGACGCCTCCACTCATGGTGGTATTTTTTGCCAGTCTTTGCCAGTCTTTCTACAGCAATGGCATCCCTGATGTTATCGTTGAAGCACCAGAAACAAATCAAAACGGTACTGGTGTACCAGCACTGATGTGGACAGGTGGCTAAGTCTTCTTTTGTTACTTCATAATAATCTCTGCTGTTACCTAAAATTTTGGTGTCTCAGAAAAACCCTATAAGGGCAAAAGATGGGGTGATTCCTCAGAGTCCACTCCACACCCAAGGTTTAGTCATCACCAAACCAACTAAGACTACAGTGCACTTTCATAGCAAGGGACACAACCTCATAATTTCACCACATTTGACATATTTTATTTCCTCTTCACCTCCAGTTCTTGGCTTAGGTTGGCCATACACCTCACATAGATGTCCGCCAAACACTTGTTTCGGCCAACAATGATCTCTCCTGGCCAAGCATCCATCTGCTCTGAATGTGGAGAGGGTAGTAAGCCACTGCCAGAAAAGTCTCCTCTGAAAACAAAAGGGTTGTCCATTTTGAAATCCAAGAGCCTGAAGCTTCTCTCACCCAATGACAGATCTGGGAGGCCCCAACACAACAGATGGTTGGCTTGTCCCACTGAATTTGGTGGGTTTGTCTAACTTTAATATGCATGGCCAGCTTTAGTTTCAAGTTGCTTGCTCCTTGCATGATGTCTGATAATCTTCTTCTCTGTAGTCCTGGTCCAGGTCATATCTAGTCTCCTGTAGATTCTTTCGGAAACTTTTGCTTGGTTCTGATTGTTCTCCCACCACTGACCTCGGGTATCCGGTGACTTTATATCTGTATTTACTCCAGCCATGGACCACTCTGAGCAGAACAACTTTGGGATCTGACAGGGCATGTCCATACCTCTCCCAGAGAATGAAGAAGAACCACAAGCACGGTTTAGTCAAGTGATGGTGGCACTAGACGTTCCACTTTTTTAGTGACCAAGACAAAAAGGACAACCATTTGTCCATACTGCCTCCATTCTAGATAACTTCTTTATGGTTGAAGGAGTCACTTGCAACTTCCCCTATAATGGATAATTGGACTTCCCATCGAAGCCTAATTTTTAATCTCCAGAACTGAAACTTATGATTCAACAACTTCTCGTAAGTGAAATTTTCCTATAAAACTTCAGATTTTTCCATGTAGACTCGCAGCTACTAGGCAAAGCCAGCGATGTGATGAGCAACAGACGTCTTGTATCATTTTCCATCGGATCAGGCTGAAATCTATAACAAATGGTCGCTCTCAGTCATAATGATTCCCATCAGCCGCTTTCACGGCAAAGTCATCTGGACGACCATCTGCTCTTTAATAATTTTTCAATGTCAGATGCAGTGCATATGGTTACGGCCAATCGGCGTGACACACCGTAACTGTATGCTAGAAACCAACACAAAAATGTCTGACTTCATCCCATCCAACCGCAGCAGCAAATCTCAACATCACCGATGGAAAAAGGGGAGAAAAGGAGATCATTTTATTCAAAGGATAAAGGCTTCAAGACATTTGGGAAGCAACATGTGACTGTGGCAGCCAATCAGAAACAAGCATTTGTCATTTCGATGTGAGTTTCAGTAAACCAAGATGGTGTTAGATGATTTTCTAGAACTAGAATCCTTGGAGCTGACAGAAGGAAACTCCTCCTGGCTGCATGGGAAGCGTAATTGTTGACTTTATACATTTCATCCACAGCTGCATTCTTCTTAGCTCTAAGCTCAATTGTCTCTGGTATCCCCTGCTGGTTCAGTGTCTAACATCAGTTCTCCCTGGCATCGCCTGCTGGTTCAGTATCTCACCTTGAATGTCCCTGGAATTCTCTGCCGATTCAAAGTTTATTCCGTTGTTGGCTCTGTGTCTAATCTCCGTTAACTCTGGCAGTCTCTGTAGGTGCAGTGCCTAATCTCAACTTTTCCTGTCAACCCCTGCTGGTTCAGTGTCTAACATTAGTTCTCCCTGACATCATCTGCTGGTTCAGTATCTAACCTTAAATCTCCCTGGCATTCTCTGCTGATTCAAAGTTTATTCCCTTGTTGGTTCTATGTCTAGCATTCTCTGTAGGTGCATTGCCTAATCTCAAACTCTGTCATCCCCTGGTTGTTCAGTATCTAATGTCAATTCTCCTAGGCATCTGCTGCTGACTAAGTGTTTAATACTTCTAATACTTTGAAGGCATACGGCTCTAACCATCCGCCATTGGGTCCATTTCTAATCTTGATTCTCCCTGGAATTCCCTGTTGGTTTAATGTCTAACCTAAATTTTCCTACTCATCTCTTGCTGGTTCATTGTCTAAACTCAATTCTCACTGCCATCCCCTGTTTGGTCCATGTCTAGCCTTGATTCTTCCTAGGATTCCCCTGTTGATTTAGTCTTTAAGCTCAATTCTCCCTGGCGCTTCCCTCTGGTTCAGTATCTAACATACATTCTTCCTGGCACCCCCTGCTGGATCAGTGTTGAACCTTGTTTCTCCCTCACATTCTCTACAGGTTCATTGTCTAATCTTGATTCTCCCAAACATTCCTTGCTAGCTCAGTGTCCAGCCTCAATTTGCCCTTGAATACCATGGTGATGAAGTGACTAACCTACATTCTCCCACATATTCCCTGCTGGCTCAGAGTCTAACCTTGATTTTCCATAGAATCCCCTGTTGGTTCAGTGTCTAACCTTCATTCTCCCTTCCATTGTCTTCTGGTTGAGTGTCTAATCTCAACTCTGTATGACATTCATGTCTAACCTTGCTTCTCCTTGGTATTCCCTGCAGGTTCATTGTCTAACCTTGATGTTTTCCTAGGATCCACTACTGGTTCTGTGTCCAGCCTCAATTTTCACTGCATTTCTATGTTGATTTACTGTTTACCCTTTATTCTGCCAGGCATCACCTGCTTTATCAGGGTCTTATCTCAATTTTCCTTGGAACTCTACGTTGGTTTAGTGTCTAATAGAGATGAGCGAGCACTAAAATGCTCGGGTGCTCGTTATTCGAGTCGAACTTTTCCCGATGCTCGGGTGCTCGTTTCGAATAACGAACCCCATTGAAGTCAATGGGAGACTCGAGCATTTTTGCAGGGGACCAAGGCTCTGCCTAGGGAAGGCTGGGTGAAAACCTGGAAACCTCAGAAAATGATGGAAACACCACGGAAATGGACAGGAAACAGCAGGGGCAGCATGCATGGATGCCTCTGAGGCTGCCTAATCCCACCATTACCCCAAATTCTCCTAGTGGGGCATGTGTGGTATCGATTCTTCTCAGTTTAAAATCGTATACGTCCCCTATCTTGGGACCCTATATTTCATGGATTTTTCGACCACGGAAAAGGAAAAAGAGCTTGCTCTGGCCAGGGGAGTGTCTTTCCTACTGCAGCTAAGGGGACGTGTCCATGCTCTGCCTATCACAGGTCAGGAGGCAATTAAAAGAGGAACCAAAAAAAAATCTGTACAATATCTAATACGTCCCCTATCCGGGTAAATTGTTTGGAGAGAGGGCCTGTAGGTGGGGGGCAGGCTGGGGGGAAGGAGGTTTCGCTGGAAGAGCCAGAGGAATGCCCCCTGGGCTAGCGTGTGTGTTGGTGACAACAGCCGGATGTAGTTAGAATGACGACGCAGGACCCCAACTTAAAAATTCAGCATCAACCGGTACAATTGTCAATTATGAGCTCGATCAAGTGTGGCATGACTTTTTAGATGGAGATTGCATGTGGTCACGTACTCCCTGGAACCCCATAGTCACCCCTTCTCTGATGTGCTAGCCCAGAACATTCTCTGCCCCAATTCGCAAGACCTGCTGCTGTTTCCGTGTGCTGACAGTGGGGATTTACCAGTGTTGTCTGAGGAGGTGGTGGACAATGGCGAGACACAGGTGTCGGGGGGTGAGGTAGTTGTATGGGAAGCAAGTTACAGTGGGGACTCCTTGGGGGGGAATTTCTCATGATGGGACAGATTCAACTTGGGTGGATCAGGCACAGGAACAGATCAATTTTTTTTTTTTTTTGTGTTTATTTAACTTTTATTTTGCTCAAATAACCACAGAGATATTTATTCGTTATCTTCTCTGCGCAGTCTGGCGTTGGGATTCGTCACTTTGATGGCGAGCTGTGCCGCTCTCTCCACAATGGTCTTTAGGTTCGTAGATGGAGACATTGTGGGCGATTTCTGCACAGAAGGACTTGTTGCTCATCAACAGAACCACGATCTCCTTGACATTGTGGACCAGGAATTTGCGGAACCCTGTGGGCAGCATGTGTTTGGTCTTCTAGTTGCTACCGTATCCAATGTTGGGCAATATAGATACGCAGGTAATATTATTTTTCACACCTATCCCAAAAATAAAATTTACACAGTTTGCGCAAATAAAACTGGAAACTGGAACTGGAGAGAGGGCCTGTAGGTGGACCTCCGGAAATATTGTTTGGAGAGAGGGCCTGTAGGTGGAACTCCGGAAAAATTGTTTGGAGAGAGGGCCTGTAGGTGGACCTCTGAAAAAATTGTTTGAAGAGAGGGCCTGTAGGTGGATCTCCGGAAAAAGTGTGGTAAAAGAGTGCCAGTTGGACCTCTGAAAAATGGCGTTTTTTTGGTCAGCGTTGGATATGTAGGAGGAGTAGAGAAGAGGAATCGGATACATAAGTAATGTTAAATTTTAGATGCTTTCCCCCGGAGGAGATTTGAATTCCGGTGAAATCCAGGCTTTGTTCATTTTAATAAGCATCAGCCTGTCAGCGCTGTCAGTTGACAGGCGTGTACGCTTATCGGTGATGACGCCACCAGCTGCACTGAATACCCGCTCTGACAGCACGCTAGCAGCAGGGCAGGCCAGCACCTCCAAGGCGTACAGCGCCAGTTCAGGCCACGTGTCCAGCTTTGAAACCCAGTAGTTGTATGGAGCAGAGTGATCGGTCCGGACGTTGGTATGGTCAGCTAGGTACTCCCTCACCATCTTCCTGTAAAGCTCCCCCCTACTCTGCCTAGACTGGGGACAGGTGACAGTGTCTTGCTGGGGTGACATAAAAGTGGCAAAGGCCTTGGAGAGCGTTCCCCTGCCAGTGCTGGACAAGCTGCCTGCTCGGCTCCTCTCCCCCGCTACTTGGCCCACAGAACCATGCCCTCTGCTGCTAGCGGCGTCAGATGGGAAGAATTGTTTCAGCTTGTGCACCAGGGCCTGTTGATATCTATTCACTCTCATACTCCTTTCCTCTGCAGGGATGAGAGTGGAAAGGTTCTGCTTGTACCGTGGGTCCAGGAGAGTGAACACCCAGTAATCAGTGTTTGAAAAAATTCTTCTAACGCGAGGGTCACGGGATAGGCAGCCTAACATGAAGTCTGCCATGTGCGCCAGAGTCCCAATACGCAAGAATTCCCTCTCCTCACTGGCCTGACTCTCCATTTCCTCCTCCTCCTCCTCCTCCTCCAAGTCTTCCTCTTCAGCCCATACACGCTCAAGAGTTAAGGACTGAGCACTGGTACCCTCTACTGTCTCGCCGACATTCTCCTCCTCTTCCTCCTCATCCTCATCCCCCTCCTCCGATACGCGCTGAGAAACAGACCGGAGGGTGCTCTGGCTATCAAGCGACGTATCTTCCTCCACCGTCTCTTGTGACAAGCGCAAAGCATCCGACTTGATGCTGAGCAGTGAGTTTTTCAACAGGCAAAGCAGCGGGATGGTGAGGCTGATAATGGCGGCATCGCCGCTGACCATCTGTGTTGACTCCTCAAAGTTGCTCAACACCTGGCAGATATCAGACATCCACGTCCACTCATTGTAGACTTGAAGAATCTGAGAGACCTGACTACCAGTTCTGGTGGAAGTTGACATCTGTCAGTCTACAATCGCTCTGCGCTGCTGGTAAACTCTGGATAACATGTTTAATGTGGAATTCCATCGCGTGGGCACGTCGCACAACAGTCGGTGAGCGGGCAGTTATAGGCGGCGCTGCGCTGCCCTGAGAGTGGCAGCATCTGTGGTCGACTTGCGGAAATGCGCACAGATGCGGCGCACCTTGGTGAGCAAATCAGACAGATTGGGGTATGTCTTGAGGAACCGCTGAACTATGAGATTGAACACGTGGGCCAGGCATGGCACATGTGTCAGTCTGCCGAGTTGCAGAGCCGCCACCAGGTTACGCCCGTTGTCACACACAACCATGCCTGGCTTGAGGTTCAGCGGTGCCAGCCACACATTGGTCTGTGCCGTGATGCCCTGTAACAGCTCTTGGGTGGTGTGCCTTTTGTCACCTAAGCTCAGCAGTTTGAGCACCGCCTGCTGGCGCCTTCCCACGGCACTGCTGCTGCGCCTAGAGCTACCGACTGAAGGCGCCGTGCCCACGGATGGTAATTCGGTGGAGGAGGAGGAGGGGTCGGAGGAGGAGGAGGCATAGTACGCCTGAGAGACCGTGACCGAGGTAGGCCCCGCAATCCTCGGTGTGGGCAGTACATGAGCGGC
Source organism: Rhinella marina (assembly GCA_900303285.1). NCBI lineage: Eukaryota > Metazoa > Chordata > Amphibia > Anura > Bufonidae > Rhinella > Rhinella marina. The sequence continues at coordinate 91,723 of ONZH01027762.1, forward strand.
CCCAGGGTCATTCTCGGTCCCAGCCTCCACCAAGTTAACCCAATGTGCCATCAGTGAGATATAGTGTCCCTGCCCGGCAGCACTTGTCCACGTGTCCGTGGTTAGGTGGACCTTCTCAGAAACAGCGTTGGTCAGGGCACGGATGATGTTCTGTGACACGTGCTGGTGTAGGGCTGGGACGGCACATCGGGAAAAATAGTGGCGGCTGGGCATCAAATACCGAGGGGCAGCCACCGCCATGAGATTGCAAAAGGCCTCGGTCTCTACCAGCCTATAGGGCAGCATCTCCAGGCTCAGCAATTTGGAGATGTGGACGTTGAGGGCTTGGGCATGTGGGTGGGTGGGTGGAACTGTATTTCCTCTTGCGCTTCAGCGTCTGCTGTAAAGACAGCTGAACGCTGCGCTGGGACACATTGGTGGACACTGTGGAGGATCGTGGAGGCAAAGGTGCGGTTTTCCGGCGGGAGGCGCTCGTGCCGGGGTCCTGGGCAGGGGGTTGACTAGCAGAGGCAGCGAGTGATACAGGGGAAGGAGCAGTGGTGTGACCCGCAGGAGGTGGTGAACGGCCTTGGTTCCATTGAGTGGGGTGTTTAGCACTCATATGCCTGCGCATGCTGGTGGTGGTTAGGCTAGTAGTGGTGGCACCCCTGCTGATCCTGGTGTGGCACAGGTTGCACACCACAGTCCGTCGGTCATCCTCACTTTCTTTAAAGAACCTCCAGACTTGCGAACATCTAGGCCTTGCCACGGGAGCTTCACTATGTGAAACAGTTGCTGCTGATGCACCAGCTCTGGCCCTGCTTCTCCCTCTGGCCACACCACTGCCTCTTACAACCTGTTCTGGTGCAGCACTCGCCTCCACCTCAGAAGCACTGTCTTCACTCGGCATATCAACCCAGCTTGGGTCAGTCACCTCGTCATCCTCCGATTCCTCAGTCTGCTCCCCCCTCGGAATTCCTCCCCTAACAACAACTTCACCACTGTCTGACACCGTGTCTCCTCATCGTCTGACACCTCTTTACAAACTTCTTCCACTAAGTCAACATTGTCATCATCATCATCACCTACAGACTGCGACAGTTGGAAAACTTGGGCATTGGGAACGAGGTCAGCAGGAACCTGAGAAATGGTTTGTGACTCTGGGAAGGGTCCAGAAAACAGTTCCTGAGAGTATGCCGGATCGCATTCCAAATTTTCCTGGGAGGGGGCAGACTGGGGGATAGGAGGTTGAGGTGGAGGAGCCAGAGGAGTGCTCCCTTGGGTAACATGGGTGAACTGCGTGGAAGACTGACTGGTGGACAAATTACTTGAAGCATTGTCCGCAATCCACGAGATCAGCTGTTCGCACTGTTGTGGTTTCAACAGTCCTCTACCACGTGTCCCTGTAAGTTGAGACATGAAGCTAGGGAGTGTAGCTCTGTGGCGTTCCCCTGCTCCCTCATCAGCAGGTGCTGTCTCACCCTGCCCAGGACCACGGCCTCTGCCCCCTGCAGTAATTGAATGCCCACGCCCTCGTCCTCGACCCTTAGCCCTGGGGTTCAACATTTTCTGTATATGTGTATGATATAAAAAAAAAATAAACGGGCCTGGTGTACTGAAACCCACAAACTTGTTCAGTCTGGTTTAATTAAGTGACGTACAGAAAGTGTCACCTTGACAGAAAATACGGATTGGAGTGAGTGTGCTGAACTGTGACACACAGAATGGTTACACGCAGCTGTGTGAAATGGATTTGTATCACTGAGCTAAAACAACAAAAAACTAATTTTTTTTGTATATTTTGTTTTGGATTTTTGTTTTTTTTTTTGGAACGTGACGTGCAGAAACTATCGTAGAGCTAACTGACACCCTACTGACGGTAGCTATTTAGACTGCGACCCAGACAAATGTCGCACAGAGATTTTTGGGATCAAGCCATACACGTGACAGGCAGCAAAAGACTTGGTTGTATTCGGTGACGTACAGAAAGTGTCACCTGGACAGAAAATAGTGAGTGTACTGAACTGTGACACACAGAATGGTTCCACACTGCTGCGTGCAATGGATTTGTATCACTGAGATATAACATAAAAAAAAACAGGGTTATATATGGCGATAGCTGCACTACTAGTGCCAGCCAGCCAAGCCAGGAGACAAAAAAAAATGTCTTCTAGCCCTTAGAAGGGCTGTTGGGTTCTTTGTGGGTGATTCCTGCCTAACAGAGAACTAAATTCAGGCCCTAACACTGTCCCTGAAAGGCAGCAGCTCTATCCCTAACGACATCCAGACGGCATCTGAGCCGAGCACCGTGGCCAGTCACTAGTATATTCCAGGGTCACCTGATCAGGCCAGCCAACCCCTGCTATCGACATGTAAGGGCCCCACGTGATGCTGGGTGTACCGTAGAGTCTCCTGGCTTGTGATTGGCTGAGTTTATAGGCGCCAAAAAAGCACGATGCGTAAGTTGCCATTTCCTCGAGCATGGCGAGATACTCGTCCGAGCAGCGAGCACTTACGAGTACCCTAATACTTGAACGAGCACCAAGCTCGGACGAGTATGCTCGCTCATCTCTAGTGTCTAACCCTGTGATGGCTAACCTCTGGCACTCCAGTTGTGGTGACACTACAACTCCCAAGATATACACTTGCTTGGCTGAAAGGAATGGAGCATGCTCGGAGTTGTAATTTCACCACAGCTGGAGTGCCGGAGGTTAGCCATCACCAGGGGTGTAACTACCATAGCGGCAGACCATGTGAAGGCTATGGGGCCCAGGGCAAGAGGGGGCCCAGTCTTAGTTGGGATCATCTCCTCTTCTACTGGAGGTGAAAACTTGGTCAGGACTCTACCCTCTAAAGGAATAACTTTTACCAAATGAGGCAGTGGAGCCCAAGGGTCATTGAAAAGGGTTTAGGCGGAAACCCTTCTGTCCTGTGTGGGGGGGCCGGTTTGATCTTTGCTATGGGGTCCTTTCTTATCCATGTACGCCACTGGCCATCACTAACCTATATTCTCTCTGACATTCCCTGCTTTTTACAGAGCATGAACTGCTATAAGCCATTTTGGTATGAGTATCAATAAAACCAAAAATGACTACTAATCAGATGTAATTAAAAAAAAATTTTAAAAAACATCTCCTACACTGCACTGAAGTAGACTGTAATATACAATATCCCTCAAGATACAATATTTTCCACATACAATGGTCTTTTCTGACCCATCGTAAGTTGAAACCAGACTCAACATACAATGTCTCAGATTCAGATCCAACCAATCAAGAACACTTCTCTGGTAAAATATCTGTATAAGTTGCTATTCCTGATTGTTATATGTAAGGACTTGTTTTATCTGTCTTAGTTTTCTGCTTATTTTTCTTAAATCATCATCTTCTCTTATCTTGGATGATATTTTGGGACCAATTACTCAACTTACACTGGTTTCAACATACAATGGTCGTCCTGAAACCAATTAACCCCTTAACGCCCAATGACGGCTTATCCCGTCATGGGCAGGAGCCGCTTGCCGCCCCATGACGGGATAAGCCGTCATGGCATTAAACTGTCACCATGTCTGATGACATGGTGACAGTGCTGAGACCCCGGCTGTTACTTACAGCCAGGGGTCTCAGCTAACCAGCCTGGGACCAATGGGGGCGGTCCCGGGCTAGCGATCGCTGTGATTGGCTAGTCTGTTCAGTCTGTGTATCTGAAATAAACACTAAAATAAATAAATAAATAAATTTAACAATATGTATGTTATATATATATATCTCCCCCCCCACCCCACTGTTTTCTCTGATGGCCGATTGGGGGGGGGGTTAATGTGCGGGCGGCTGCGGCGGGAGTGCTGCCCACAATGATTTTTCAGGATGGCGAGCGGTTTTCAAGCAGAGTATCAGCATACAGCATACCCACTGGATCTTCAAGAACCAAGTGGGTCTGAGTCCAAAAAAGTGTTAAAAAAAAAGTGTAAAATTTTTTTAAAAAGTTAAAAAAAAAGTTAAAAAAAATCCCATTTTCCCCCCAAAACTCAAATTTGAAATTCGTAAAAAAAGATAAAAAATACCCCAAGCAAGTTAGGTATTGCCACGTTCGTAACAACCTGCTCTACAAAAATATCACATGTCCCGACCCCTCAGGCGAACACCGTAAAAACATAAAAATAAAAACAGGGTCAAAAAAAGCCATTTTTGTCACTTTACATCACAAAAAGTGTAATAGCAAGCGATCAAAAAGGCGTATGCCCCTCAAAATAGTACCAATCTAACCGTCACCTCTTCCTGCAAAAAATGAGCCCCTACCGGAGACAATTGCCCAAAAAAAAAAAAAAAAATACAGCTCTCAGACAATGGAGACACTAAAACATGATTTTTTTTGTTTCAAAAATGATATTATTGTGTAAAACTTAAATGAATAAAAAAAACTATACATGTTAGGTACTGCCACGTCCGTTACAACCTGCTCTACAAAAATATCACATTAGTTAACCCCTCAGGTGAACACAGTAAAAAAAAAATAAAATAAAAACTGAGCCAGAACAGCCATTTTTGTTTACCTTGCCTAACAGTGTAATATAAAGTGATCAAAAATCATATGTACCCCAAAATAGTATCAATAACACTGTCACCTTATCCCTTAGTTTCCAAAATATGGGCACTTTTTGGTTGTTTCTACTGTAGGGGTGCATCAAATGGGACATGGTGTCTCAAAACCAGTCCAGCAAAATCGCCCTCCAAAAACCATGTAGCGCACCTTTCCTTCTGCGCTTGGCCATGCGGCCATACAGTAGTTTACAATCACATGTGTTGTGTTTCTGTAAATCGCAGAATCAGGGTAATAGATTTTGAGGGGTTTTTTTGCTATTAACCCTTGATTTGTTACAGGAAAAAATGGATTAAAATGGAAAATCTGCAAAAAAAAGTGAAATTTTGAAATGTCATCTCCATTTTCCTTTAATTCTTGTGGAATACATAAAGGGTTAACACAGTTTGCAAAATTAGTTTTGAAAACCTTGAGGGGTGTAGTTTCTAAAATGGGGTCATTTATGGTGGTTTCTATTATGTTAGCCCCACAAAGTGACTTCAGAACTGAACTGGTGCTTAAAAAAATGGTTTTGGAAAATTTCTAAAAAAATTTAAAGAATTGCTTCTAAAATTCTAAGCCTTCTAACATCCCCAAAAAATAAAATTACATCTACAAAATGATGGCAACATAAAGTAGACATATGGGAAATGTAAAGTAATAACTATTTTGTGAGGGATCACTATCTGCCTTAATAGCAGAGAAATTCAAAGTTTGAAAATTACAAATTTTTCAAAATTTTCTGTAAATTTAGGATTTTTTTTATAAATAAAGGTGATTTATATTGACTCAAATTTACCACTGTCGTGGAGTACAATGTGTCATGATAAAACAATCTTGGAATCAGTCGAATCGGTGAAAGAATCCCAAAGTTATGAATTAATAAAGTGACACATGGCAGATTTAAAAAATGTGGCTTCGGCATTAAGTGTAAAAGTAGCTTCGGCCTTAAGGGGTGAATATTGTAACTTGAGGGACCACTGTAATATAAGGTCTCAACTAAATAGTTTTGGGGTCCTGGATTCCAAGTTCTTATGTCTATAATCTTGTAACAAAACTATGCTGTGAATTGTGAAATATTCTTTCAAAACCTCTACTAATCTGTAAGTCTTTATACCAAATTTTTGTTGGTTTTTATACAAAATGAAAAAAGTATTACATAGACAAACCACGCATGTCAACGGGAACTGTGCAATGCTTTATTTTGTCTTGTGGCACTGCGGAGATGGGCTTTCTTCTGAGATTCTTAACAGATATCTAGCGGTCAGAGCAGCTTTGATGGGACCTACAAACAAACAGGGAGAACCAAATGTGGACAACCGTTTTAATACAGAATGTGAAGATTTTGTAGTGAGTCTGTTTCAGTGAGCGACAGGAGTTTGGTTACATACAGCTGAATGTATTTCAGATCTGATTTATCCTTCAGATCTTACTTGGATTTCTGGCTATGAAGGGGGAAGAGAGAGCTGCACCATTCATAGTCTGTTCTCTATGAAGCTCCAAGTACATGGTACTGCTAAAGTATTTTTTGTAGTTTTTTGTGTTTATCATAACTTCAAAATAGATTTTTATAACTGGCATTTTAACCCCCTAACTGTTTTGCCCGAGTCCAGCTCGGGCAGTGTGAAAAGTAGCTAACTGGAGGGGGAGGGCTGCTTTAGATGGTGATATCTCCTCAATGGTAGCAGCTAGAAATGTGACTTGTCTTGTCTGAAAACTGACAGTCGAGGCTTTCATACAAGTCCAAGCAGCTAAAACTAACAGAGGAGAAATCACTGTTAGAAATCACGTCGAGAATAATCTCTAGTAAAACCTGTTTTTACTTTCATTTTCAGCTGCATTCACAGCATCCCGATTTCTATCAGTGTTATCTTCCTCTGTCCTGAAAATATAGCTGACATTCTGGTATTGTCTGAAAGCTTGGAATGTCTTCTTTAAAACAAGATTAGTTGCATGTTTCTAGCTGCTAACATTCAGGAGGTAGCAGCATCTAAATCAGCCCTCCCCCTCCAGCTAGCTACTTTTCACACTGCTGGAGCAGGACTCGGGCAGAATAGTTAGGTGGTTAAAGGTGCAGTAGAGTGTTTTCAGAACTATTGCCCACTCTTGGTGGACTATTGGTCCACTTTTAGGGGATTGGGCCTCATACATTTGGATCTATAAAGCAAGGTATCTTATGGCCTAGGTTATATATATACACTTTTTACATCATCTCCTGCTGTGACCACAGATGGAATAACAAGCAAAATAGTAGAAGGGAACGGAAAAGGAAGAATGTATCTTCTAGGTAGCATGCTGGATGCACCTTGGAGACCACTTGTAGTAGATCATCCAGATGACACATCGGTCTAAGCTGGTGAGGATGTTTCAATGAATGAATGAAGACAAATGTTTGGTGTTAAACATCTCAAAGGAAATGAAAAAGTAAAGCCAGAAAATGTGGGTAAGTTATTCCTCATATCATAACACAATGAGGTTCTCTGTGCATCTGTCAGGTACCTGCAGTGCCTTTGGAAAGTCTTCAGACCCTGTCACTTTTTTGACCTTTTGTTATGTTGCTCCTTGTGCTAAAAATAAAAAAATAAAGCTTTTTCCATCATTTTTTCAATACCCCTTAATTAAAAAAAATGAAAATGGAATTTTAGAAATGTTTGCAAATTTATTAAAAAGGAGAAGCTAAAATTTCACATGGACATATTCAGACTCTTTGCTAGGACACTTGACCTTTAGCCCTGGGGACCTCCCATTTCTTTGGATCATCTTTAAGATGTTTCTACACCTTTGGTTGGAGTCACCTGTAATACATTCGGTGGATTTAAAAAGACACAGCCCTGTCTGTATAAGATCTCACAGCTGACAATTCATATCAGAGCAAAAATCAAGCCATGAGGAGGAAAGAACTTCCTGTAGAGCTCAGAGACTGGATTGTGTGGAGGCTCAGATCTGGAGAAGGGGTCAAAAACATTCTTCTGCACTAAAATTTCCCAAGTTTGGAACAACCAAGACTCTTCCTAGAGCTGGCCACCCCAGCAAACTAAGTGATTGGAGGAAAGGAGTCTTGGTAAGAAAGGTGACCAAGAACCCAATGGTCACTCTGGATGAGCTGTAAAGATCTTGTGTGCTGATGGGAGGAACTTCCAGAAGGTTGACCATCACTGCAGCCTCCACCGATCTGGATTGTATGGTAGAGTTCAGTTTATTGTCAATAATTACACCCAAATCCTTCTCCACTCGTATACCTCTGTGGTCAGGCCTTGACTACAACCCAGAATATTCTTGAAATAATCAGTCATTTACCATATCTTATTTTATTGTCCAATAAACTGCACTAGGGAACACAGGGTACTATGAAGGGACAGTCAGATGCCCTTCAGAGGCTTCAAGTTGTAAATACTTAAAAAGATGTTAACATAGAAACTCTTTAAGAGACATTTTCGAACTTTTATTATTTATTTGTAAAGTTTACCAAAAAATTTTTTTAAAAAAAATCTGAAAATTTCTTGTAGAAACCTCCGAGATTTTTGCAGATTTTGTTTCTTTGACTTTACTATTGACCAATGTAAAAGAAACTGAATGTGAGAGAATTCATACTCCAAAACTTCTATCCATTACATCCTGTCTTCACTTTGTACCTTGAATGACACATTCATGGTTTTTGTGTTAGGCTCTTCCATGTTGGTGCCGGACATCCTCCCCTATGTTTCGAGCGTAATCTCTTTTTCCAATGAGTCTCCTCATAATATACTTTGCACATGATGTGGATGATTTAGCTTTGTTTTGTCAAGGTCTCAAGAACACTTGGTATTCTCAAAAGTCTTCACAAACTTCAGTGGTGTCCACAATTCTGTTCCACCATGTTCTTGTCCCATCCATAAGAAGCTACAGAAAATACCATATTGTGGACAATTCTTAGAAGTAATTACATGTAGAGATCTTCCACTTTACTTGACCAGTTTGCCAACCTCTGTCTATCATTCATGGTTACTCATAGCCATGATGAATTTTCTTCCCTATTGACCATCTCACTGGTTCAAGTATCATGATACTGTACCTGGTAAACCTGATGCAGATATAGTTGGCTTGACTCACAAGTAGACAAGAGGGTCCTTCAGTGGGCACAGGCTCTGACAGTTATGGGGCTAGCAGAAGGAAACAAGTGTGGAGATGACTTTGGATCCATTCACTTGGTTCTAAGGTTTATTTCTTTTTATCGATGGTGGGCCGCACCTCAGAATCATCTCCTTAAGTAGAACTGTAAGGAAGGGCGCTATCAAGGGTGTTGCACACTCAAACACTCAAACTGATTGCAAAATGATACTTTAATTCAATGAGACACATGCTTAATGGTTCAGAAATTTAGTTACATGAGAACACAACAACCATTCATCTCATTACTTCCCTCAGTGGTGCACTTTCAAGGATGCCCTTAGGGAACTGGATCCTTGGCCAAAGTTTCCACAGGCAATGAACACTGAAGTGTAACTTGCCATTACTCTTATGTAGCTCCTAGGCAGTTCTGGCCATTATTAGTCTCAGTGTAATTTACTTACCTGTCCGTGCTCCCACATCGAGCCCACTTCTCTGTGTTGGTGCCACTGGCAATGCACAGTCGCCCTGGCAACCAACCCTGTTGGCAGCAGGGTTGGTCAGCCTATCAGTATGTAGGGATGCTAGGCCAATCAGACTTGGCACCAGAGTACTGAGCGTGCTGACATAAGGCCTACTAAACAGATGACACCAGGCCAGTCAGACTGGGTGCTGATATCCCATGCTTTCTTACAGAGAGCTATTTAAACAGGTGACTGCTGTCCACAGGAGCCTGTGATTCATCTTCTTAGCCTCACTAGCGTATTATGAACTACATCTTGGATTTCTGGATCTGTGAATCCTTTGGATTGCCTCTGACTTCACTCCTGGCTGCCGATTTTACCGCTGATATTACCTCCTGGTGCTGACTCCATCTGGTATCAGACTCTGTGTTTGCCTCTTGTTTTGGTTCTGATGTTACTCATTGGTTCGGTCTCTTGATTCTGCTTTTGAATTCTGATTAGGTCTTGTTTTGCTCATCTGGTTCTGAAATGGCCTGTCTGAAAACCCCCTTGTCCTCCTTGTTCAGGTTCTGTATACTTAACTAGGTGAAAGACCGTCGCCCAGTTGGGGACTGTTGTTTAGGGAAGATCATCCAAGTAGGTAGGGGCGGTGGTGTGGGTGCAGTTTAGGGCCTCACTGTTCCCTAACAATCGTGACACTTCAGTTTGCACCAGGCCATGCGTGGGTGGCTCTCTCTGTTTTGGGTCACTCTTTTTTAGCAAGGAGGTTCCCTTTTCACCCACATGCTCTGGGTGTCTGGACTTAAATGCTAACTCCTTTCATTTTTGTGGCTAAATACACTCTCTTTGCAATTCTCCTGGGGCTCACTTCTACCCTAGTGGCCCAGCACAGCTGGCACTAATACTTCTTTGGCCGTCTGTTGTGATGTAAACTTGTATCTATTGCTTCTAACTTCCAGGTAGATTTTCAAGATGAAAAACATGTCACGGGGAGTCGGCAATGCGCCGCCGGTCTCCTGTGTCTAGTTCTGAATCAGGGCGTGGTAGGTGTCCTCATTCCCATGGAGATCAGAATGCAAAGTGAACTCGGCAGCATAGTGATGTTCAAGCAGGGCAGGTGAGCGTGGATATACCAGTGCTCACCTGTGGAGAGTCAGTAATGGGGTCATGTGATGCTGGCCACGTCACATGACCCACCTGTGGGACTATTTAACAGGTAGCCTGCTGGCCACAGGTTGCCTGTGATTGGTCTTACTTCCAGTACGTGCTACCTGTGAATTCCTGCGGCTAGTGTGTTTAGACTTCGGCTTGTGAATTTGACTTCATTCTCGTCTCATCCTCTTGTACCTCGTTACCGCTTGGATTTTGACCTTGGCTCGTGTTTTGACTTTGCTTCTGTTTGTTCCCCTGGTTTTTGACGTGACTTCCTGGTTTGACTTCGGCTTAGTGACATTCTTATATTGTGTATGTTCTGTGTTTGTTTATTGTTTTCTCCCGTTGTTCCCCCTCCCTGTACGCCCTTGCACGTACCTAGGCTAGGGACTGTCGACAAGTTGTACGCCGTAGCCTAGGAAGAGCCGTGCAAGTAGGCAATGTCAGAGGTGGGGTTGAGTTCAGGGCTGCACATACCCCTGAACTGTGACAGAACAGTAGTAAAATTAGGGTAACCTTGATAGCCCACTTCAACCGTGATGAAGAAACCATCTCAATTTTTGTTATAAGAGAAATCCTGTATCTTAAGATGCTCAGTCTTCCATTGCTTTGGAAAATACATGGTACATTATAACTGCCAACCCAAAGCTGCCTCAGAAGTAAATTAAATTTAATTGCTGTATTCAGCATTCAAACATGGCACATAGTGTCAAAGGGCCCTTGCAAATTTATTCACCAAGGTGGGCCGAAAAATACATGACCTCATGTTTGTCCTATAAAGCATAAGGAGAATGCTTATGATGTTTTTCCTCCTAGTATTGCCAGCAAAGTGTCATCATTTCCTGCAGTAGAAAACACGTCCAAGTTCGTCTTATAGCAATTAGTACTCGTTGGGAATAATGACATCAGTTTAGTGTAAATAATTTTTGGAGGAGATTGGAGATCAAGAAAAGAGTTTTGAAATAAGAAGGCTGTTGCGCTGTATGTCAAGGTTTTGGGAGTGTGATAGATACGTGCTTCAAGGGAACTTACACTAGCACCTCCGTACAATACTTGTGGGCATATATGTTCCATCTGAATGGCCAATAAGGGGCACGTTAAGAAGGCATGAAGTTGAACACCTAGCCCCTCTGACCCATGAGATGAAACCATTGCAGATCTTGCATTTGGTCAAGCTTCATGTTATGTCTCATCATCTTAGAGGAAAGGGCCAGATAACTTTGTCCTACTGCAGGGCTACACTCTTTGCCTTTTGGCAGACTCAATCTTCACAAGAGCAATCTACAAATGGATTGCTTTAGAAGAATTCTTTCCAATTAAGGCTATGTTTTCTCTTGACTAACTTGCTCCTCTTTCAACTTTCTCCGCAAAGGACCCAAAAAATTGAACAAATTATGTATAAATGAAAAATTATTTTCGACAGTTTCATGTCAAGTGTCCTTCTACTGCTCAAAAAATATCAAGGTACCTCTAAGGCTATGATTATACAAAAACCATACCAATTAAAACCCAAGTTTTTCCCAAGAGTAATTACCCTCTAGAGACATAGCTTGTATCTACTGGGTACCATTTATTCATTACCTAGGTTCTAGAGTACTTTACAGTCAATGCTTGATCCAGAAGATCAGTCAATGTCTTTACTGACATCCAAGTGGGCTAGAGAATTCAATGGAGGCAAGGCAATGTTCAGAAACCCTAGCCTACAAAAGATTTGGGGATAGTTGTCTTCTGCCAGCAAACTATTGCAAGAAAACTAGCTTCTAGTCCCACCAGGGTAGTTATCCTGCAACCCCTTATGGAGCTTTGAAACATGAGTTGGGTTATCAACCAAACTTGAGACCATTGTCACGAACCAGCAGGTGTGAACCCACTGTGCCTCGTGCTCTACCTCCTCTAAGGGCATTGTCTAAGTGAACCCCTCAATCTTCACAATACCCCTGATGGTGGGGATAGACTTTCCGAGGGGAACACCAGGTCGCTACCTCTTGAGGAGGGTTGGAACACGAGGCAGCTGGTCCAGGCGGTACAGGTACCAGTGGTACAGAGGTGGTCAGAGGGCCGAGTCATCACCAGGAGCAACAATTCAGGACCAAAGGATGAGACAGAGGCGAAGTCAGACAGGCAAGGGTCAGGGCAGGCGGCACAGGTACAAGTCAGGCAATCCGGGTCGGCAACAAAAGTAAATGCAGGCAGGCAGGGATCAGGCGGGTAACGGAGTTCGGTAATACGAGCAGGGGTCAGGAATGCTAGAATACTAACAGAAATGACAGCAACCAAAGGCAAGACACAAGGACCTTGACACTAAGGTATCTGGAAATAGGGCTGAGCCCCTTATATATGAGCAGGAGGGCTAGGGTTAGTCAATGAGGTCACATGATCTAACCCACATGATCCAACATGGTCACATGATCCAACCTGTGCTGGCCCAGAGGGAGTGATGTTGTAGCCAGGGCTAATTGGAAACTCTGGAGCGGATCATAGAGCAACAGCACTTACACAGACAGTGCCCAGGACTGCAGCGGTGACTTCAGCAGATCACCGCTGAACATGGTGCCCAGGACTGCGGCGGTAAACAGGGGAACAGCAGCTCACAGCAGCCACTTTTACACCCATATCAATGTTCTGGAGCTGTTGCTTTCCATCAAAGACCTTCTGAAAGACCAACCCAGGGATAATATGTCTCCTGCATATCCAGGCATTGGAATGAGTATGCCAGTAGGTTTGGGACATGATTGTAATGGATCCTTGGTTGGACACTTCTCAAAATTCAATGGGAGCCCGAAATTATGGAGAGGTCCTAACCGATAAAACATTTGTCTTCTTCCACCAACCCGCTGCAAGTAAACTAGTGCCACCATGGGTAGCTATCCTGCAACCTTTATAGAGCTTTGAAACATGAGTTATCAGCCAAACCTGATGTTCCCATCTGTTGACAGCTCTATTCTGGAGTTGTTGCTCTTCATTAAGAAGTTGGACCTGCCGAAAGACCAGCCCATTTGTAAGATGTATCCTGTATCTACAGGCACCTGTATGAGTATGGTTTTGACCATGATGACATTGTGTCTCAAAAATCAGTGGAGGAAAGAGAGAACTCCTCACCAATAAAAGATTAGGGAATTGCCGTTGTCTTCTTCTACCAAGAAAGCTAGCTTTATACAGCCACCATGGGTAGCTATCTTACAACCTTTAATTGGGATATCATTCAAAACTGAGGCTCCTATCTGTGGACAACACTTTTCTGATGTTGCTGCCGTTCATCAAGGACCTTCCAAAAGACCAACCCATTGATAAGATGTCTCCTGTATCTCCAGTTGACTTTGGCCACAATTACGTTATGAGGTTGGTGGGACATTTCTCCAAATCCTTCCTTCACAGGCTTATAAATATAGGTTATTGTACGGAGACGGAATTATTTCGACTTAGAAGCTGTATTTTAGTTAGTGATGACACTAGAAGGTAATGTACTAAGCCAGACAGACTTAATGAAAAGGGCTTAAGAAATGGAAACTGTGGCAAGTGTTGGCTACCGGCCTCCATTTCTCAGATGAACTTCTGTCTTTCAAAGCTACAATAAATGAGACCCACATGATACAATATTAAAATAAGAGCGGTGTAATGAAACACATACCGAAAACATTATGACACATCCCTGACTAATCCGTGTGAGAAGAACTTGTCTGTGCTGCTCCTTGTGAACGAAGAAAAGAGTAGAACGTGCCAATAAGTCAACTCAACGACAGCTCTACCCGGAATCAAGACTCACAGGAGTAATTGTATGTAACTGACACCATTTAATATCGTCTTCCACACAAGGTCCATAAATCTCAATAATACCAATTTGCTTAGTTCTTGTCTGTGCCTCCTTGTCCTTCAAGAAAACCTGGAAGCTAAGCTGGACCATCAAATGTAATACTTTGTATCCAAGCATGCCACCTACAACTTAAAGGGGTTTCCCGCCATAGTAGGTGTAGGATTAGAAAAGCATGGCTGAATTCTTCAAAAACACCAAAAAATCCTAGGTTTGGGTCTTTTAGTACAGCCCAGCTCTGCTGTATATGAGTTACAATACCCAGGGGTGCACTTCCAATGAGGCCAGGTGAGTGGATCGCCTCAGACAGCACCAGGTAGGAGCAAGAGGGGCCAGTTGAAGGGCTATGGGCTAAAGGGAAGGGGTTAGGTTAAGAAATTGGCATTGGGAAGTGGGGGCACCCTTTCATTTTTCACCTCAGGCAGCAGAAAGGCCAGGTGCACCCCTGACTATACTACATACAACCTGTGGACAGGTGTGGCATTGTTTTTGGATTAAAGCAGACGTGTCTTTCTAATCCTGAGTACCCCAATGACAGCACTAGGTTACAGTCCTGGTTACTGTAACAGTCCATCTGTAGGTCAAAGTTTTTCTGGATACATTCTATAAGAGCTCATGTCTATAGTTCCCTCCATATTTGTGGCCCTGTACATCAGGTGCCCTTTCTCTATGGTCTGGTCACTGCATACTTGCCTGGGTTCCTGCATCATTTGTCCTAAGGTACCCAAGCTGACTTCGTTCTCTGCTGGGTCCTACCTATCAGGGAAACTCTCCCTCTGTGATTCATCTTCTGTAGCAAGCCACTGCTCCCCTTGCAAGGGAAGCTCTTGTAGTAGTCGCTCTCTCACTGAGGCCAAACTGCTACACCCAGGGGTGCACCTAGCCTTTCTTCTGCCTGAGGCAAAAACTGAAACGTTCCCCCATGCCAATTTCTTAACCTAACCCTTTTGCCTCAATGAAAGCACTAATTGCTCATGGCCCTTCCGATGCCCCCTTCTTGCCCCTACTTGGTGCTGCCTGAGGAGATGACCTCAACTGGCCTCATTGGTGGTGCACCCCTGACTACACCACATGCAAAAGTGTCCCCAGAAACTTCTCTGCACACATGTGCCTAAACAGTTCTCATCTGCTCCTCTGACTTGAGGAACCACACAGACAGGTCATGTGACTGCAGGTCCTTCAATTGCAGTCTTATGCAGCTGCATGCTATGAGATGAAATAAAAGTAATTTACTTGGGAACGCCTCAACGGATTTTCACAAGACAAGTATCATTTTAATCACCTGGTCTCATTTTCGGTGCACCCCTGGCTGCGCCACATGCACGAGTGTCCCCAGAAACTTCTCTGCACACATGTGCCTAGACATGAACAACTCTCATCCGTCCTCTGACTTGAGGACCCGCACAGCCACGTCATGTGACTGCAGGTCCTTCAATTGCAGTCTTATGCAGCTGCATGTTATGAGAGGAATTAAAAGTATTTTTACTCGGGAACGCCTCAACGGATTCTCACAAGACAGGTATCATTCTAATCAGCAGAATTAACCCTACAAGACTGCATGCTTTGTTTAATAGGATTGATCCTGCTGACTAGTGCTCTTTAAGATTTGCTAGCCAATCTATTATAACAACGTCGATATAATGAACTATGTCTTGAATGAAGTTGTGTGTCAGGTTTTAATGTAAATCCCATCAAAATGGGTCTTTACGGGAAATAAATTGCCAGGCAGAAGTTGGCCTTGTTTTTGGCTACTGTAACACGCCTGATAGTAAAAGGCCTGGCATAAATTCTCTCGTGTGTGTGCCATGCAGAGTCACACTGTTTTAATTTCTCAGCATGTCCCTATGCAACCTCCTGAAGGATGGTTTTATGGTGAGATGTTCATTTTTAGGCAGCGTTCCTCATACTGACTCAGCCTTTGAAAGGATAAAATATGTCAGGATTTAATTAAGGAACAAATGTGAACCCGACACATTTTGAATCCATTATATAAGCAAAAACCATTACATTAAACCGAAACGCGTGTGGCTTCCTTCTCTCTCCTAGACTAAATCCTGTCATTTTCCAAACATTAAACTGAACTGAAATTTACATTCTGCTTGTTTACATTAAATGGTCATTTCACCATGGATCCCCTCCAAGAAAAAATACTTACCTACAACCCTTAACCCAGAAATCGTATGGTTTAGAAAACCCATTTTAATACATCGCCATTTAGCTGCATCCCAAGTGTTTGTCCAGGATGAGAAAGACACCACAAAAGAAGAAAAAAAAACAGCACCATGCTACAATACCAGACAAGCCATGAACATGTGTAGGTAACCACGTTTTTATAACTCCTTTAATTAGCCAGACCAGAGAACGACTACAAAGAGTATTTCTCACTCTGGAGGACCCGGCACATTCATGATAACCCATATCGAAAGCCAAGATCATATCTTTCTTCACCCCAGTTCAAAAAATGTGCAGTATACCACAAGAAAGAGAATGCGGCCTGACGTAAGCCTTCTCCATAAGGGCTACCATAAACCAATCGCCATGCCTCCAAGCCAAAAAGCCCTGCAAGGTTTGAGGACAGGTGGCAATCCTCAGACAAAGCCTAGGAAGTGGCCGTCTTTCTTAATCTTCCACCTAGGCTTCCACCCTAGGAGCCTCAGCCTCAACCTCCCAACTTTGTAAAGAGACAAAGAGGGACACCCCTAACTCTGCCCACTATACATCTAATCCCACCCAGTCCCCTTACTGCTCCACATAGTAAATATTCCCCAGTTATGTGCCTTCATTAATATGCCTAGCTGTGCCCCCAGTAATATGTCCTGTTATGTGCCCCCAGTCATATGACCAGCTGTGCACCCCAGGAATATGCCCAGTTATGTGCCCCCAGTAATAAGACCAGCTGTGCCCCACTGTAATATGCCCAAATTGTGCCCCCCTGTGATATGCCCACATTGTGCCCCCCAGTAATAGTAATGTGCCCACATTGTGCCCCTCACAGAAAGTTAAAAAAAAAAAAAAAAAAAACCTTATACTTACCTTCTTCCTTGCAGTAGCATCACTAGCAGGACATCGGCTTCTCTTGCCTGGAGGGGGCGGAGACAAGGCTGACTGTGATCCGGCTCCACCCCACACCCAGACAAGAGGTTTGGAGAGCTGCAGTGGGGATGGGAGGGAGGATGGAAGAAACAGGCAGCCGAATCTCGCTGTCTACTTTTTCATATAACAGGCAACTGTCTCTGCGTCCTATGGGTGGGACTTTCATCCGGGTCTGAGTTATGCCTCAGCCAAGGTCTGGCTCACCCAGAAGGTGGAGCCAAGGGGTTACAGAGGAGTGAGGAAACCGAGAGCCACATATACATACCCCTATGCCTTCAGGACACTGTATCTTGAAATCTTCTTGTGGCAACATTGACCCATTATTTTCATTGAGGTCCATGTACAGTAATACTTGATTTCTCCAGTGGTGGTGCTGCAGGAGATTTGAACACTTGCCAAGTTCCTTTCTAGATGACTGATTAGAGCTGTGATCACCTTTTTGAGGGTACCTGTCTAACATAAAACCCTTTAATGGATATTTTCACTAAAGTTAAAAAACTCAACGTGAAATCACCTTCTTGTTTAACCGTGTGCCATACCACAATCCAATATGTACAATAAATCCTAAAAAACATCTCCCCTTCCCTTACAGTGTTATAGCATGTGAAACAATACCAGAACTTGGGGAGGTTTAGAGGAAGCTTTCCACAGCAGAAACCTTCTTCCACTTTTGAATCTGCATTGGAGACCAGACAACATCCATTGCCTCGCTTTATGCACGTTCCATAGCTCGGCCACTCCCAAAGGTAAGGATGTCAGGGAACAGGAGGAGAGACATTGCTTGATATTTTTGGACAATTAAAAACATTATTTTCTTCCAATCTGAGCAACATTTATAATTAAAGGGAATCTGCCACTGGGATATCAGTCGTAATAGCTCAGAGCAACTGCCAATACTTCGTTAGTGATCAAGCTGCCTTTCTCAATTAAAATGTCTTTACCAAGAAATCTCTGGTATCAAATACTGGTGACTCATTATTTAGTCAGAATAATCTGTTTATCATAATGAGCACGAGGTCAAGGATCTCATGGAGATAAGATATTGATATCATTTGTATGACTGAAGCTATAAGGTGCTATTAAACTGCCTCAGGAGAGGTATTAGAACAGCATTGTAAGTGACAGACAATCAATGTCGCTCCCCTCTGTTCAAGCTTGATTTCTCTAATTTAAAGGGGTTGTCCAACTTATGAAAAAAATATAGCCCTGAATGACATGTCTGCCTTCTAGGATACTCAGCAGCACACAGTCCCAGCTGTGTAAGTCCCAGCTGTACAATGACAATTCTGATACACACAGGAACTTCCCCCTACCTGTTCTTGTGCAATACAACTCCTCTGTCAGCTCCTGTGCCCAGCATTTGTCTCCTTACTGCCTGCTGTTTTAAAGTCTTGAGCCCTCAGTGTGTTCTGGCTGAAGGGGTTAATGTTTTATCTGAAGGAATCCAAGGAGACAGCAGACAGCCGACAGTGTAGGGGGTGTGGCCAGCACAGTGACATCTCGTGTACAGACTGTTATCTGATCTCTGAGGCTTGTGCACAAAACATCACAGAGCAGGGAGATAAGCTGACATCATAGGTTAGGTGACCCTCAGTGAAATCTGAGAAACCAGCAGCTTTAGAAGCACAAAGTGTATGGGAAAGTTGTTATACTTGACAAGTTAGAAACATACAAAGAACAAAAAAATAACTCGAACAACCGCTTTAATATAAATATCTTCTTTCACACCTCTGTTGAACCAGACCTCTTCTGTGTTTAAAGATGCAAATATGTCCTGATCATACAGTGCTGGCCAAAAGTATTGGCACCCCTTCAATTCTGTCAGATAATACTCAATTTCTTCCAGAAAATGATTGCAATCACAAATGCTTTGGTAATAATATCTTCATTTAATTTGTCTTCAATGGAAAACCACAAAAAGAATTGTCAAAAAGCCAAATTGGATATAATTCCACACCAAACATAAAAAAGGGGGTGGACAAAAGTATTGGCACCCTTTGAAAAATCATGTGATGCTTCTCGAATTTGTGTAATTAACAGCACCTGTTACTTACCTGTGGCACATAACAGGTGGTGGCAATAACTAAATCACACTTGCAGCCAGTTGAAATGGATTAAAGTTGACTCAACCTCTGTCCTGTGTCCTTGTGAACCACATTGAGCATGGAGAAAAGAAAGAAGACTAAAGAACTGTCTGAGGACTTGAGAAGCAAAAGTGTGAGGAAGCATGAGCAATCTCAAGGCTACAAGTCCATCTCCAAAGACCTGAATGTTCCTGTGTCTACCGTGCGCAGTGTTATCAAGAAGTTTAAAGCCCATGGCACTGTGGCTAACCTCCCTAGATGTGGACGGAAAAGAAAAATTGACGAGAGATTTCAACGAAAGATTGTGCGGATGGTGGCTAAAGAACCTCGACTAACATCCAAACAAGTTCTAGCTGCCCTGCAGTCCGAGGGTACAACAGTGTCAACCCGTACTATCCGTCGGCATCTGAATGAAAAGGGACTCTATGGTAGGATACCCAGGAAGACCCCACTTCTGACCCAGAGACATAAAAAAAACAGGCTGGAATTTGCCAAAACTTACCTGAGAAAGCCAAAAACTTTTTGGAAGAATGTTCTCTGGTCAGATGAGACAAAAGTAGAGCTTTTTGGGAAAAGGCATCAACATAGAGTTTACAGGAAAAAAAAGAGGCCTTCAAAGAAAGAGAACACGGTCCCTACAGTCAAACATGGCGGAGGTTCCCTGATGTTTTGGGGTTGCTTTGCTGCCTCTGGCACTGGACTGCTTGACCGTGTGCATGGCATTATGAAGTCTGAAGAATGCCAACAAATTTTGCAGCATAATGTAGGGCCCAGTGTGAGAAAGCTGGGTCTCCCTCAGAGGTCATGGGTCTTCCAGCAGGACAATGACCCAAAACACACTTCAAAAAGCACTAGAAAATGGTTTGAGAGAAAGCACTGGAGACTTTAAAAGTGGCCAGCAATTTTGTGTTTTGTGTTTTTTCATTGCAAGCAAAATAAATGAAGATATTATTACCAAAGCATTTGTGATTCCAATCATGTTCTGGAAGAAATTGAGTATTATCTGACAGAATTGCAGGGGTGCCAATACGTTTGGCCAGCACTGTACGTGTTGGCTCTTCTAAGTTGGACCACATGCTGGTGTAGCTGTTGTTTTCATTTAGGAAATTCACTGTGAAGCAAGGCACAGTGGCTTGTAGTGCTGGTTCAGGTGACCCAATTCTTTTTGAGGTCACCTTCAGGCAGCCTAGTTGACCTCTTCCTTCTTTTCCTTCTTTTCCACCATGCACAGCTGATTCTTCGTATCAAGCCTCAAGAACAAGAAAACACTTTGTTGCAGTTCTTTGTGGAAGATTCATATATCTGATTTGATACTCTGCACTTTCCAAAATTTCCATCATACAGAATTCTTATTCCTCTGGAATCCTGGAAGATATGTGTAAACGTTTTTGGTCAGTTTAGACCTTCATCAGATTGTCTCATCATCTGATAGAGATAATACGACTTAAGAACCCCATGTTCTCCAAAGTGTCATGTGTTTCCACATGTTCAAGTAGGAGATACAGCTCCTTACAGTCAAGAATCAGTTTGCTCTATGTTCTATCTACTGAATTCTCAAAAGTCTTCAACACTGAAATTAAATTTCAAAAACATCACCTTAACTCTTTATCGCCCACTTTTAGTGTCTATGAAATCTCTTTTTTTTATCTGTCCTTAAAATCTTTAAGGAACCATAGAAAGTTATGTTTTTTGGAACATTTTGACCTTTGCTATCTTAGGGAAATTTGCGGTCCACAATGCACGGCTACTGACATTGGGGCCGCCGCATATGGATCGCGGACCCATTCATTTGAATGGGGTCCGCGATCCGCATGCGACAGTCCGCACCGCAAAAAAGTAGTGCATGCGCTATTTTTTTTGCGGTACGGAGACCAGGGTTGCCAACCAGAATTTCTCATTTTTATGGACAATTTATCTGAAAATTACGGACAGCCAACACTTTTTACGGACAAATTGAAAAACCATAAAGAATGATAATAAGTAAAACAGGGTTAGGCTACTTTCACACTAGCGTTTTAAAATTCCGGTATTGAGTTCCGTCATAGGGGACTCAATCCGGAATAAACGCTGTTTCAGTTTTGTCCCCATTTCATTGTCAATGGGGACAAAACTGAACTGAAGACAACGGAAGGCTCCTGAAAGCATCCGTTCCGGTCTTCAGACCGGAGAACAAACCGCAGCATGCTGCGGTTTGCTCTCCGGTCACAGGCATCCGCAACCAAGACGGATCCGGAATGCGACCCCCAATGCAAGTCAAGGGGGCTGGATCCGTCTGTGTGACCATTAATGGTAGACCGGATCCGCCCGTCTCATTGACTTTTCAATGGAGTCCATTACGGATCGGGTACAACATAGACACATCAGACATAAACATACACACACATAAAGACATACAAACACGACATAATACTACATGCTCCCCGGCAGGTCTTCGGAGCGTCAGGACGGCTCACACAGGTCACGATTCCCCACAGCGCCCTCTGCTGGACGGCCTGGTGGAATCGTCAGATTGACGATTCCACCAGGGCCCCGGGGTTACAGTTCAATGTACTGATAAGACTTATCACCAGCCCTTACTGTGAGCTGTAAAATGATAGTTACCACCAAAATAATCTATTCAAGTACTACCAGTCTCAAAAAAATCACGGACAGGGCTATTTTTTTCACGGACACAGGAAAAAAGTTGCCTATTTTTACGGACTGTCCAGAAATTTCTGGACGGTTGGCAACCCTGACGGAGACACAGCCAAAAACACTACGGAAGCACACCGTAGTGCTTCTGTGGTGTTCTGATCACAGCCTCCGTTCCGCATCTCCATGATTGCGGACCCATTGAAGTGAATGGGTCCGTGATCCGTGATGCGGGCTGCACAGGGCCGGTACCCGTGTATTGCGAACCAGGTGTATGCGGGCCGTAATACGGGAACGGGACGGCACTGGTCGTGTGCATGAACCCTTAGGCTCATTCATGTCTAGAATGCTGAAAAAACTGGTTCTAAATTCAGGTTTTATTGGAGATAATCTGTATGATACGAATGAAGGAAATCAAAACTTTCATCAGAGTCATAACCAGAAGATCTTGTATGGATAAAATGGATGCTTCATCCCAAGAGATTGTACAAGACATTCCAAGCCAGAATCAGGTTCTTCATCAGATTAACATGTCTCTTGGGTGTTCTCACCACCTCTTGTACTCAACTCCATTACTGTATCCATCTGTTACACAGTTCAAGGTGGATCCATGGGCTCTAAATATGTGCCCATGAGGCCCTCCATCCTACAGGAGGTCAACCACTATACTCAACGCCAACTCAAGGTGTTTATGAGTCTTGGGCCACATATCTACTCCAACCTCAATTTCTTGCCTGTCATCTGCCTAGGTTTGCCTGGTGCTCATCCAAGCCCATCATCTACTCAGGGGTACCAACGCCAATCCTAAGAGAGGCCAGGAGACAGTAGGCTAAGGCTCTTCGGAAGGGTTGGGGTCTTCCTGATTTCAATGCTTGCTTGGCTGCATGCTATGCTTGGATGGAGACAGGCACTAAGGATCCCTGGGGCTGTGGCCCACCACTAAGCGGGTTCCATGGAGATTAGCGGGACACTGTTCCTTGGGGTCCATACAATTTTACTTAGATTTAAGGAACCGGCCCATGATGTTATGGGACTATTTCCAAGGCTTGACCAAGGGTAGTATAGTGCCCCGTTGATGACTTATGTCTTCCAGCAAGTGCTTCTTTATTAGACTTGCATACAGACCTCTTATGGGAGCACCTCTAATCTACTAAGGCCCCTTTCACACATGAGGCACGGGGCTGCCGCAGGTGCACGTGTGGGGCCGGGACTAATATGGAAGATGAGTGTAGTAGTCATTCTGATGTCTTTTCAATAAGGCATAAGGATAATCACCTCCTCTTAATCTCTGGAAGTTCCTCTCTATCTGAAGTTGATGCCAAGACAATAGGTTTCCATCCATCATGCTCCCTTGCTTTTATCAGACGCTTGATCTGACGTGTTTACTTATGCAATCAGCTCTTGTTTATTCGTCTCCCCGAGACGATGATCAGCAGCACATGTGCTCGGGAAGCCGATATGTATGGAGAGATCCTGAGAGCGACAGGCTATAAAATGAGCAGTGACAGTGCCAGGCGCTATTGTGCTACTACTAACGGTATCTATTATCCTGGAACATGTAGGGCCTGTCATACATGAAAGGCGTGTATACTTTTGCAACAAAATAGGTTATGGCTGCAATTAACCTAAAACGAATAATGAAAGAATGTTGATTTAAAAAAAAAAAAATCTACTGTATTATGTAAACAGCTCCTTTGTAGATGTGTCTCCATGGTTACAGACTACAAACAGAACAGCGTAGTCAGGTCTTGCTGGAAGAACCAAAGTCTTGGGAGAAAAAAATCAGTGTACTCGACCCTTCTCTCCCGTGATATCATCTGCGGGTGGCGAGTCAGGAACCCCCCTATAGACATTAGACTGTCAGCAGAACCCTCTCTTCAGTTGACAATACTCTCTTCCACCTGGCAGGGAAACTAGTGTAACCTGCGGCTACCCGGACCCGACTACCTACAAAACTAGTCTGTAGTCTGTAAACACAGAGATACATAGGTCAGCATAGGAGCTGTGTACAATAAACTTCAAAAATGTAATGAATACTACTTGCAAAGATTCACTGTAATAATAAAACATTTGTTGCAAAAGTATGCACACCCTATAATGGAAGGAAACACAAATACAAGGGAGACTAATTAATGCTAATAATACACTTCAAAGGGGGGCGTGATAATTTTTACTAGTGATTTTGCTCGGGGTGCAGAGTCCAGCTTTAATCTTTTTCTAAAATCTAAATCAGTTAGAACATATAGCTCTCCAGCTACAACACTAAGCATGACATTCCTCCCAGCATTCCCTGCTTGTTCAGTGTCTGCACAGAACGTTCAGGGAAAACAGACACTTTGTACAGACATCAAATGTAGCAATGCGTGACTTTCCCAGGATGTAAAGCAGTAAAGGGCACTTAACTTGCTGATTGTTTCCAAAGATCACCAGCAGAATTATGAATGCAGCTCTGGATTTTAATAAACATTGCAACATAGAATTGACTCAACTAGTACAGTAGATTATGCAGTACCTATATATTAAAAAAAAAACTAAAATTATAGCTTTCAAAGGTTGTGCCATACACCGCTTTTCACTTTAATGTTTATTTTCATCAATTACTCCTACCTACCATCCCTGCTTTTTTTTTTTTTTTCAAATTTACCTCATTTGCAGTTTTCTCTTATCCTCCATGCTTGTATCCTACTTCCTGTTTTGTCATGTGTCTGCTGTCCCATCATGCCTTAGGGGATTGACATGTGTCCTGACATCAGCAGGTCATGTGATACTAACCACGCCCCATGTTCTTACGAATGAGACGTGTGCATCCTACATCACAAGGCTCCAGTGCAGGACGTAACCTACAGCAGCTGAGTATGAAAACTGATCTGCCCCCGGGTGCAGTGGTCGGCTAATAACTTTAGAATACGGCGGTTTTGATAAATGGTGGTATTTGGGGAAAGTGGGATATCGGCGATTTCTGTTTGGTGGGATTAATTTATATTAGTGGTACAATCCCTTTAAGGTGAATTTAGAGTAATCAGGGACGTTAACATTGATGGACTGTCCATAGAGAAACTTTGCAAATACTTTATTAGCCTTGTGCTGATTCGTTATGTGCTGAGTTTTTATGATGTTTTCTTCTCCATCTTTCTTTCTTCACATCTAAAGCCAAGTTCAAAATTCACCTGCTTTATGTATTACCAGACAGCAATGCATTCTGGGAGCTCAGGTGAAAGTTTTAGAGTCAGTTATTAAAGACGTTCTCCCATGATTGTAAATGTAAAAACTGAAAATCAGACATCATATAGGACATGACAATCTCTTTCTAACAAAGCTAGAACCAGGCCCTGTACCTCACATGGATTCCAGAGATCTCCACATTCATTGCTCCAATTTCTCTGCAAATTTCTCTTCAGGGTGGCACCTCAGAGGCATGTCCATACTGCTGCAGCTCATGGGACGTGTTCTTTCTGCTGAAGCTTTCTTCCTATCACAGCTCGGGGGGCGTACCCTTTGTGCTGCAGCACTCTCCCTATCACAGCTCATGGGGTGAGTCCTTTATGCTGAAGCTCTCTCCTTTTTCACAGCTCAGGGGGTGAGTCCTTTCTCCTTTAGCTCGCTCCCTATCACAGCTCAGAGGGCATGTCCTTTCTGCTGCATATCCCTCCCTATCAAAGCTAAGGGGATGAGTCCTTTCTGCTGAAGCTCTCTGCCTATTACAGCTCAGAAGGTGAGTCCTTTCTGCTGCATATCTCTCCCTATCAAAGCTAAGGGGATGAGTCCTTTCTGCTGAAGCTCTCTGTCTATTACAGCTCAGAAGGTGAGTATTTTCCGCTGCAGCTCTCTCCATATCACAGCTAAGGGGATGAGTCCTTTCTGCTGCATCTCTCTGCCTATCACAGCTCAGGGGGGGTGTCCAGACTTTCTTTAGCATCTGGCAATCTCTTTCTAACAAAGCCAGAGCCAGGCCTGTACCTCACATAGATCCAGAGATCTCATTGCTCAGATTGCTCTGCTAGATCTTCTTCAGGCTGGCTCCTCAGGGGGTATATCCTTCCGTCTTCAGATCCCTGCCTATTACAGCTCAGAGGGTAATTCTTTTCTGCTGCAGCTTTCTCCCTGTAACTATCACAGCTTCCATGGCTGGTCGCAGCTGCAGCAAGGAAATGAGCATGTGCGACCACCTCAGTAGGTGGACATGCGCATACCTATACAGATTTAACACCAGGGGGCATCGTTATCATGACGTAAAGAGAATATCCAAAAGTAACTCATTTTTCATGCCGAATTCTATTAAAATAACATTCAGTGTCACATATTTTGAATTTTTAATGGGCTTTGACTGTGACCGGAGGATTCCAGATAAATAAGGAGCACATCAGTGATATCTAAACATTGATTTAGTAGAGCGTGAGTGAATCTTCTCTTGTTTTGCCAGAGATCCACATACAAGAACGGTCACAGCTTCGCCGAATCCTGAAGTTATTAACTGTCAATTCCGCCCAGAGACATCTTACTATGGGAAAAAACGGAAATTAATTGCAGTTTACACAAGGAACGTCCAAGTCCAGCTTCAGGCTTTTACAAAAATACTAAAAGTTTACACATCATGTTTCACCATGCGAGAGCGGCGGTGCCAAGGAACACAAGAGGCGCTTTGATATTAACTCGATTGGCCAGGATATTATTTGGACGGGACGTCTTGTGGTCACTGACGGATGCTCCTCTTTTTTTTTTCTCCGAAATTTTTTTTTTAAATTAAAAATTGGGGTTTGTTCAAAAACAATGGCGATTCCAAGCAGCCTGCAGTTATCCACTTAGAGCCTGGCTGTGATTACGGCACGATTCCGCGGATTGATAGGCTAATTGACTTGTAATTAGTTGATGACTTAGAGAGATTAACAGAGCGACTACTATTTCGATTTTGAAAAAATATATATATATATATATATCTTGCAGCAAAATGGAATCTGGTTTCTGGCAGAGGATTGAATATTTTCTCTTCCCTCCCTGATAGATTTACATTCTGTAGCCATGGAAGTGCTGTAGCAGAATATGGCAAGCTCCGAGCATATCACAACAAACTGCGAGCAGAACATTTGTTACCCAAATGCTGTACGGCCGGCAATGTTCTTTCTGCCTGATTTCTCATTTTCTGATTGCGGTTTCCATGCTTTGCTTTTGCTTTCTCTTACCACATGTTTTTGTAAGATTGTCATTAAACATCACCCGACTGTACAATTTCCATATACAATGAGTTTAAAATGTGTACATGCTTTACATTACCTATTCTGTACTGATCTGCAGTTACATCCTGTATTATACTCCAGAGCCGCACTCACTATTCTGCTGGTGGAGTCACTGTGTACATACATTACATTACTTATCCTGTACTGATCCTGAGTTACATCCTGTAATATACTCCAAAGCTGCACTCACTATTCTGCTGGTACAGTCACTGTGTACATACATTACTTATCCTGTACTGATCCTGAGTTACATCCTGTATTATACTCCAGAGCTGCACTCACTATTCTGCTGGTGCAGTCACTGTGTACATACATTACTTATCCTGTACTGATCCTAAGTTACATCCTGTATTATACTCCAGAGCTGCACTCACTATTCTGCTGGTACAGTGACTGTGTACATACATTACTTATCCTGTACTGATCCGCAGTTACATCTTGTATTATACTCCAGAGCTGTACTCACGATTCTGCTGGTGGAATCACTGTGTACATACATTACTTATCCTGTACTGATCCGCAGTTACATCCTGTATTATACTCCAGAGCCGCACTCACTATTCTGCTGGTGGAGTCACTGTGTACATACATTACATTACTTATCCTGTACTGATCCTGAGTTACGTCCTGTATTATGCTCCAGAGCTGCACTCGCTATTCTGCTGGTGCAGTCACTGTGTACATACATTACTTATCCTGTACTGATCCTGAGTTACATCCTGTAATATACTCCAGAGCTGCACTCACTATTCTGCTGGTACAGTGACTGTGTACATACATTACTTATCCTGTACTGATCCTAAGTTACATCCTGTATTATACTCCAGAGCTGCACTTCAACTATTCTGCTGGTGGCAGTCACTGTGTACATACATTACTTATCCTGTACTGATCCTGAGTTACATCCTGTATTATACTCTAGAGCTGCACTCACTATTCTGCTGGTAGAGTCACTGTGTACATACATTACTTATCCTGTACTGATCCTGAATTACATCCTGTATTATACTCCAGAGCTGCACTCACTATTCTGCTGGTGCAGTCACTGTGTACATACATTACTTATCCTGTACTGATCCTGAGTTACATCCTGTATTATACTCCAGAGCTGCACTCACTATTCTGCTGGTGCAGTCACTGTGTACATACATTACTTATCCTGTACTGATCCTGAGTTACATCCTGTATTATACTCCAGAGCTGCACTCACTATTCTGCTGGTGCAGTCACTGTGTACATACATTACTTATCCTGTACTGATCCTGAGTTACATCCTGTATTATACTCCAGAGCTGCACTCACTATTCCGCTGGTGCAGTCACTGTGTACATACATTACATTACTTATCCTGTACAGATCCTGAGTTATATCCTGTATTATACTCCAGAGCTGCACTCACTATTCTGCTGGTGCAGTCACTGTGTACATACATTACTTATCCTGTACTGATCCTGAGTTACATCCTGTATTATACTGTAGAGCTGCACTCGCTATTCTGCTGGTGCAGTCACTGTGTACATACATTACATTACTGATCCTGTACTGATCTTGAGTTACATCCTGTATTATACTCCAGAGCTGCACTCACTATTCTGCTGGTGCAGTCACTGTGTACATACATTACATTACTGATCCTGTAATGATCTTGAGTTACATCCTGTATTATACTCCAG
Organism: Rhinella marina; assembly: GCA_900303285.1. Classification (NCBI taxonomy): domain Eukaryota; kingdom Metazoa; phylum Chordata; class Amphibia; order Anura; family Bufonidae; genus Rhinella; species Rhinella marina. The sequence continues at coordinate 120,502 of ONZH01027762.1, forward strand.
AGCTGGACTCACTATTCTGCTGGTGGAGTCACTGTGTACATGCATTACATTACCTATTCTGTACTGATCCGGAGTTACATCCTGTATTATACTCCAGAGCTGCACTCACTATTCTGCTGGTGCAGTCACTGTGTACATACATACATTACTTATCCTGTACTGATCCTGAGTTACATCCTGTATTATACTCCAGAGCTGCACTCACTATTCTACTGGTGCAGTCACTGTGTACATACATTACTTATTCTGTACTGATCCTGAGTTACATCCTGCATTATTCTGCTTCCTGCTCCAACACACAGAGAAAACCAATGACTCCTGCTTAGCCCTTCCATTCATAGTGAAAGCCTGTAAGTACAGCCTCCATGCCCACTTAAGGAAAGAGTCCTGCTTAATTTTCCCACTCATAGAAGATCCCTGTTAGTCTTGCTTTCCCTTCCCACTCATACAGATAGCCTGTGAGTCCAGTTTCCTCCTCCTACACATAGAGAAAGCCTCTGATTTCTGTGTTCTCCTCCCACTTATAGAGAAAGCCTTTAAATCTTGCTTTCCCTAACCAATCATAGAGAATGCCTGTGAGTCCTGCCTCCCCTTCCCACTAATGGAAAAAGCCTATGAGTCCTTCTTCCCCCTCCTGCACATAGAGAAAGCCTGTGAGTCCTTCTTCCCCCTCCTGCACGTAGAGAAAGCCTGTGAGTCCTGCTTTTTCAACACACACATGCTGATTGTCAGGCATATATCATGTATAAATGTAGATCTGTCAATCATAGTGGGTGGAGGAAGCAGGACTCACAGGCTTTCTCTGTGAGTGGGAGGAAGGAGTAGGACTCATAAGCTTTGTCTATGAGTGGAAGGGAGAAGCAGGACTCACATGCCCTCTCTATGAGTTGGAGAGGAAAGCAAGACTCACAGGATCTCTCTATCAGTGGTAGGGGGAAGCAAGACTCACAGGTATTCTCTATGAGTGGGAGGAAGGAGTAGGACTCACAGGCTTTCTCTATGAGTGCCAGGGGGAAGCAGGACTCACAGGCTTTCTCTATGAGTGGAGCGTGAAGCAGGACTCACAGGCTTTCTCTATCAGGGAGGGATGCAGGACTCACAGGCTTCTCTCATCAGTGGAGGGGGATGCAGGACTCACAGGCTCTCTCTATCAGTGGGAGGGGAAGCAGGACTCCACAGGGCTCTCTCTATCAGTGGGAGGGGAAGCAGGACTCACAGGCTCTCTCTATCAGTGGGAGGGGAAGCAGGACTCACAGGCTCTCTCTATCAGTGGGAGGGGAAGCAGGACTCACAGGCTCTCTCTATCAGTGGGAGGGGAAGCAGGACTCACAGGCTCTCGGGGAGGGGCATGCAGGACTCACAGGCTCTCTCTATGAGTAGGAGGGGAAGCAGGACTCACAGGCTTTCTCTATCAGTGGGAGGGGATGCAGGACTCACAGGCTCTCTCTATCAGTGGGAGGGGATGAAGGACTCACAGGCTCTCTCTATCAATGGGAGGGGATGCAGGACTCACAGGCTCTCTCTATGAGTAGGAGGGGAAGCAGGACTCACAGGCTTTCTCTAAAAAAACACTAAATAATGAAGGCAATTCTGGAAATCTATATATCTCTGCCTTTCCTGCTCTCATATGCACAGAGACACCATAGTCTGAGCTGCTATTAATTATATCACTGGATAGATTTGGAGCCTAAAATTATATTTTTCAACCGTTGCAATCATTTTTTGATTAAAATAATTACTATGGGAAAAAGCAAACATTTTGACTAGAAAAATAATTTTGGAACAAGAAAAAAAGGGGTAAATAAATAATTTGCTTTTCTTCAAGTAACGCCAAGAACTAATGGGAACTCTTATGGTATTTATAAACAGCAGCGCGCTTCACGCCATGTGTTTGCGCTTTTTGTAGCTTCAAATATCCAAGATCCAGAAGCTTCTCCCTAGTGAAGTCACGGAAGATCCAATCCAAATCAAAGGACAGTCTGGCGTAAACCAAATGCGTTTAAACAATTATTTTATGCTAGCCAGGGAGGTTATTTCACAAACTTCTGTGGGACTTGCAATTCAATCAGTCATTATCCTTTAAATCCCGCAATTAGGATGAGAAGACGTGACCTTGAGTTCGGAGACACACAGCCAGTGGAAAGGGCTGGAGGGTGTGGGATGTAAGCTTAGGGCTTAGGAAGGATGTGAGCGGTGAGTATTAGTTTTCTGTTATTATTACCTCAGCCCTCTTTCCCCTCACCTTTTTGTGGCCCACTGTCATCCACATAGAAAGGGGGAGGTGGGTCACTTTTTCCAGGGAAGTTCTGCAGTCAGTGCAGCAACCAGAAGAGCAGAGAGGGTGGGAGTTATAGTTGGCTCGGAGAGGTGTATTAGTACTCATTAGTACTCATAGTTCGTGGTGGCAGCCCTTACTCAAGGACCCCCCTGAGGCTCTGCAACGAGTGGAGGGTGCACCCTTGATGACAGGGTGCAAGGCAGTAGTGCAGATGCAGCGGGCCAGCAGGTTGATGATGGAGTCAATAAACAGCCCCAATGATCGCAATTCATACAGTCTTTCTCTACTGAGTTGATGATAGGAGCAGTAGTACGTGTAGCAGTAGTGGCACGGTATATCAAAGCGCAATCTACTTTCAATGACAGTGTGAAGGTGACAACAATGATGGTGGTTGTAGTAGTACCGCCCCGCCCCGCCCCATTCATTTCAATAGGAAGGCTCGTTCCTATACAAGTCTATGGGAGCGATTCTTCCCATTGTAAAGAATGGGGCGGTGAGGTGTAATTACACCTACTCACCACTACCCCCCGTGTCGGCCAAGCATGTAAACAGTGAAGAGGAGGCAGCGCTGATACAGCGCGCGCCTCCTCTTCAAACAGCTGATCGGCGTGGGTCCGACACCTGGCACCCCCGCCGATCTGATATTGATGACCTATCCTCAGGGATAGGGAGAACCCCTTTAAGGGTGCATAAATTAGATACGGGTTGTGATACATTCCAAATAAGGATGTGCAAATTGGTTCTACTGAATTTCTCGCCAAACTAAAACTTTTGTGGTTCGTTTCGCTGATTTTTATTTATTTTTTTTTAATTGAGGATGAAGCATTTCACCCAGAGAGACTACTTTGCTAGTTAGTGTTTCTCAACAATATGTATACATCGTTTAAGGGGTACTTTCTCATTATGGAGAGCCCTTAGTATGCAGAGTTATGTGGGCTCAGTATTCTAGGCCAGGCGATGCCCCTGTTGGTTTCCAGGAAAGATATTCAAATTATTCAAATTGAAGTCAAGAGAAGTGTTGTCTCCATAATGAGAACGATTACCCCTTAGACAACGCATATATATTGATGGGAAACACTAACAGCATAGTAGTATCTCTGTCTCTCTCCCTTGTTGATTTGGGATGAAATTATTCGCAACTGAATTTTTCAAAAAAATTTTCGAAAACTTTTTCAGCGAACTTGAACTGCAATTAGACAGGTTTACTCGTCTCTAGTCTGAACATATGATATAAACTTTCACAGTATTCTCTTTTCACACCAGCAAAGTCTTTTTGCCATAAACGTTCACAATACCTTACATGGCCGTCTAAGATGTCTAGTCTCTTTACTTTCAGAGTACTTTTGTAGCTGAGCTGCTTCCTTGTCAGCTATAGTCTCAGAGATATAAGTTCTCTGATCTTGGGACTAGTCCACGCAGGAGCTGTCAGCACAGTCATGTCTCCTGTAGTCTCTCCTCAGACTAGACTGTACTACACTCCGAACCTGGGGGCAGGACCAGTCTACCAAATGTTAGCCGTTAGTTTGCCAGTTATATTCTTGTACATAGGAGCAGTATTATAGTAGTTATATTCTTGTACATAGGAGCAATATTATAGTAGTTATATTCTTGTACATAGGAGCAGTATTATAGTAGTTATATTCTTGTACATAGGAGCAGTATTATAGTAGTTATATTCTTGTACATAGGAGGCAGTATTATAGTAGTTATATTCTTGTACATAGGAACAGTATTATAGTGGTTATCTTCTTGTACATAGGAGCAGTATTATAGTAGTTATATTATTGTACATAGGAACAGTATTATAGTAGTTATATTCTTGTACATAGGAGCAGTATTATAGTAGTTATATTCTTGTACATAGGAGCAGTTATATAGTATAGTACATATATATTAGTTATATTCTTGTAGCATAGGAGCAGAATATAGTAGTTATATTATTGTACATAGGAAAGTATTATAGTGGTTATATTCTTGTAACATAGGAGCAGTATTATAGTAGTTATATTCTATACTTGTACATAGGAGCAGCATTTATAGTATTATATTCTTGTACATAGGAGCAGTATTATAGTAGTTATATTCTTTGTACATAGGAGCAGTATTTATAGTAGTTATATTCTTGTACATAGGAGCAGTATTATAGTTAGTTATATTCTTGTACATAGGAAGCAGTATTATTATAGTAGTTATATTTCTTGTACATAGGGAGTATTAAATTTCACAATGTAAAAAAAATTCCTGTGGTTAAAACATTATTATAGTTTAAACTGACAAAAGTGCAGATTTATAGATAATCTTTTATCTTTGTTAGGATGTAAAGTAGTATATTTTTCTTGTACATAAGTTTTATAAGTTTCTTGTACATATAGCAGTATTTATAGTAGTTATTATACTTAGCAATAGGAATATAGTTTTTATTTAGGAGTAGTTTATATTCTTTACATATAAACAGTATTATAGTAGTATATACATTTTTTTATTTTGTTTTTTTATATAGTAATTGTACCTAGGAGCTTTTTTTATATTTATTGTAGCACATAGGCAGCTTATTATATTATTTTTGTCATGGAGCAGTATTTAGTTTTATATTTCTTTACATAGACGGCTACTTAGTAATTAAATTTTTGTGCAAAAAAATAATCTGATATTTGAGTTCTCAGTATCTCTACATTGGCCTCTTGAATTTTCTAATCGCAACACAATGCACTATAACAGTTATAAGTTTGGTTCCTTTCCAATGTATCTTTTTCTAAAAATGAATTTTTTACATGCGCAACATTTCTATAAATATCCTGGTCGTCTTTACAGTCACGTTTCAGATTTTCATACAAAAGGTTGTTTTCCAACAAGGAAGTTGTGCTGGACAGACGACTGATCACTTTCTAGCTGAGCAGGCAACGGACCGGCGTAGATTCCTAGCGCAATGTCATGTATGGCGATTCGAGTACATAGCCTTGATTATCATGTGGGCGACCATCACAACTCAGAAATTTTAGGACCGGAAACCAAAACATGCAGAACTGTATGCCGGGCTGTGTACATTCTGTCGCTCGAACATGTTTTCTTGGGCAGGGACTGGATACACAGATCTGTCATAGGCGACCTTTGCTGAATGCTGTATATATGCCCAGTGCTGCCAGTTTATGTCTAAATTCTCCCGTCCACGCTCATGTTTACATTGAAAATAAAGCAATGCTGTGGATTCGAGGCATTATTGGCAAAACTTCAAGAAGAAACCTGTGTGTTGTGCAGGAATTCCAGAATTTGTCATTTCAGGTCCATTTCAGATGATTTCATGTTTAAAGTGACATCGCATAGTGTGAAGGAAATCCAGTCAGTGTGTAGGGTTAGGATCCAGAAATTTATGGAAAGAGAAAAAGGGAGAGTCGTCATTTATATCAGCAGGCTTCTCCTGATGTTGGGGAAGAACTACAAGTCCCAGCATGTTATTATTATTTATAAGTCCCAGCATGTTAACGTGAGGGATCTGCATATACAGTAAATCTGGAGAGAATCTTTAATGTGTGAACACGGGGGATTATCTAAACTGGATACAATTGTAGCAACTTCTCAGTCTTGAAATGTATTAAATTCTTAAATAATATTAAGTTCTTTGTATCTAGGAGTCAGTCGCTCCATTTATTCTTGTTATGTGCACAGCATAGTCCTGCCACGTTATACATCACTAGTCAGGCCACACATGGAGGACTGTGTACAGTTCTGGGCTCCTGTGAACAAGGCAGACATAGCAGAGCTGGAGAGGGTTCAGAGGAGGGCAACTAAAGTAATAACTGGAATGGGTGGACTACAGGACCCAGAAAGATTATCAAAATTAGGGTTATTCACTTTAGAAAAAAGACGACTGAGGGGAGATGTAATAACTATGTATAAATATATCAGAGGTCAGTACAGAGATCTCTCCCATCATCTATTTATCCCCAGGACTGTGACTGTGACGAGGGGACATCCTCTGCGTCTGGAGGAAAGAAGGTTTGTACATAAACATAGAAGAGGATTCTTTACGGTAAGAGCAGTGAGACTATGGAACTCTCTCCCTGAGGAGGTGGTGATGGTAAGTTCACTATAAGAGATCAGGAGGGGCCTGGATGTATTTCTGGAGGTAATAATATTACAGGTTATAGTTACTAGAGATGGGTCGTTGATCCAGGGAGTTATTCTGATGTCTGATTGGAGTCGGGAAGGAATTTTTTCCCCTAAAGTGAGGAAAATTGTCTTCTACCTCACAGCGGTTTTTTGCCTTCCTCTGGATCAACTTGCAGGATAACAGGAAGAACTGGATGGACGGAGGGCTTTTTTCAGCCTTGTAAACCATGTTACTATGTAACTCCCTGGTTTTGCCCCTCTGTCCTTGGTATGTAATGACAGTTCCTGGTGTCCACAGGTTTGGTACTAGTCCCTGGTATCTAGTGACAACTCTCCATACAGTATTCAACTATTTGGTTCCCTAGTCCTTATATCTAGTGGCAGTGCTCTAGTCCTTGGTGTCTAGTGATTGTGCCAAAAGTACTGTACATTGATTTGGTTCACCAATCCCTGGCATGATATGACAGCTTCTGATATCCAATCATTTGGTTCCCTCGTCCCTGGTATCTAGTGATAGTTCCTGATGTCTACCGATGTCTACTAATTTGGTAGCCTGACCCCTGGTATCTTATGACAACTCCTGATATCAAATGATTTGGTTCTCCAGTCCTTGTATCTAGGGACAGTGCTCTTGTTCTTAGTGTCTAGAGACAGTCCCTGATGTCGAGTGGTTTAGTGCTCTAGTCCTTGGTGTCTAGTGACTGTTCCAAATGTCCATTGATTTGGTTCACCAATCCCTAGTATCATATGACAGCTCCTGATATCCAATCATTTGGTTCTTCAGTCCCTGTATCTAGTGAGAGTCTCTGCTGTCCACTGGTTTAGTGCCCTAGTCCCTGTTATCTAGTGATTGTTTCTGATGTCCACTGATTTGGTACTATGGTCCCTGGTATCTTATGACAACTCCTGATATCAAATGATTTGGTTCTCCAGTCCTTGTATCTAGGGACAGTGCTCTTGTTCTTAGTGTCTAGAGACAGTCCCTGATGTCGAGTGGTTTAGTGCTCTAGTCCTTGGTGTCTAGTGACTGTTCCAAATGTCCATTGATTTGGTTCACCAATCCCTAGTATCATATGACAGCTCCTGATATCCAATCATTTGGTTCTTCAGTCCCTGTATCTAGTGAGAGTCTCTGCTGTCCACTGGTTTAGTGCCCTAGTCCCTGTTATCTAGTGATTGTTTCTGATGTCCACTGATTTGGTACTATGGTCCCTGGTATCTTATGACAACTCCTGATATCTTATGCTCTAGACAGTCCCTGGTATCTACTGATAGTCTCCGATGTCCAGTGGTTTACTGCATGACAGTGCGATGTCCCTGGTGTCTAGTGATAGTTCTTGATGTTCAATGGTTTATTTCCCCAGTTCCTGGTATGTAATGACAGTCCTTGATGCTGAGTAGTTTGGTTCACCAGTCCCTTGTATCTAGTGACAGTACCTGATGTACGAATGGTTTATTTCCCAGTTCCTTTTATCCAGTGACAACTTCTGTTAATTGAAGACTTGGTTCCCTAATTCATGATATCTAGTGACAGTTTCTGATGTGATTTCTTTCCTCAGTCCCTGGTATCCAGTGACAGTCCCTGATGCTGAATAGTTTGGTCCTCTAGTCCCTAGTGACAGTTCCTGATAGCCAATGATGTGGTTTATCAGCCCCTAGTATGTAGTGATAAATCCTGATATCTAGTAGTTTGGTCACCTAGTCCCTGGTGTCTCCGTCTCTAGTGTCCAGCAGTGTAATGCTCAATCACTTCTTCTCTGCACCTTGAAAACTGAGTACAGGCCATAGAACAGCTGTCATCAGTCTCCTGCCCTGATATAGCTGATAGAGGAGGAGTTGCTGTCAGCAGTACTATGTTCTGACAGAGAAGGGGCAGCCGTCATCAGCCCCATGCCTTGATAGAGCTCATAGATCATCAGTACCATGCCTTGACAGAGAAGGGGCAGCCGTCATCAGTACCACGACCTGATAGAGATAATAGAGGAGGAGCGGCTGTCATCATCCCCATACCCTCATAGAGCTGATAGAGGAGTAGTGGTAGTCATCGGTGCCATGCACTGTCAGAGAAGGAGCTGCTGTTATCAATCCCATGCCCTGATAGAGCTGATAGAAGAGGAGTGGCTGTAATCAGTTTTATGGCATAATAGAGAAGGAGTAGGAGCAAATGTCATCAACACCATGCCTTGAAGGAGTGACTGTCATCAGTCCCATGTTCTGAAAGAGAAGGACCACATGTCATGAGTCCAATGCCCTGATAGAGAAGGGGCAGCAGTCATCAGTCCCATGCCCTGTGAGCAGCAGTCATCAGTCCCATGCCCTGGGAGCAGCTGTCATCAGTCCCATGCCCCTGGAGCAGCTGTCATCAGTCCCATGACCTAGTAGAGAAGGAGCTGCTGTCATCAGTCCCATGCCCTGTGAGCAGCAGTCATCAGTCCCATGCCCTGTGAGCAGCAGTCATCAGTCCCATGCCCTGGGAGCAGCTGTCATCAGTCCCATGCCCTAGTAGAGAAGGAGCTGCTGTCATCAGTCCCATGCCCTGTGAGCAGCAGTCATCAGTCCCATGCCCTGTGAGCAGCAGTCATCAGTCCCATGCCCTGATAGAGTAAGAACAGCAGACATCAGTCCCATGCCATAATAGAGAAGTAGCAGCAATCATCAGTCTCATGCCCTGATATAGAAGAGAGCAGCCTTTACTTCTCTAACCGATCCTTATAGAAACTGTGACAACTGTATTTCTACGAAATTGTTGGTTGTCAGCTCCCTTCCCCAGCCAACAATTTAAAGTGACAATAGTTTTATTTCCATTTATCATAGGCAGATTACTTCCCGGCACAACAAAGCTTTATGGTCCTATTTAAGGACACCCACGACGGGTTCCACGGCACATGACCGGCGGCAGACGGCGCCCAGAGATCCTCATTTACCTTATGTTTAATGCCTTATTTCCAGGGCAATCGTGCAGATAACACAGAGCGCATCAGCAATTGTTTATTTGCTCAGAACGCTTGTCAGATCCTTTAAAATGTTCTGTTTTAGGAGATTGTTTATTACTGGGCCACAGAGACAAAGCCACGGACAGGAAATTGTATCCAGCGCTGGCTACATTGTGTTTACATATGTGTCTCTTGTGTGTATCCTGCAGAAAACAGGCCTCCCGGTGCACTCTTCCTTAAAGGGACACCGCACCTGCAGTCCATTTACTTCATCTGCTATGTAGTTTATTGCAAGCTTCTGTTCTCTGTTATCAGCCATGTCAGGCCAATGTGAAGCCGATTTTGGGGCGGGTGAAGGGCCATCTATTGTTCTCTGATAGCATCTATATGACTCCCCCCAATGCCCGGGCCCCTCTTATACATTATACTTACCTGCTCCCCAACACCCTCGTCTACCTGGATCTCTGCACGGTCGCCGCTGCATCTTGTCACCCGCGATGCCAGTGGGGGGGTCATTTGGGATCCACGTTATGGGGAGATACAGCGCTGGCCATGCAGAGATACGGAGAGACACGGGTGCAGGGGAGCAGGTAAGTATAACATATCCAAGGGGCCGGGCACGGGGAGGGGGGGTCATTATAGGGGTTGGATAACCCCTTTAAGGCAAAGGAGAAGACTGAGGGACAGATGAATACAACATATTTAGGGGGAAATTTCTTGTAAGATTTGCACAAATTTGCAGGCATGAAAGATGCACATTTTGGCAGAGATTGGTTATCCACAAAAATGTGCAACTTTTTTCCATTTCAAATAGAGTGGGCATGGCTTAGCAGGAGAGGCGGAGCTTCTTATGGCCCAACAGATTTTCTTTAAATGATTTACTCTAGAAACTGGCATTCCTTCAATCAGCAAATCTACATCAAAATTGCAGGGTGCCAGTCGATTGCCATGGCAGCCTGGTGACTTGTGAAGGCTCCTAGGCCTGCCCTTCTAATCTTCCTGTTAGGCCCTGCCTGAGGCAGAATCCTCGTAGGCTGCAATCGTTTTTTCAGTACAAGTTATGGTAAATGAAATTATGACTTAAAAAACTAAAACGTGTCACACAAAAAAGCATGCCAACAAAAGGCTATGTGAACGGAAAATTAAACAAATCATGGCTGTTGGAAGGCGGAGAGGGAAAAAACGCAAACTAAAATTGGCCTGAAGGGGTTAATATTATACATCTTAAGTATTGGGAACCTACAAAGATACTTACATTTATATGTCTAAGTGATATCTGCCATATTCTTAATATTCCACACTGGGGACTTGAGGACCCTCATTGTTATTTGCAAAATCCACAAAATCTGGAAAATCCACAAGACACAGTAACTCATATGCTACATGGAGTGCTGTCTTATGCGAAGGAAAGGGGGTTGTAACGGGGAGCCGGTGGGGCGCTCCCTCCTTGCAGCGCCGTTGGCATCCTACGGGTGAAGAGGGAGGAGGAGCCGGTGTCGGATGTGACCGGCGTCCTCATCTCCCTGGCAACAAGGGGGCAGGGAGGATCTGGAGGCGCACGCTTCCCCAGCGCGGCCGCGTCCTCCACCCCCATGGCAACGAGATAGGGAGGATGCGAGCACCGACATAGATGAGTCAGCGCTCAGCTGTGTAAGTCTTCCTGACTAGGGTCACGTGACGCTAGCCACGTCACGTGACCCATCAGCCTGGTCTATTTAACAGGCTGATGGCCACAGGTTGCCTGTGATTGGTCTTACTACCTCACTAGCGTTTCTCTGCATGGGCGACTTCGGTTTATTTGACCTCGGCTTGTACTTGACTTCGATCTTGTATTACTCCCTTGTACTGACGAGATCTCTTGGCTCCTGACCTCGGCTTGTACTTGACTTCGATTTTGTATTACTCCCTTGTACTGACGAGATCTCTTGGCTCCTGACCTCGGCTTGTACTTGACTTCAATCCTGTATTACCCCCTTGTACAGACGCGACCTCCTGGGTCTTAACCTCGGCTTCATCTGATTCAGGTTTTTGCCTATGTTTGTATTTATTAACTTCTCGGTTTCCAACCCGGCCTGGTATTGATTACGTATCTGTGTTGTCTGTCTTAGTCTGTTTTTTTCTCCCTTTGTCACCCCTCCCTGTAAGGACCTGCACTTACGTAAGCTGGGGACCGCCATTCAGTTGCGCACCGTCAGTTAGGACGCACCGCGCAAGTAGGTAGGGATAGTGGTGTGCGTGGAACTCACTATTCCCTACCTTACGTGACAGGGGGATTGTAGTCAGTTGATTTCTTTAGTGCACTCAGCACTATCCGGCCTGAGCTACTGGACAGGAAACTGGGGACATTGTATCAACTAAGAACATGGATCATGGACTACCTGACCAATAGAACGCAGGGTTCCCGCAGGGAACGTTCTCTTCTCACTGTGCATGGCTGATTGCCAGTACAACATTGAGCTCTGCCATCTACAGGAGTACTCCGACAACTGAGGAATAGCAGGCTGCATCAAAGGGGCTGTCTCAGAAAGGTGTAATTCCACCTCTGAGACCTTCACCTACTGGACCTCTAGAACTAAATTCTCAAACACATGCCTACCCACCCTCCTTTCATTTCTATGGTAGTGATGAAAATACCAAGCACTCTCATGAATGTTTGGTGCTCAGTTTGGGCGCTATAGTAGTTCTTGTAGTAGTTTTATATCTTCAATATCTTTGCTGACGTGTTTCGATTACAAGATCTTAGTCATAGCATTACTATGATCTTATAATTGAAACGCGAAAGCAAAAATATTAAAAATGTTATCATGTTATCAGTTAAAAAGTAGTTCTATTCTTGTATATAGGAGCAGTATTATAGTAGTTATATTCTTGTACATAGGAGCAGTATTATAGTAGTTATATTCTTGTACATAGGAGCAGTATTATAGTAGTTATATTCTTATACATAGGAGGCAGTATTATAGTAGTTATATTCTTGTATAGGGAGTATTATAGTAGTTTACTTCTTATAGGAGCAGTATTATAGTAGTATATATTTGTACATATATTCTTGTACAAGGAGCAGTATTATAGTAGTTATATTCTTGTACATAGGAGCAGTATTATAGTAGTTATATTCTTGTACATAGGAGGCAGTATTATAGTAGTTATATTCTTGTACATAGGAGCAGTATTATAGTAGTTATATTCTTGTACATAGGAGCAGTATTATAGTATATAATCTTGTACATAGAAGCAGTATTATAGTATTATATTGTACATAGGAGGCAGTATTAGTAGTTATATTCTTGTACATAGGAGCAGTATATAGTAGTTATATTCTTGTACATAGGAGCAGTATTATAGTATTATTTCTTGTTAGGAGCAGTATTATAGTAGTTATATTCTTGTACATAGGAGCAGTATTATAGTGTTATAATTTTGTACATAGGAGCAGTATTATAGTAGTTATATTCTTGTACATAGGAGCAGTATTATAGTAGTATATATTCTTGTACATAGGAGCAGTATTATAGTTATTATATTCTTGTAGTATTGTAGTATTATAGTAGTTATATTTCTTGTACATAGAGCAGTATTAGTATTATATTCTTGTACATAGGAGCATATTATGTAGTTTATTCTTGTACATAGAGCAGTATTATAGTAGTTATATTCTTGTACATAGGAGCAGTATTATAGTAGTTATATTCTTTGTACTAGGAGGCAGTATTATAGTAGTTATATTCTTGTACATAGGAGCAGTATTATAGTATTTAATAGGAGGCGTATTATAGTAGTTATATTCTTGTACATAGGAGGCAGTATTATAGTAGTTATATTCTTGTACATAGGAGGCAGTATTATAGTAGTTTAATTTTGTACATAGGAGCAGTATTATAGTAGTTATATTCTTGTACATAGGAGCAGTATTAAGTAGTTATATTCTGTACATAGAGGCAGTATTATAGTAGTTTATATTCTGTACAGGCAGTATTTAGTATTTTATTCTTGTACATAGGAGCAGTATTATAGTAGTTATATTCTTGTACATAGGAGCAGTATTATAGTAGGTTATATTCTTGTACATAGAAGCAGTATTATAGTAGTTATATTCTTGTACATAGGAGCAGTATTATAGTAGTTATATTTGTACATAGGAGCAGTATTATAGTAGTTATATTCTTGTATAGGAGATATATTTATATTCTTGTACATAGGAGGCAGTATTATAGTAGTTATATTCTTGTACATAGGGCAGTATTATAGTAGTTAATATTCTTGTACATAGGAGCAGTATTATAGTAGTTATATTCTGTACATAGGAGCAGTATTATAGTAGTTATATTCTTGTACATAGGAGCAGTATTATAGTAGTTATATTCTTGTACATAGGAGCAGTATTATAGTAGTTATATCTTGTACATAGGAGCAGTATTATAGTAGTTATATTCTTGTACATAGGAGCAGTATTATAGTAGTTATATTCTTGTACATAGGAGGCAGTATTATAGTATAGTATTTATAGTTTTGTACATAGGAGCAGTATTATAGTAGTTATATTCTTGTACATAGGAGGCAGTATTATAGTAGTTATATTCCTTGTACATAGGAGCAGTATTATAGTAGTTATATTCTTGTACATAGGAGCAGTATTATAGTAGTTATATTCTTGTACATATAGGAGCAGTAATTATAGTAGTTTATTTCTGTACATAGGGGCAGTATTATAGTAGTTATATTCTTGTACATAGGAGGCAGTATTATAGTAGTTATATTCTTGTACATAGGAGGCAGTATTATAGTAGTTATATTCTTGTACATAGGAGCAGTATTATAGTAGTTATATTCTTGTACATAGGAGCAGTATTATAGTAGTTTATATTCTTGTACATAGGAGCAGTATTATAGTAGTTATATTCTTGTACCATAGTATTAGCAGTATTATAGTAGTTATATTCTTGTACATAGGAGCAGTATTATAGTAGTTATATTCTTGTACATAGGAGCAGTATATTATAGTAGTAGTATTATAGTAGTTATATTCTTGTACATAGGAGGCAGTATTATAGTAGTTATATTCTTGTACATAGGTAGGCAGTATTATAGTAGTTTATATTCTTGTACATAGGAGCAGTATTATAGTAGTTATATTCTTGTACATAGGAGCAGTATTATAGTAGTTATATTCTTGTACATAGGAGCAGTATATTATAGTAGTTATATTCTTGTACATAGGAGCAGTATTATATAGTAGTATTATATTCATGTACATAGGAGCAGTATTATAGTAGTTTATATTCTTGTACATAGGAGCAGTATTATAGTAAGTTATATTCTTGTACATAGGAAGCAGTATTATAGTAGTTATATCTTCATGTACATAGGAGCAGTATTATAGTAGTTATATTCTTGTACATAGGAGCAGTATTATAGTAGTTTATATTCTTTGTACATAGGAGCAGTATTATAGTAGTTATATTCTTTGTACATAGGAGCAGTATTTATATAGTAGTTTATATTCTTGTACATAGGAGCAGTATTATAGTAGTACTATATTTACTTGTAACATAGGAGGCAGTATTATAGTAGTTATATTCTTGTACATAGGAGCAGTATTATAGTAGTAGTTTATATAGTCTTGTACATAGGAGCAGTATTATAGTAGTTATATTCTTGTACATAGGAGCAGTATTATAGTAGTTATATTCTTGTACATAGTATTATATTCTTGTACATAGGAGCAGTATTATAGTAGTTATATTCTTGTACATAGGAGGCAGTATTATAGTAGTTATATTCTGTACCATAGGAGCAGTATTATAGTTATATTCTTGTACATAGGAGCAGTATTATAGTAGTTATATTCTTGTAACATAGGAGCAGTATTATAGTAGTTATATTCTTGTACATAGGAGCAGTATTATAGTAGTTATATTCTTGTACATAGAGAGCAGTATTATAGTAGTTATATTCTTGTACATAGGAGCAGTATTATAGTAGTTATATTCTTGTACATAGGAGCAGTATTATAGTAGTTATATTCTTGTACATAGTAGGAGCAGTATTATAGTAGTTATATTCTTGTACATAGGAGGCAGTATTATAGTAGTTATATTCTTGTACATAGGAAGCAGTATTATAGTAGTATATTCTTGTACATAGGAGTATTATAGTAGTTATATTCTGGTACATAGGAAGCAGTATTATAGTAGTTATATTCTTGTACATAGGAGCAGTATTATAGTAGTTATATTCTTGTACATAGGAGCAGTATTATAGTAGTTATACTCTTGTACATAGGAGCAGTATTATAGTAGTTATATTCTTGTACATAGGAGGCAGTATTATAGTATTATATTCTTGTGTACATAGGAGCAGTATTATAGTAGTTATATTTTTGTACATAGGAGCAGTATTATAGTAGTTATATTCTTGTACATAGGAGCAGTATTATAGTAGTTATATTTTGTACATAGGAGCAGTATTATAGTAGTTATATTCTTGTACATAGGAGCAGTATTATATATGTAGTTATATTCTTAGTACATAGGAGCAGTATTATTAGTAGTTATATTCTTGTACATAGGAGCAGTATTATAGTAGTAATATCTTGTACATAGGCAGCAGTATTATAGTAGTTATATTCTTGTACATAGGAGCAGTATTATAGTAGTTATATTCTTGTACATAGGAGGCAGTATTATAGTAGTTATATTCTTGTAACATAGGAGGCAGTATTAGTAGTATTATATTTTGTACATAGGAGCAGTATTATAGTAGTTATATTCTTGTACATAGGAGGCAGTATTATAGTTAGTATTATATTCTTGTACATAGGAGCAGTATTATAGTAGTTTATATTCTTGTACATAGGAGAGTAGTATTATAGTAGTTATATTCTTGTACATAGGAGCAGTATTATAGTAGTTATATTCTGTACATAGGAGCAGTATTATAGTAGTTATATTCTTGTACATAGGAGCAGTATTATAGTAGTTATATTCTTTGTACATAGGAGCAGTATTATAGTAGTTATATTCTTGTACATAGGAGCAGTATTATAGTAGTTATATTCTTACATAGAAGCAGTATTATAGTAGTTATATTCTTGTACATAGGAGCAGTATTATAGTAGTTATATTCTTGTACATAGGAGCAGTATTATAGTAGTTATATTCTTGTACATAGGAGGCAGTATTATAGTAGTTATATTCTTGTACATAGGAGGCAGTATTATAGTATTATATTCTTGTAGTAGGAGCAGTATTTATAGTAGTTATTATTCTTGTACATAGTAGGCAGTATTATAGTAGTTATATTCTGTACATAGGAGCAGTATTATAGTAGTTATATTCTTGTACATAGGAGCAGTATTATAGTAGTTATATTTTTGTACATAGGAGCAGTATTATAGTAGTTATATTCTTGTATATAGGAGCAGTATTATAGTAATTATATTCTTGTACATAGAAGCAGTATTATAGTATTTATATTCTTGTACATAGGAGCAGTATTATAGTACTTATATTCCTGTACATAGGAGGCAGTATTATAGTAATTATATTCTTGTACATAGAAGCAGTATTATAGTAATTAAATTCCTGTACATAGGAGGCAGTATTATAGTATCTATATTCTTGTACATAGGAGCAGTATTATAGTACTTATATTCCTGTACATAGGAGGCAGTATTATAGTAGTTATATTCTTGTACATAGGAGCGGTATTATAGTAGTTATATTTCTTGTACATAGGAGCAGTATTATATAGTAGTTATATTCTTGTACATAGGAGCAGTATTATAGTAGTTATATTCTTGTACATAGAGGCAGTATATATAGTAGTTTATATTCTTTGTACATAGGAGCAGTATTATAGTAGTTTATATTCTTGTACATAGGAGCAGTATTATAGTAGTTATATTCTTGTACATAGGAGCAGTATTATAGTAGTTATATTCTTGTACATAGGAGCAGTATTATAGTAGTTATATTCTTGTACATAGGAGCAGTATTATAGTAGTTATATTCTTGTACATAGGAGCAGTATTATAGTAGTTATATTATGTACATAGGAGCAGTATTATAGTAGTTATATTCTTGTACATAGGAGGCAGTATTATAGTAGTTATATTCTTGCACATAGGAGCAGTATTATAGTAGTTATATTCTTGTACATAGGAGCAGTATTATAGTAGTTATATTTCTTGTACATAGGAGGCAGTATTATAGTAGTTATATTTCTTGTACATAGGAGCAGTATAGTATTATAGTAGTTATATTCTTGTACATAGGAGGCAGTATTATAGTAGTTATATTCTGTACATAGAAGCAGTATTATAGTAGTTATATTCTTGTACATAGGAGCAGTATTATAGTAGTTATTTTTGTACATAGGAGCAGTATTATAGTAGTTATATTCTTGTACATAGAGGCAGTATTTAGTAGTTTATATTCTTGTACATAGGAGGCAGTATTATAGTAGTTATATTCTTGTACATAGGAAGCAGTATTATAGTAGTTATATTCTTGTACATAGTAGCCAGTATTATTGTAGTTATATTCTAGTACATAGGAGCAGTATTATAGTAGTTATATTCTTGTACATAGGAGCAGTATTATAGTAGTTATATTTTTGTACATAGGAGCAGTATTATAGTAGTTATATTCTTGTATATAGGAGCAGTATTATAGTAATTATATTCTTGTACATAGAAGCAGTATTATAGTAATTTAATATTTGTACATAGGAGCAGTATTATAGTACTTATATTCCTGTACATAGGAGGCAGTATTATAGTAATTATATTCTTGTACATAGAAGCAGTATTATAGTAATTATATTCCTGTACATAGGAGGCAGTATTATAGTATCTATATTCTTGTACATAGGAGCAGTATTATAGTACTTATATTCCTGTACATAGGAGGCAGTATTATAGTAGTTATATTCTTGTACATAGGAGCGGTATTATAGTAGTTATATTCTTGTACATAGGAGCAGTATTATAGTAGTTATATTCTTGTACATAGGAGCAGTATTATAGTTGTTATATTCTTGTACATAAGAGCAGTATTATAGTAGTTATATTCTTGTACATAGGAGCAGTATTATAGTAGTTATATTCTTGTACATAGGAGCAGTATTATAGAGTTTATTTCTTGTACATAGGAGCAGTATTATAGTAGTTATATTCTGTGTACATAGGAGCAGTATATATATTAGTTATATCTACATAGTATTTATAGTAGTTTATATTCTTGTACATAGGAGCAGTATTATAGTAGTTATATTCTTGTACATAGGAGCAGTATTATAGTAGTTATATTCTTGTACATAGGAGCAGTATTATAGTAGTTATATTCTTGTACATAGGAGCAGTATTATAGTAGTTATATTCTTGTACATAGGAGCAGTGTTATAGTAGATATATTCTGACATACATGGGGAAGTTTTATATTATGTATATTTTAAAACAATTGTTTCCACTCTGTTGGTTTCTAGTTTTTGTGCAACTATAATTTCCAGCTTGCTGCAAATAATTTCACACTCTTCCAAAAAAGTTTTCAATATGTGTCCACTTACTGCTGTGCTATTAAATGGCTGACACATGTGGAATTTAATAAAACCCTGGGAATCATCTTCTCAGATGTGGTCGTTTGACACCATCATAGAAATGAGTAAATACTTGGGGCTTTATATGTTTTACGAGAATCCAATCTGCAAAGCATGTGATGAGGCAGGGGTGGCACTGTCAGCTACTGAGACTTTATAATTTATTCTCCACCATCCATAAAGCCCCACTGTGAAGCTTTTTATTTTGAATGTGACATATGGTTCCTCAAGCTTTTTTTAAGACCTGTCTTTTAATGGAACTTCAAGATAGCTGAGACCAGAGACATTCAAAGTGCTACAGGACATGACAGCTCTAGGACAGACCATAACTATTGATATTTAAAGGTGTCAGCCACTGTGGAAAATCCCTTTTTTTGCAAATGTTCCCTTATGATTGATCACAGGTTGTGAAACTGCTGGAATCTCCTGTGCTCAATTCTGGTTCTGTAATTCTGTGAGAATCTGAAAGCAAGTTTTCCATTTCCCTACAGCGCCTCCAGAGGAAAAATTTAGCATTACACACTTCCCTTTGAAATCAATGGTAATGCATGGAAGCATTGAGTCCTCCAGAGCAAGGGGCACTCTTTGTTGCCAATCTACACTGTAGCTTGTAGATAAAGGTCCAGAATGGAGCTTATTTTATAATCTAAACAACCCCTTTAAATATGTTTTCCACTGTTAGGATGTCTTTAATAGGGTCCCTTCCTATATGTTGCCTAGGCTTTGTCTGATGTCCCTCACGCCTCATGATATCATGTTGTGGATCTTCTACCTGGATAGGACATCAGACACCCTAGTCCTGATTGTTCTTCTGTCTAGCACCCCCTGCTGTTTCAGTTGCCAATCTGGAATGTGCTGGTGGTCCATGCCTATCGGCATCTTTCCTCTCCTAGAGGGCACCACCACCAAGTTGTTAGTTGTCTCTCCTGCTCCATGCTTGGGTCTTCTGATCATCCCTGCTTTCTGCCTGCTACTGCATGTTCCTTAGGGTGTGTGCTCTGTGAAAGAAATTTTTATACTTTTATAGTATGGGGGTTTTTTGCATGCGGCGATACCCATAATGTGTATTTTTTTATTTTTTTACTACTTTTATTTTTATTTTGGGAAAAGGGGGTTGATTTGAACTTTTATGGTTTTTTATTTTTTATTTTTTTTACACATTTTTATAGTTCTCATAGGGAACTATTACAAGCAATCATCTGATTGCTTATATCGTAGACTACAAAGCATTAGCATTGGAGTCCATGATGATTTTACTGCTTTCCTATGGAGCGCTATTACACAGAAGGTCTCCATAGGAAAGTCTATGCAGCAGCCTCCTGTCATTCACTATGACAGGGGCTGCTGCATACATACTCCGGTTCCCCCGATCGCCATGGAGTAACAAAGGGTTAAATGGCCGCAATCGTCATTACTTCCGGTCGCGGACATGAGCAGCGGGTGTCTGCTATGGGAAATAGCAGTACACCTGCGGCCATGACGCCCGCTCTTCTGAGGAGCGTGCGCCATCTTGAAAGACCTGGTCGGAAAGGGGTTAACTCTGCCAGTCCACCAACCATGCTTTTGTCTACCTGTTTGGTGCTCTGCACCAGTATCTCTTGACCTGCCTGGGTCAGCTGTATATGAATACAGGGTACTACAGGAGGTAGCAGCCTGGTGTTTCCCCTGCAGCGAAGTCCAGATCCCTGTACAGAGTTGAAAGGCTTAAATCCAGGGGTGACACTTTGATAATGCCCTTTAGGCATAGTCTTAAGTCAAATTACAATGGGTCCACATCCTCTGGCTCTCAATATATATATATATATATATATATATATATATCTCCACCAGTGTCGGACTGGGGTGCCTAGGGCCCACCAGTAAAGTTTATTTTGGGGCCCACCGTACGAATACATTCAAATGTTACCCGCTCACACCGAAGCAAGATGCTACCAGATGATTGAATCTGGGGTCCCTGAAGCAACTTTGAGAAGGTAGGTCCTGAGGAGAAGAGGACACTGGTGGCTTTCCTCTATACCTAGAAGTCATCTCAGCTCTGATCGTGTCTATAATAATAAACTGCGGAGTTTATATAATAATCTATCAGGTTTTTTATATGAACACAGGTTGGTTGAGGTGCTGTACATGGAATATATGTATGTAGTGCAGTAAGTCTACTGTGTTATGTGCCAATTGTGCAAGGGGTGGGAGACTAGGGGTCCACCTGGCTCAGAGGCCCACCACCTGTACCCCTGTGGGCCAGTCCGAGTCTGCTCTCCAATACTTTGTGTCTGGAAAATCCAAGTTTTTTTCATATCCTGGGGCCAGCAGAGGACCTTTGACTAAAATAGAGGTCTATAGATAAAGAGAGTTCTATAGTAATGCCTTAGGATTGACCCGAAGTCATGAGACCTCTGAGAATCCCCAGCCAAACACTTGGACTTATCATTTCAGGCAATTCTGAGAAATTGAGAAGACCTTGAGAATAATAATACAGATTCCTTAAAAGCAATATCCCGCTCACTCACTTTCCCTTCGTCACAGCTTGAAGTCCATAAAACACAATCGCTCAGGAAGAATAGGAAACGTGGTTTTGATTCCGGCTCTTCCTGCAGCTCCGTGCCGTCTAGATAAATTGAAAACAAACCTCGCTCACATCCAAGGTGATAGATTATTATGATACCACAGAGAGGAGGCAGAGATCTGGGGACGTTTAATTTCGACATTACTGGGGACATGGTTTTCAGATGGAGAAACTGCAGCAAAAAATTCCCAAAAAATCCAGGTTACTAAAACTTTTTGCAGCTATTGACCCACTTAGGCTGGGTCTACTAACACTTACCCTTTGTAGACGTACACTGATCCATGTGATGTTCATGGGAATTTCATAACAAAAAGTGTGAGAAACCCTAGAATTTGTTACTCAGGACCTGATCATGGTGGGGGCCAAAGGGACAAAGTCATGAGGCCTCCAGCATCTAAAGTCTTCTGACTCCCTTCTGAGGTTAAATCAAAGAGATACTAACAATGGGGTCCTCCTACGTCAGCATGAAAGGAATTGGGAACTCAGGGTCGGGAGATACAATACTTGACCAGTGTATGGTGGCTTAATTTGGCACCTTTATTAAACTGGTATTTCGAGGTATGGAACCATTATTTGTATGGTGGTATCATTTCTGCACCATATGGCACTATAAGTTTAGTACTGCATAACAGTGTTCTTATCTGAACTGTAATAGGGAGAGAGCTGCAGCAAAAAGGACATGCCCCCTGAGCTGTGATAGGGAGAGTGCTGTAGGAGAAAGGACATAACCCCTTACCTGTGATACAGAGAGAGCTGCAGCAGAAAGTACATGCTCCCTGAGTTGCAGCACAAAGGACACACACCCCTGAGTGGGAGAGAGCTGCAGCTGATAGCAGATGCCCCCTGAGTTTCAGCTTAAAGAAGGAATTTTTATTCTCTGACCTCTTAGAAAGGTACATGGTGTAAACTGTAATGAAGGTAATCTTCTTACCAGTGACTGTATTTGTGAGTTATAACCTCCCTTCTGATCCTCAGATGTGTCATGTGACCAACAATCTGACTTTCCAACTAACACAGTGTTTTATGTGTAGACAGGAAGTCAGTTTTTCTTTGTATTCCTATGGGAGCCTCAGGGAATAGGAATGAATAAAGAATTAACTGAGTTCCTGTCCTGTGTCCAGTTAGAGTGCTGGTCACATGACACAGCTGAGGATGAGAAGGGAGGTTATAACTTACAAATACTGTCAGTAGTATGAAGATTACAATTAGGATCAAAAACAATAGGGACTTTTTTGAACAAAATATTAAAAATCCATGAACATTGAAAGGAGACACAAATGCTTATGTGTTTCAGTTTTAATCACAACCAAGGGAGCAAGAGGTCCCTACTCTGAGGAGCAGCACCCATTCAGTTGTCCTTTTATTACAAGGATGGCCATTCACAAGAGCGGCCTGTGAACTTAAAGTGGCCCTTTAAAAATTACTAAAAGTGGCCCCGATTTGTAGTTGGGTCCATATTGATGGAAGGCAGGGTCAGCAGTACCATACTGTGGCACGTTATACCATCCTAACAGAGCCAAATACCACAGTCTATCACAAAATACATCCCCCAAAACTGCCACTGGCCGGCCCCGTGGGCATCAGCCCACAGGGAAATTAACCTGTAAGGTCTATGGCCAATCCACCCCTGGCCATTCATCTGAAGGCTCACCATGTAGTACTACATTTTAGTGGTCTCTGCAGGGGAAATCTCGGGCTGCTTGTCGCTTTCCCTGATAAAATCTGCTATTTTGTAAAGGTTTCAGCAGGTTGAAGAACCCCTTATTTGAAGAATAAGGCACTGTTATTGTCCACTTTACAGCACAATTTTGAGCTCTATATAGTAATATATCAGCACTGATAACACTAATTTGAACTGTATAACATTATTTTGATACTGTATGTCTGGTATTATGCACCATAAGTCTATTATTGAACACTGTAAAACTATTATAACACTGTTATAGCACTATTATTTTTACGTATAACACTAATATTGAGTCTGTATAACACATTATTTTACTGATAACACTATTATTTTGTACTGTATACACTATTATAACACTATTATTGTAACCACGGTAAACACTAATATGATACTGTTAACACTATTTTTGTACTGTATAACACTATTTTTGAACACTGTTAACCTAATATTGAGCACTGTATAACATATTTTTACTGCGTATAACACTATTATTGAAACTGTATAACACTAATATTGAGCACTGAATACACTATTGAGCACTTATGACACTGTAGTTGAGCACTGTATAACACTATTGAGCACGTATAACACTATATGAGCACTGTAAACACTGTATAACCACTATATTTGTACTGTACAACACAATTACTGAGTACTGTATAACACAGTTATTGAGCACTATGTAGCACTGGTATTGAGCACTGTATAACACTATTATTGAGCACTGTATGGCACTGTTTTTGGCACTATATTGCACTGTTATTTAACACCACATGGTACAGTTATTTGAGCACTGCATAACAGTGATGTTTAGCCCTAAATGACACTATTATTGAGCACTGTATAAAACTATTTTCGAGTACTATATAACACTATTATCAAGCACTTATAACACTATTATCAAGCACTGTATAACACTATTATTGAGTTCTGTATAATGTTATTATGAGCACTATATAACACTATTATCGAGCACTGTATAACACTATTATCAAGCACTGTATAACACTATTATTGAGTTCTGTATAATGTTATTATTGAGCACTATATAACACTATTATCGAGCACTGTATTACACTATTATCAAGCACTGTATAACACTATTATTGAGTTCTGTATAATGTTATTATTGAGCACTATATAACACTATTATCAAGCACTGTATAACACTATTATCAAGCACTGTATAACACTATTATCAAGCACTGTATAACACTATTATTGAGTTCTGTATAATGTTATTATTGAGCACTATATAACACTATTATCGAGCACTGTATTACACTATTATTGAGTTCTGTATAACACAGTTAATGAGCACTATATAGGCACTATTATTAAGCACTGTATGGCGCTGGTATTGAGCACTGTATGGCGCTGGTATTTGAGCACTATAGGTTAAACAAACACCAAAGAGGACTTCATACCCCAAATGAAAATAAGGAAAATCTTCTAGTTCACACTCTATGTACCCCATCTCCCTTGGGCTTGGCATTTCCCTTTCCTTGTAAGTCACACCCCCTTTCTTCCAATCAAGGCCTCATTTACCCACCAGTCCAAAGGCCACAGAAGACCTGTTCTTCAAAACCAATCCCTGGAAAAAGGTGTCTTGTAAGCACACTTCTCCGAGACTCCTGCTTAGTTGTGCACTGGCCGTAAGATTATAGACGCTACGTTTAATACCTTATAATAATATTAATTCTGGATAGACCTCGCTTTAATCCATTCTATAGATCCAAGCAATCACAGGAAACCATTTTGAAAGCATTAAGGAACGTTGACTCGAGTCAAGCTATGTTGTTCTTGGAATTTTCCAAAGACTCTTACATTAAAGAAGTAAAATAGAAACCCTAAGACCAGGTAAAAAGCAGAAATTTCCTTAAGTGGACTTGTAATGAGGTGTGAACATTCTAGGAACGGAATCAGAGAATTTAAGACAGGGCCTGGAAAGAAGATGCATTAAATGAGGTGAAGGCTGAGATGGGGAATACTGAGCCCAGTATATATGGTACATGTAATATGGCTACAAAGAGAAGGCAGGATGCAAGTACGAGTTATGTCTGGGCTACGCTTCTGAAATGGAGAAGGCTCCTCGAAGTGGAAGACAGTGTGGTTTTTATGTAGGTCTTGGCTGCCTTTAAACATCATTAGTAATATATAGAGGCTTAAACCAAAATCCTAAATGTTCTTGAAGATTCTTGCGTTCCAGAAAACTCTTGGGTAATTGTGTGTTTATACGCTGTTGATATGAGGGGCAGAACGACACTTCCTTGGGTTCCCAGGGTTGGACTAATGACGTCTTTGGTGGTCCATCACTAGCGTCAATCGTGTGTCTGGTGGCCCATCTGCTCAGTCCACCCCTGACTCATACAAAATCATAAAAGCAGAGAGGATCCTTATTTCAGGTTAGCCCTGACCTCTTTTTACTTGGACGGCTTGAACTGGCACCAAAAACAGGGCCAATCTAGTCTAGAGAAATATGTCCAAAGGGTTTACTACCCATCTCTCCCTGCTTAAGGGGTAATGTTATGGGTCAACATGTACCAGGCCACCCATTCCAAGACAGAAGGGTGTGATGGTATCGGCATCAGTTTTTCATTTCCTATAGCTATGTGGGAGTACTGGTTCTCATTGAGGAGATATGGTTGGTGTATGGAGCCTTAGGTGCAATGCTTCATGGGAAAACATATGCAAATTAGCTCCCTCCAGAAGGATGAAAACTGTCAATCTATAGGTGTCCACTCAGTGGAGCTGAGTTCGACCCATAAATGAGCCAGGGACATTAGCTGATCCAGACACCCTAGAGTAGGAATGCTCAACCTGCGGCCCTTCCAGCTGTTGTAAAACTACAACTCCCATCATGCCCTGCTGTAGGCTGATAGCTGTAGGCTGTCCGTGCATGCTGGTAGTTGTAGTTTTGCAACAGATGGAGGCCGAGGTTGAGCATCCCTGCCCTAGAGCAATATCACTACAGGTAGTTATGTTGCATGACTTTTTTGAGTCATGACATAGGGTTTAAATGGTAATTATCTATAGGTGGCACCAGAGAGATGTTTTCTTCCTCTGGAGGAGAGCTCATTTGTATTACTATAGCAGAAGTGTAACTTGAGGGTCCTGGGTCTTAAAGGGGTATTCCGCGTTACCAGAAATATAACTTATGATTTAGACTAATTCATCATCAATAATTACCTCATATAATTGTCATTTTCACATATTTACCGTTCAGTAGTATAAAAGTAGTTTCTTCCTCAGCTACCCACTGTTGTTTCTCATAAGTTACCCATGGTATCAACCTGTAGTTCTGAGCCTTTGTTAGGTCGAGCATGCTCAGTGTGCGTTGGTGATTACTGAGTAGAGGGGGCGTGACCGGACTGTATTAATATCAGAGAGCCAATCAATAAACAGCAACACTCACAGCAGGAAAGCTAGGATTGGGGGGATTGTAGTTTTGTGAGGGAAGATCAGGCGCCATGATACTGTCAGTGTGTTGCAGGCTCACAAAGGAGCTAGATACATGGATTGTAAGGTAAAATTGAAAGCTCTGGTTATATGTATAGTTATTGGGTTTCTGATTGGGTCACAGCTTGCAGCCTTTATGCCAGTTCTTAAAAATTAAGTTACTTTACCTTAATACCCCTTTAATTGGAGATGAGAGGAATTCTTGAAATTTAGGTCCGATTTGCTGATTTTTTTTTTTTTTAACAAAGTTCTATATAAGAATCGATTCCACCCGAATCAAAATATGCTCCAGTTGGTATATAACACTCTCTGGACTTCTATTTTTTCTAGAAAGACTCTAGGACAAGAAAGAGGTCTAGTGTGTTTCTCTGAAAGACACTACTTGCAAATGTGCAGCTGGCTTAACTATTTTCCTATTTTATGCTTTGTAAGTCTGTTTAAAAAGCTGAGCGATGCTATAGTTGTGAAACACTCCAGTTTTTTAAAATCTTTTCAGAAACAAAGCTGGTGTCTCTCATCAGGAACCTAGCTCTTTTCGGGTAACTAACTACCCTGTTACAGAGCTGAGCAAAAATTACCACATTTTTATCTCTACTGACATCAGATAGGTCTAGGAAAGCTTATTTGAATATCTTTCCCAGAAATCCAGAGGAGCATTGCCTGGCTTACAGTACTCCTCATGCATATTCGTTATCCTCCATAAGGAGAAATAGTACCCACCCAGAGGTCCCCCAAGGACTCGCAATTACAAAATCTAATTCTATCTGCTTTGCTTTACAAAAGGGCTTTTGTCCTGAAAGACACTAGTTGCAAGTGTGCAGCTGGCTTAGCTATTTTCCTATTTATGCTATGAAAGGCTATGCTATAGTTGTACAGTTTTTTTAAAAAAATATTTTCAGAAGGAAAGCTGGTGCCTCTCACCAGGAACCCAGCTCTGGGTAACTACCCTGTAACAGAGCTGAGCAAAAATTAGCACATCTTCACCTCTACTGGCATCAGATAGGCTTAGGAAAGCTTATCTGAATATCTTTCCTAGAAATCCAGAGCAGCGTTGCCGGGCTTACAATACTCCGAATGCTAGGTGCTCTCCATGACAACACATATATTGGCCAGAAATTCAGAATAGCATGCAAGTCTTTCTCTCTCCCTCTATCGCTCACTCCCTCCTCCTCTCTTTTTCCTTTCTTCTCTCTGCACTAAGGAGCTAGTCCCCAACTGGTCAGTTCACTGAATCCCTCATTTGCATTAAGAGAATAAACGTTTGGTTTGTTTTTTCTCGGGAATGCCTCATCTGATTTTCACAAGACAGATATAATGTTTATCAGCAACGATCATCCCTACCAGGTAGCATTCCTGGAGTAATAGGGGTTGATCCTGCTAAGCTGACAGGTGATCTTAAAGGCTGTGGTTTCTATTAGTTTAGAGTGTTTCGGGAGTCTGTAAGGAGGATCTCGTCAGGGGTCTATGTTCAATTCGTGATGTGATGAAGGGGCTCATATACACTACTTGTGGTTTAAATGCCCTTAAGCTGGGGGCCATCTTATATAATTGGATGGGGCATATAGTAAAATATTCTGTGCGTGCCCTTTAATACTTTTCAGAGTCTCCCTGATGGCTGGTCCGCTGCAGGTCCATGACATCAGCATAACATGAATACGGGGAAGAGAAATTTTTTTAAAAAAGCCGCATTTATACCAAGTGGAAAAAAGCACCCCCTGCTGGGCCACCCTGTCAGAAACGTCCAGAACTCCATCCACGCTACATGGTATATAAGAAGAAATTAAACAGGAAAGGTGAGCTGGGCTGCCAAGGTGGAATTCTGCGCAGGGATCCGGGGGTCCTATTTATTTCCCCATAAACACGCACTTCCTCAGCATTCTCGCTAATTCATTTAATAGGAGTTTTGCGCCAAAATATATTTTAAAGGCCCCTTTCATTTCTCTCCCCCCATGAAATTAAACAACACAGTTCATCGTTGCCTTCACCCAGAGGAATCCAACAATTTAAGTCGTGGAGCTGTATATATATAATGTTTACCCTGCATTCCTCCGTTCAGATGTGAGAAGACGTCCGCCCGGCAGGACACAGAACATTAATAAATTTCTGAGAAATCTTACAAGGATCTTTCTGTCTTTTATTTTCTGTAGGAGTAACATAGGAACTCGCCTATATGTATGCAAGCCGATGTCTGGGGGCAGAATGGAGGGGGGTCATCAGTAAAGGAATAAAAGGTTACCTGTGTTTATGTAAATGAAAATTTCTACAGCTTTCTAATATACTTTGTTTCAGTTCCTCGCCACATCCAAGCTTGCTGTCAGTGAATGAGAACACTCTACATGCTAAGCTCTCAAGTGGATGCAATTGTATAGCTAAAGACTCATGGGCCCCCCTTTCCTCAGTGCATTGTGGTAAGGGGCAGGGGTGCACCTAGCCTTTATGATGCCGGGGGAAACATTGAAAAAAAATCCCACCCATGATAAATTCTCAACCTAACCCCTTCCCTCCAGCCCTACTGTTAAAGACATACTTGGAAAACATTACATACATCGCTACAAACATTCAGGGTAACACAGCGGCACATACCTGTTACATCCAGTGACGTCTCCTCTGATGAAGATCTTCTCTTTCCTCATCTTCTCCTTTCAGTCCAGACCACCATGCATGACTTCTTTCAGCCATCTCTCATCTCTGCAGAGTTTGACAAACAGACATCTTAGTTTCTTACTTTTCCATCATCCTCCCGTCTCCTCAACACCCCAATACTGTGCCCTCCAATACTACACTGCAGAAACTATCCCTCCTGATAATACTAGCACCACACAGATAGTGCCCTTCAATAATTACTGGCACACAGTGCCTTAAAAAAAATAACTGTGTCCAGCAAATAGTGCCCCTCACACTAATATTGTAAACATAATGTCCCCCAAAAATAATTGTGCTAAGCTGATACTGTGCCAGGTGCCCCCCACAGTAATAGTGCTCCCAAAAGTCCAACCAATAGAAATAATAATCTCCCAGAGTGCACTAATTTTAACAGTGCCCCCCAATAGTAATAATGCCCCCATTGTGCCTATTACTAATAATCATGTTCCCCATAGTCCCCCTTTACTAATACTTCTCTTTATCATGTGTGCCAGTAGACAAATGCCCCCTAATATGTGCCAGTACAAAAATATCCCCTTATAATGTATGTCAGTACAAAAATTCTCCCTTATATTGTGTGCCAATACAAAAATAACCCCTTATATTGTGCACTGGTTCAAAAAATACACCCTTACCTTTCAGATCAGATGCTCAAATCAGACCCCCATATCAGGCCTCAAATTAAAAATCCAAATCAGACCTCAAATCAGATCCCCATATCAGACCTCAAATCAGATCCCCATATCAGACCTCAAATCAAACCCCCATATCAGACCCTCATATCTGATCAGATTTTGCACCGGTACAAAAAATACCCCCTTACATTTCAGATCAGACCCCCATATTAGATACTCAGATTTGACCCACATATCACGCCTCAGATCAGACCCCCATATCAGATCCTCAGATCAGACCACCATATCAGATCCTCAAATCAGACCTTCTTTAGACCTCCATGTCAGACCCCAATATCAGACTGCAGATCAGACCCCAGTTTGAGACCTCAGATCAGATTAAACTACCTTGGCAACATAAAAGATTTTGAATTGTCTCCTCCAGACACCTCTGTCTCATCCAGACTTCTCTGTCTCCTCCTGTCTCCTCCAGACACCTCTGTCTCATCCAGACACCTCTGTCTCATCCAGACACCTCTTTCTCCTTCAGACACCTCTGTCTCATCTGGACTCCTCTTTCTCCCCCTGACACCACTGTCTCTTCCAGTATCCTCTGACCTGACTCATCCAGATACCTCTTGTCTCCTCCAGACCCCTCTGTCTCCTCCAGACCCCTCTGTCTCATCCAGACTTCTCTGTCTCCTCCTGTCTCCTCCAGACACTCTGTCTCCTCCAGACACCTCTGTCTCCTCCAGACACCTCTGTCTCATCCCAGACACCCTCTGTCTCATCCAGACACCTCTTTCTCCTTCAGACACCTCTTCTCCTTCAGACACCTCTGTCTCCTCCAGACACCTCTGTCTTCATCTGGACTCCTCTTCTCCCCTGACACCACTGTCTCTTCCAGTATCCTCTGACTCATCCAGATACCTCTGTCTCCTCCAGACCCTCTGTCTCTCCAGACCCCTCTGTCTCCTCCAGACTCCTCTGTCTCCTCCAGACCCCTTTTCTGCTCCAGACTCCTCTGTCTCTTCCAGTATCCTCTGACTCATCCAGATACCTCTGTCTCCTCCAGACCCCTCTGTCTCCTCCAGACCCCTCTGTCTCCTCCAGACTCCTCTGTCTCCTCCAGACTCCTCTGTCTCTTCCAGACCCCTTTTCTGCTCCAGACTCCTCTGTCTCCTTCAGTCTCCTCTGTCTCATCCAGACTCCCCTGTCTCATCCAGACTCCTCTGACTCTTCCATTGAAATTAGTGGCATCTGTCAGGAGAGAGTCAGGAGCTCCGTACACTGTTGGCCAAAAATGCAGAAATGACCTTATAGTCTGTTTATTCCCACCAATATATTCCATTGCTTGCAACTTATTATCAATCATTTTGTCATTCAGTAATTCATCTCTATATCCACTGATGTTCTGATGAGTTTTTGCTTGCATACAGCCACCAATGTAAAGAAGCTGAGCTGTAGTGTAAAACATGGGGGACATACAGGGTTGTAATGTAAAGCAAGATAATGCAGCTAATTTGGAGTCTCTGATCGTACGTAGCTGAGTTCTAATGAAGCAGGGCAAAAACTTAAAAAATGAGGATGATAAATAGTTGGTGAGCAGCACCCGGACAGCCAACATATAGTATTTTATATGAGAATTGCCATGTGTGAGGTTCCAAGCTCAGTGTCTTCAGACTAATCAGAGTGATGGGAACCATAAAGCCCTGGGACCATCACTGGGGAAATCTCTGCAAATCAGCAACCTGTGCAGAAGACGACGTCACATACACAGCTCAGCTACACAACATTACACGCACCAGCGTCACTAACAAGTCAGTCCAGAGGTCAGCCTGCCCCTCAAGAACTAGTGGACAAATACAGTGAAAGATGGGACACCCCTCACATGTGTGCGTATAAGAAGACAGGGGCTAAGATACTTATATATATAATAATATAAGCCAGGCCTAGGAGTCTCTACTGCACTATATATAAGCCAGGCCTAGGAGTCCTCTACTGCATATATATAAGCCAGGCCTAGGAGTCCCTCTTGCACTATATATAAGCCAGGCCTAGGAGTCCTCTACTGCACTATATATAAGCCAGGCCTAGGAGTCCTCTACTGCACTATATATAAGCCAGGCCTAGGAGTCCTCTACTGCACTATATAATAAGCCAGGCCTAGGAGTCCTCTACTGCACTATATATAAGCCAGGCCTAGGAGTCCTCTACTGCACTATATATAGCCAGCCTAGGAGTCCTCTACTGCACTATATATAAGGCCAGGGCCTAGGAGTCCTCTACTGCACTATATATAAGCCCAGGCCTAGGAGTCCTCTACTGCACTATATATAAGCCAGGCCTAGGAGTCCTCTACTGCACTATATATAAGCCAGGCCTAGGAGTCCTCTACTGCACTATATATAAGCCAGGCCTAGGAGTCCTCTACTGCACTATATATAAGCCGGTCTAGGAGTCTCTACTGCACTATATATAAGCCAGGCCTAGGAGTCCTCTACTGCACTATATATAAGCCAGGCCTAGGAGTCCTCTACTGCACTATATATAAGCCAGGACTAGGAGTCCTGTACTGTACTATATATAAGTCAGGACTAGGAGTCCTCTACTGCACTATATATAAGCCAGGTCTAGGCAGGTATTAAATATCATGTATGATAAAATAGTTATTTAATGTCCATGTTTTAATTATCACACATATTTACATGTTAACCACCTGTCCTGTCACATAGAGCCATAATTAACAAAACAATAACACCTCGGAAGGATCTGTCAACATCAACTAACTGCTTGCTGATGGTTTCCAGGTAGTAATAGACATTTTTTACAATGTGTAGAGTTACAATGAACTGAAAATTGTCTTTAATGTTTCCAAAGTGACTCATTATTTTCTCTACAAGGTTCCAATAAAGCAGATTAGGTGAAGTTTAGTCCCACATCACTTCTAGACCACATATCCCTATGACGTCCTGATAACTGATGCTGATAATGGCTTCTGAAGTTCTCCAGTTCCCGAAATCCAGCTAAGGTTTGCAGTTGACCCTCCTGACCCCTAACAATATATCCAAGAGTCAAATATTCCTATGGAAAATGAATCCTGTGTCCTATAGGTCATGGACCCTGCAAAGTCTCCCAATGGGACTGTTAATAATGTCTTATCAGCAGCTACTGTTCTCACCCAGAGGAGGTGACACCGGGGTGGGGCAGCTCTCCAGTTATCTGCCGTCAGGGTGTCCAGCACTAATCCTTCAAATAATACGTGTCCCTTATTGACAGCTGATCTATTATTAGGAAACGTCGCTCTTTAAGAACCCCCTGGGCTTTACTTTCAAATGTGTAATGAATCCTGGGAGTCTCTCTCTAATATGGTTAATCCTTTACAAACTATATTAAAGCACTGAACATCCAGACTGGTTTATTCCTATAGATATCAGGCAATGCACAAGCAACAAGATCCACTACACACACAGCCACATGGTCTATATACAGGTATGCTGGTTCCACATTTCCAAAGCTGAAAATAATTCATGAACACTAGTCAATATATATCAATATACTGATCAGCAATAACACCGCACAATGAGCAAATATTACCAACACTCAGTGCCTGTTTATAACCATTAAAACCTTTACAGAAAACATCACTGTATCATGACAAACTACTATAATACTGCTTCTATGTACAAGAATATAACTACTATAATACTGCTCCTATGTACAAGAATATAACTACTATAATACTGCTTCCTATGTACAAGAATATAACTACACTATAATACTGCCTCCTATGTACAAGAATATAACTACTATAATACTGCTCCTATGTACAAGAATATAACTATATAATACTGCTTCCTATGTACAAGAATATAACTACTATAATACTGCTCCTATGTACAAGAATATAACTACTATAATACTGCTCCTATGTACAAGAATATAACTACTATAATACTGCCTCCTATGTACAAGAATATAACTACTATATCTGCTCCTATGTACAAGAATATATCTACTATAATACTGCTCCTATGTACAAGAATATAACTACTATATACTGCTCTATGTGCAAGATTACTACTATAATACTGCTTCTATGTACAAGAATATAACTTAACTATAATACTGCTCTCCTATGTACAAGAATATAACTACTATAATACTGCTCCTATGTACAAGAATATAACTACTATAATACTGCTCCTATGTACCTATGCTATGTCAAGAATATAACTACTATAATACTGCTCCTATGTACAAGAATATAACTACTATAATACTGCTCCTATGTACAAGAATATAAACTACTACTATAATACTGCTCCTATGTACAAGAATATAACTACTATAATACTGCTCCTATGTACAAGAATATAACTACTATAATACTATGTACTATAATACTGCTCCTATGTACAAGAATATAACTACTATAATACTGCTCCTATGTACTATAATACTGCTTCTATGTACAAGAATATAAAACTACTATAATACTGCTTCTATGTACAAGAATATAACTACTATAATACTGCTACTGTGTATAAGAATATAACTACTATAATACTGCTCCTATGTACAAAAATAATATAACTACTATAATACTGCCTCCTATGTACAGGAATAAAACTACTATAATACTGCTCCTAATGTACAAGAATATAACTACTATAATACTGCCTCCTAATGTACAGGAATAAAACTACTATAATACTGCTCCTATGTACAGGAATATAACTACTATAATACTGCCTCCTATGTACAGGAATAAAACTACTATAATACTGCTCCTATGTACAGGAATATAACTACTATAATACTGCTCCTATGTACAAGAATATAGCTACTATTGCCTCCTATGTACAAGATATAACTACTATTGCCTCCTATGTACAAGAATATAACTACTTATAATACTGCTCCAATGTACAAGAATTAACTACTATAATACTGCCTCCTATGTACAAGAATATAACTACTATAATACTGCTCCTATGTACAAGAATATAACTACTATAATACTGCTCCTATGTACAAGAATATAACTACTATAATACTGCCTACTATGTACAAGAATATAACTACTATAATACTGCTCCTATGTACAAGAATATAACTACTATAATACTGCCTCCTATGTACAAGAATATAACTACTATAATACTGCTCCTATGTACAAGAATAAAACTACTATAATACTGCTCCTATGTACAAGAATATAACTACTTTAATACTGCTTCTATGTACAAGAATAAAACTACTATAATACTGCTTCTATGTACAAGAATATAACTACTATAATACGGCTACTGTGTATAAGAATATAACTACTATAATACTGCCTCCTATGTACAAAAATATAACTACTATAATACTGCCTCCTATGTACAGGAATAAAACTACTATAATACTGCTCCTATGTACAAGAATATAACTACTACTATAATACTGCTCCTATGTACAAGAATATAACTACTATAATACTACTGCCTCCTATGTACAAGAATATAACTACTATAATACTGCCTCCTATGTACAGGAATAAAACTACTATAATACTGCTCCTATGTACAAGAATATAACTACTATAATACTGCTCCTATGTACAAGAATATAACTACTATAATACTGCTCCTATGTACAAGAATATAACTACTATAATACTGCTCCAATGTAACAAGGAAATATAACTACTATAATACTGCTCCTATGTACAAGAATATAACTACTATAATACTGCTCCTATGTACAAGAATATAACTACTATAATACTGCTCCTATGTACAAGAATATAACTACTATAATACTGCTCCTATGTACAAGAATATAACTACTATAATACTGCTCCTATATACAAGAATATAACTACTATAATACTGCTCCTATATATAAGAATATAACTACTATAATACTGCTCCTATGTACAAGAATATAACTACTATAATACTGCTCCTATATACAAGAATATAACTACTATAATACTGCTCCTATGTACATGACGATAACTACTTTCTGCTGGGACATGAAGGGGTTAAACACTTAGCCTATTAATTAGCGATCTCACATTCTGCACTAATAAGGGGCTTCCTGTAATTTGGCCGTATAAATAGGTCTGTCTCTGCAGGAGACTTCTTGTACTATGTGACAGGTTTATAGAGCCAGCTGTGTATCGCCATCCTCCGCTCTCGTGGACATGTGAACGCTCACAGGCAAATGACCTGAAAGAGAACATTCTGCTCATTTTTTGGGTCCGGATTTTCTTGGAGATAATTTTCATCCTGAAATGATGGCTCGGAGAAAAAATAATACCGCGAAAGAAAGTCCTGCAGATTTCTCCAGGGGAAACAGGAGAACTCAATTCTCTCTTCTTTTCTCATGGTTACATTTAGTGGTGAACAAATCAAAGTATCCAAAGTGGAATTCGATCCAAATTTCAGGAAAAATTAAATTCGGGAAGAAGACGAATTTCCTCAAGCTTTGTGTTAACTAATCAATTTTTCCTAAAATGGTGACTAAAAGTTAAAAAAAAATTCATTCAAAAATTTGCTGTAGGGCCCAGTCA
Source organism: Rhinella marina (assembly GCA_900303285.1). Lineage (NCBI taxonomy): Eukaryota > Metazoa > Chordata > Amphibia > Anura > Bufonidae > Rhinella > Rhinella marina. The sequence continues at coordinate 156,948 of ONZH01027762.1, forward strand.
GCTCTAGTTACGCCACTGCTCTTATCTCTGATCCTAACAACTCATGAACATTCACTATATGTAAATTCTCATCAACCTAAATGAATGTTTATAAGCTGTCATAAATTCACAGATGAGAGCTACACATTGAGCCATCAGTGCAGCAACCTGACAGCTCAGTGTGAAACTGAAAGCAAGATACTCTGCAACTAGATGGAAACTTAAAGAGCATCTGTCAGCAGTTTTGTACCTATGACACTGGCTGACCTGTTACATGTGCACTTGGCAGGTGAAGACATCTGTGTTGGTCCCATGTTGATATGTGGCAGCATTACTGAGAAATATGATGTTTTAATATATGCAAATGAGACTCTAGGAGCAACGGGGGCGTTACCGTTACACCTAGAGGCTCTGCTCTCTCTGCCAATGCTGCAAAAGCCAGGTGTGATCACGGTTACATTACCTGCTCCAGTGCAGAGGGTGCGGCAGTTACAGAGAGAGCTGAGCCTCTAGGTGTAATGGTAACGCCCCCGTTGCTCCTAGAGCCTCATTTGCATATAATGAAACATCACTTTTCTCAGCAATGCGGGCACATATGAACATCGGACCAACACAGATGTCTTCAGCTGCCAAGTGCACATGTAACAGGTCAGCCAATGTCATAGGTGACAAAACTGCTGACAGATGCCCTTTAAAGGCTCATGCAAACGACTGTATGTATTTCGCGGTTTGCAAAACACAGATCCGCAAAAAGTACGGATGGCGTCCGTGTGCATTTCGTATTTTGCTGAACGGAACAGCTGGACTCTAATAGAACAGTCCTATCCTTGTCCTATTTTTTGGCGTAATGGACATACGGTCATATGAAAACGGAATGCACACCGAGTAACTTCCATTTTTTGCGGACCCATTGAAATAAATGATTCTGCATAAGTTCTGCAAAAGAAACTGAACGGACACGGAAAGAAAATACATTTGTGTTCATGAGCCCTAACCCTGTACAACAAAAACTGCAGAAAATTTTTAATAAAAACCAATTGAAAAAATTATTTTTAGCAGAAAACGAGTAAATTGCAATGTCCCGAAGGTGATCGTAGCCTTAATATTCCTCGTAAGCCCCTCATCTCCTGTGAGTTCTGCACTGTGATCGTCTTGCTAGATTTCATCCCGCCAGCTCATGGCGCAGACGCTGTAATCCGCGAACGCGCCCCTGACAATGGCCACTTCTTGTACAGAGTATTATGTGGTTTCTTGAAGACAAGTTAAGAAGGAATGAGCGATGTGCTGGGTGATCTTCACCGTCAGGACTCACTGTTATTCTTTCATTTCTACCTCCTCGGCTCAATCTTCTGATCCTTAAGAACTAATTTGAGATCAGTTACAAGATGAATAAGCATTAGCTGGGGCCGAGCCATGATTTCCTCAGCGCGGGGAGAAGCAAACATTCCAGGACTGTCCCCCCCGACTCATATGAATAACGATCCAGGCCAATATCTACGTTTTTGGTTTGGCCGGAGACTCCGGTGTAGTTAATATCCTGACATAATAGATCTTGGATAACTCTCCTTTAAAGGGACTCAAGGTATCTGTCATCTCATTTCCACTCACAATTCAGAGCCGCCAAGTCCTGCTTCTCTCAGAGTGGGAGTCACTAATGGACTGTTGTTAAATATTATGACACACACAGATACAATGTTGCCATCGGAAATTAAAGGGCAACTGCACCAAAAAAAAAAAGAATCTAGCGCTTGGCACAAATTTTAGCTCTGTATTTTAAAGGGCTTTCTGGAACTTTTTGTAATTGATAAATTTAACCTGAAAATTTAAAGATCCATGAACGTTCAGATCCTAGGATTCAGATATGGTCATGTGACTAACTATCTAACCGCTTCCACTAACATTCTGGATCACTTGCCACACATGATCTGTGACTGCACTTTTTCCTTTCAATGTACAGTACTCACAAAAAGTTGGCCGGGATGAACCTAAAATGCACTCTGACCTTTACAGGAGAACTTAATGTGACCTGCTCTAAACCTCTGAATGTACATGTCCAACTGTTCAGTGTTTCAGTACTTTATACACAACTTGCTGTTCTCTAACAAGAAGCTTAATGGCAAAATTCACAACAGGTGTTTGATCCATGAATCACCCAATAAATTTACTGGTTCACTTAGAATTGGTATTTAAACAGTCCTCCTCATCATGCTGTTCAGATTTTGACATCATGAGACCAAGACGACACCTAACAATTGATGAACAGTATCTCGCCATTGCGAGGCTTCAAGCAGGATGTTCTCAGACAGAAGTGACCACTGAGCTTGGAGAGTAACAGAGTGTCATCAGCAGGTTGTATCAGAGATACAGAGACTGGAAGAGTCACAGAAAGGCAGAGAAGTGGACGTCCTTTGGCCACATCCCACACCGATGATCACTTCATTGTGAACAATTCCCTGCAGAACCAGATGATGAATGCCACACAGCTCCAGACACATTTATGGGAGGTGAGAAGCACCCAAGTGTCACATCAGACCATTCGAAACCATTTACCTCAGCGTGGTCTGCGTGCTGGACGACCTACAATGCTACCTGACCACACCACTAGGCACAGGTGTCATTGTCTTGCATGGGCCAGGGGGCATCAACGCTGAGTGAGGGACCAGTGGGCCTCAGTGCTGTTCACTGATGAAAGTTGATTCGCGCTGAGCAGAAATTATGGCTATCCACTATGGAGACGTCAAGGAGAGCGCTATGCATCAGCCACTGTTGTCCCCAGACGAGCCATTGGTGGTGGTGGTGTTACAGTGTGGGCCGGTGTGTGTAGTCAGTACAGAATTGCCCTACACTGTGTGAATGGTCCAGTGAAAAGCCCATACTACCTGAAGAACATCATTAGTCCAGTCATTGTGCCTCTGCAGGAACAACACAGGCCTAATGTCATCTTCATGGAGGACAATGCTCCAGCTCATCGAGGTCCCATCATTAGGGAGCGGCTGCTGGAGACTGGGGGACCTCAAATGGAGAGGCCTACACCTTCTCCAGACCTGAATCCCATTGACAACCTATGGGATCAGCTGAGACGCCGGGTAGAGGCTCCTAACTCTGTACCTCAGAACCTCAACGACCTGAGGGTCGTCCTTCAAGAAGAGTGGGATGCCATGTCTCAGCAGACAATAAGTCGACTTGTGAACAGCAGGAGACGTCGTTGACAAGCTGGAATTGATGTTCAAGGCTTGTCAAGTTATGGAGACACTGACATTTTGTGGCGGTATACCCAGCACTGGTGTGGGCTTTTGCTTCAGTAAATTGTTTCAGATGAGGAAATTACCTGATCCCAAAGTGTCCTCTTGCTGGAATCTCCATCGATCAGATGTAATCTGTGGGGATACCTGGCAGTAGGTGTCCACTATTTCTACAGCGTCACCACAGGGGGAATGAAGTATTACACAGAGTTCATTCATATTTATTATTGGATAAATTGTAGCTAATAAAGAAGGCATCTCTCTCTTTTTGTCGGACTCAGTCCTTCCATGCAGCTCAGTCCCATTCAAGTGACTATGAGACACAACACATATAGCGGCCGGCCCATCCTCATAAAAGCCCTTTAAAGTGCCGGTCATATTGTAAGGAAACCTGTATACAGTCAGGCCTGACTGCTTGGGTTGCCTCGCCATGCTGCCAGCTGGGCCTGAACTGCATCCTGTTATCCCTGGGGCAGTCGACGCCAAGGGACACGCCCCCATTTCCATCCTAGACCGACCAATGGGAACCTGCCATAATGGTCTATGTTCCCTCAAAGATTTCTGCCCTTGCCCTATCAATCTCACCAGACCTGATTTTGGCAGGACTGTCCTATGGTCTTGGGCAAAAATTGGTAGGGTTTATGCAAATGTTTGGCCGCATTCTTTGGTAGCGGAGCTTAAAAATGTCCTGAGTTTGGGAATTTAAAGGTTACTCTTCCAATAACTTACCCAGCACACTCCTACTACCCCTGGCCACTGGCTCCAAGGTTAACCAGCTCTTGTCCCAGGTTAATCCCCTTAAGGTTCCTCACACATAGACACTCATCACTCACTTCAAGAATTGAAGCCCCTGCACCACAAGCTCCACTAATATTTCAAGGATCAGAACTGTATTTTACTGTTGCCTGTCTCTTTAAATGTATTTCTGACCCTAATCAGACACAGCGCCACCTGTAGGCTCTGACAAGGTATGACATAACTGGAAATCCACATGCAATTCACTTACTAAATAAATTGCAGCGTTTAACGACAGCCCATTCCGCACAACAGACGTAAAATCATATTTTTAGAGCCATTTGCCTTGAAATCTGTAATAATTATCTACAGGTGGATTATAAAGGAGTCTTCCAGTAAATCCAGTTTTACCATGTTAGAAAATTGCTGTCAAATGTGTTCGCTCTGCGCTCTCTCACTTGGCTTTATTACCCAGTATCCCACCAATGCACGGCTAGCTTTTATAGGTATTTTAATGTATATGACCCAGGCTTCCTGGCCTACTGGTAACCCCCAGACTAAGAACATAAAAAGCTCTACAACTGCTGAAGTGAAAACTTTTTTATTGTCATTTTTTATACGAACTCCAGTAAGATTTGTGTTTTCTTTTATACCTTGTCCAATTTTTTTTTTTTTTTATGAACCCATGTAATTTACCTTGAAAAAATATACTGAGGCCACAGTATACAGCAGAGTAGAGAACAAGTTATGTCAAACCCAAAGTAAAAATTATTAGTGATTTTTATATTTTATTTTATTTTTCAGGCTTTTTTTTATCCTGTGGTTAATATATCGGTAAAAATTATTAGTGATTTTTTTTATTTAATTATTTTATTTTTTTTATTTTTTAATGGTTTTTTTAAAAAAGTCTGTTGCTAATATATAGATAAAAATAATTAATGAATTTATTTATTTTATTTTTATTTTTTTTCACCTTTTTTCCTTGTTTTATCCTAATATTAATATGTATTATGCAACAATAATTATGGATTGCTTTTTCATTTTACTATTTTATTTTTCATTATTTTTCCTAACTTTTCACAAACCTTTTTTTCTACATAAAAATAATTTGTAAATTGTTCTCATTTTATTGTTTTATGTTTCATTATTTTCAAACTTTTTTTACAACTTTATTTATCCTCAGGTAAAAATAATTAGTGATTGTTTTATTCTATTTTTCATAGTTTGTTTGCAACTTTTTTATATCATGAGATCAGTATAAAGATAAAAGTAATTTTTAGCGTTTTTTTAGTTTTTCTTTTTTTCCAACTTTTTTTTATCCCGAGGTTAATTTTAAAGATAAAAATAATGACCGTATTTTTTATTTTATTTTTTCTATATTTTTCATACTTTTCGACAATTTTTTAAAATTTTATTTTATGATACTATATACTCTATCTGTACTTAAAAATGCCTCAGAATATTCCAGCTTTCATGCTGCGCTCACACTTTCCTTTTCAGCTTGTGGTGTGTACACTTTCAATAAAAGTCAAAACCTCTATCATAAACCTGAAGGTAGATTACACAGAACCACACCATAAACAGTTGGGGATGATGACGGCTTCTCTTCCCTCCTCCCCCTCCCTGCACAGCCATATGTCACAAAGCATGATCACTACTTTCTCTCATACATGTTGCTTTTTGATTTCCAGGTATCTGCCGCAAAGCAAATCAGTGGAATGGCGGCGGCTGCAAAACAGGCGATATGGCTGCCCCCAAAAAATGAGAAGCAATGAAAATCAATGTTCAATATATAATTGTAATCCAAAAATGAATTCTTAATGGAAACATGAACAAAAAAAAAGTGAAAAATATAAAAATAGCAAGGGAAAAGCAAAATAAATCGAGGTTTGGGATGGATTTCCATGCATCTATGCAGGGAAGAGGGAATCCATGTCTCCCCTGCCTCTTGCCAGCTTGTCCTGAATTGCAAATGCCTCCTTCCATATTATCGTCTTGGAAACCTAAGTAACAACCCATATAGAAGTGGTAATTAGCGTTGAACGAATCAAAGTGCACGAAGTGGACTTTGATCCGAATTTCAGGAAAAATTTGATTCTCCATGAAGCCAAATTTCATTGTGCTCCGTGGTGGCGAATCAATTTTCCCTGAGTGGTGGTAAAAAATGTAAAAAATCATACTAACCTCCTCCGCTTGAGCCAGCCACCCTCTTGATTGAAGATCTCACACGAAATCCCGTGGGTAGTGACGTCACCCCTCTGCCTGATGTTATGACGTCATCACGGTCCACGTTAGATCTTCAATCAAGATGGCGGCAGTCGGCTCTTCTCGATCAGAGGAAGTCAGTATGATTTTTTAAATTTTTTTTTTATTTTACACTGTATTATTCGGGTAAATGCACACAATCAGAATCGCATGTGGAAAATCCGCACCGTAGGTCATGCACATTGTATTCTATGAGAATTTGAAATTCTCATGCACACGATGCAGATTTTTTCTGCGCGGATTTTGACCTACGGTTTATTTTATTTTTCCTGTCTGGATTTTCTCTATTCACTTCAATGGAAAAAATCCACATCAAATCCGCATGCAAATCCATACGCAAAGCCACGCCAATCGATGCAGATTGACCGCACGGATTTCCCTGCGAACACCTGCGGATTTCAGTGCGGATTGTATGCATTTACCCTGAGGGCTCATGCACACGAACGTATTTTCTTTCCGGTTTTTTTGCGGTCTTTAAGCAGAACCATTCATTTCAATAGGTCTGCAAAAAAAAAAATCAGAAGTTACTCCGTGTGCATTCCATTTCCGTATGTCCGTGTGACCGTTCCCCAAGAAAATTGAACACGTCCTATAATTGTTCGCATTACAGACAAGGATAGGACTGTTCTATTAGGGGCCAGCTGTTCCGTTCCACAAAATACGGAATGCACACGGACGTCATCCGTATTTTTTGCTGATCCGTTTTTTTTTGCAGACCGCAAAATACATACGGTTGTGTGCATGAGGCCTAACTGTCAGATGCCATGATCAGCTATGAACGCAGCATCTAAGGGGTACAATGACGGGGGGTGGGGTTAGGGCGGCACAATCGCCGCTCCCTGTCACTGCACCCACTACTTACAAACATATGCGCTTCGTGATTCGCCACAAAGTGAATTTTTTTGCAAAATTCAGTAAAGCAACCAATTTTTTCAATACTTCTCTCATCTCTAGTGGCGATGGTTGGCATATTCCGGATTTGTTTTGAGGCACAGAGACGAGGTCATGTACGGTGAGAGGGTAAGTACATTCCTGCGCGCCGCATGTGGCCGGTGTCTGCGGTGCCTCCGCGCCTCCTGCTGCTTACAGGCTTCCTATTGTTGTACTAGGAGTATCACTTCTCAGCACCCTGCAGGTCACACACTGTTCAAGGCATCTCTGTAAATTGGGGTCTAGAGGTCAAGCTCCATAAGGAGCAGTGGACACGCTGCCCTCATCCCAGGGGTCACGCCCTATTTCATAATTTAGAGCAATTTTGCCTATTCTGAAAGTGACAGCAATATCCTCCTGGCCGGGCTCTGCATTCCTCGCCGTACCCCCGCTGTCCCCTTGTGGTGTCCGGTCTGGGGAGGGTACTGGGTAAATTGGTCTCAGCTGTCAGTCAGCGCGGCGGGCGCTCCCTCTGTGGTCCTGGTTACTGGCTGTAAAGGTTTAAGAGGTCCGTCGTAAGACTGTCATGTTAACACCTTGTAAAATACAAATAATGAGCGTCCTTCTCCTCCGAGCGCGTGATGTATGGACCGCATTAGTAACGAGGACTTTTACCAGCCTTTACCCTAAAAATGTAACCTGTCCCATAAAAACGTGATCTGTACCTCTGTGATTGACAACCACACTCCTGGAGAGAGCTGCCATGCCAGCCATTTAAAGGGGATTTCCGGGCATTTAGTATTGATGAGTCATCAATATCAGATTGGCGGGAGTCCGACTCTCAATATTGGCGGCGCTCCTCGCAGCTCACCAAGCACAGCGCCATCCTTGGTATTGCAGCTCAGCCCCATTCACTTGGTCACCTTGGTCATGTGACCGATGAACTGGAGAGGTCCTTTAAACCAGCAGATCGGTAGGGGTGCCCTCCGCTCATCCTGAGGATAGACCATCAATATAAAAAAAACACTTTAAAGGATTTGGTCAAGTTTCTAATTTATTTCATGTTTCAATCTTTCACCATTTTCAACATCCCTGCTTGCTGTCACTGAATGGGATCACTCTTGCTTGCATTCAGGGGCAGTAACCCTGTCCATATCTAGTCCTGCTCTCAGTAGATACAATTGTATCCAGTCCAGACAATGCTCTGTGAGCTGAACCCATCAGCTGGACAATTGTCTTGCTACAATGTATCAGTCTGGAGTCTGTTCAGCCCACAGAGCATTGTCTGGACTGGATACAATTGTGTCCACTTCTCAGCTGAGAGCGGGAGGAGCTGTGGACGGGATTACTGCCTCTGAATGGAAGCAGGAGTGTTCTAATTCCCTGACAGCAAGCAGAGATGACGAGGTAATACTAAGACATAAAGAAAGTTCTAAAACATATGCAGACGTTAAGGTTGATTTACATAAGTCTGGGATCGGTAATGATCGCTGACAGTTTCATGTCACAGCCTGGGGCCTAACGAATGCCTCCCCTGCTGTCCAAACAGGTAGCTGTCATGTTTCTTTTGGCATAATGAGGAGTTGACATAAGGCTGGCCACCATGCATGTAACATCACCCCTACATGCACATGCACACTGGGCTGGGCCGAGCATGCATGTGTGCTGTTCAGGGAGAGGAGAGAAAGCCGCTGTCAAGCGCTAAAGATCAGGTAATTGAAATCCAACTGACCGATCCTTATCTCTCCTGAATTCCGCTGTCAGGAGGCAGGTACGTTAGGAAGTCATTCCATTTTGCTGAAATTGGACGACAATGGACTAATTGGCCCATCTCAGACATTGATGACACATCGCTAGGATATGCCATCAATTTCACATAGGTGCAGGTCCCACCTCTATCTCCTGAACGGGGTCCCCAAAGTGAATGAGAGTGCACCACACATGTACAACATGCTCACTATTGACCGCTATGAGACTGCTGGAAATAGGAGGGTGGCCGCGCATGCAAGGCTGCTCTCCGGTAACTTTGGGGTCCACGTTCTGGAGATAAGTGCAGGTCCCTAGCGATATGCCAACCTCATTAAAGTGGTTTTCCAGGCTCCTGATTGATTACCAATTCTCCAGGTAGGTCATTAATATCATAAGGCTTCATTCACACGTCCGTATTTTGTTTCCGTGTCTGTTCCGTTTTTTTTGCGGACCGTATGCGGAACCATTCATTTCAATGGGTCCGCAAAAAAAACGGAAGGTACTCCGTATGCATTCCGTTTCCGTATGTCCGTATTTCCGTTACGCAAAAAAGATAGAACATGTCCTATTCTTGTCCATTTTGCCGACAAGGATAGGCATTGTTACAATGGATCCGCAAAAAAAAACGGAAACATGGATGACATACGGAACATCATCCGTTTTTTTGCGGATCCGCAATATACGGAACGGAAAACACATTTGGACGTGTGAATGAAGCCTAAGGTCTCGTGCATACAACCATATAAAAAACGGATCCGCAAAAAAACGGATGACATCCGTGTGCATTCCGTATTTTGCTGAACTGAACAGCTGGCCCCTAATAGAACAGTATTATCGTTGCCCGTGATGTGGACAATAATAGGACAAGACTCGTAATCTTGAGGAACGGAAATACGAACATGCAGAAACGGAATGCACACGGAAGACCTTCCATTTTTTTGCGGACCCATTGAAATGAATAGTTCCGCATACGGTCCGCAAAAAAACGGAATGGACACGGAAAGAAAAATACGTTCGTGTGAACGAGCCTTAATGGTGAGGGTTCAACACCCTGCACCTCCACTGACTAGCTAACCCCTGCAGGCTCCAGCTTAAAGAAGAACTCTCTCAAAAAAATGTATTCCGTGTCCTGCTAGAAATGTACATGATGTAATCTGTAGTGAATGTCATTTTCTTACCAGTGTCTGTATTTTTGACATTTCTTATCTGTGTCATGCATCTAGGAATCAGACCCACCAACTCACACAGCACCTTATGTGTGGACAGGAAGTCTATTTCTCTGTGTATTCCTATGGGAGCCTCACTTTCAGTCTCATAGGAATGAATAGAGAAGTGACTGGCTTCATGTCCTGGGTCAGCTGGAGGTCAGGGAGTTGGTCACATGACCCAGCTACAATAACACAATTACATTCTCTGATAAGAAGATGACATTCACTATAGATTATATCATGCAGCTTTCTAACAGGTCAGAGAATAAACATTTTTGCGGGAGTTCTTCTTTAAGAACTAGCTCTAAAACGGAAAAGGAAGCACAGCGCCGTTCAAAGAGTAGTGGCCATGCTGGGTTACTGCAGCTCATCTCCCATTAAAGTGAATAGAAGGTGAGCTGCAGTACCCAGCATGGCCACTGCACTTTGAACGGAGCTGTTCTTCCTGTTCCATACACAGTGCTAGTTCTGGAGCAGGAGGCTGCAAGAAACAGCTGATCGGTGGAGGTGCAGGGTGTCCGGCCCCAGAGATTAATATTGAGGAGGATAGGTCATTAATGTCAGGAGCCTAGAAAAACCCTTTAAGTCCCATACATTTTTGCCCCACAAGATGAACATATTGTATAGGTCCACATTTCATCCCAGAAAACGCTCTACAAGTAGACTAGTCTTCTCCTAAGCCACACGGCTCCTGGTAGGACTCTATGGTCTCATTTTTTTTGTCAGGACATGGTTCTCGATCTCTCTGGTGGGCCAGTAAGGAACATCTTGGTAATTTCTAATATCCCTATATAACCCTTTAGGAAATCCATTACAAGGAAATCAGTCCTTGTGGTGGTGGTCCCCCCACCACCACCTCTGCCTACCCTCCCCACAAACCAAACTGCCATACAATTGCCTATTTCAGGAAGACGAAGAATAAACAGGGTGTCGCTAAAATTTAGAACTTCATCCACCCTCAATTAAACCCAAATGAAGACATCCGGAGCAGTCGCATGTTGTGTTTACGGGACCTCCTAATCTTCTTCAGATGTTGGAGAAGACACAACACGCGGGGGTCAGGGGACACCTAGAATACCTCAGCTCATTGTATTAATCTGCCCTAATTGAGGAGTCCTCCATACTTCCTGCAATCGGAGAATTTTTTGGAGTTGGGTAATTAGCCGATGGAGATCAGAGGAGCTGGCTTATGATGTCTACAGCTTAGTCATTAGGAGGCTGCAGCCTAATTAACGGCAATTAGCAGTTGTGTACACGAGCGATCAGGGTAGCCATGTGTGTGTACATAGGCTCAGCTTCTCTAAACAGGTTCCTCATGGATGTCTACATAACGGCACTCGATGGACAGCAACACAATTAACGGAAGATAAATAATTTACTTTGTATTTACCACAAAGCACCCTTAAAGAGCCGCAATGGCCACAATTACTGTCTTTTCAAAGGGTCTCCAACCTTGCTTTTTAGTCACCCACATAAGAGCAGAACTGGAGATATCCCCAGATGATGCGTGGAAGGAGTGGGAGTTTCTCTCCTTGCCAGTGTCTTGAGGTGAGCTGCCGCAGGTACCACCAATGATAAGTTTCCCTCCCCACCAAAGTGCCAGATGAGATGGGTCACTTAAGACTTAGAGGAGGTAGGGTATGTGCCACCAAGCTGAAGAGGAGCCAGCGCCTTGGTCTATGTGTCATCCTCTGGAAACATTGGAGCAGCAAGAGGAGTAATGCCCTGGGCAAATGTGACAGCCTGCAACCAGAAAGGCACTTGGGGCTTAGAAGCCAAACATCGCTCCTTTCAGGAGCACCTGTCAACATGATTAAACCTGTTAAATGAAGCACACTGCCTGGTAGAGTTGATCCTGCTGATTAAAATGATACCTGTCTTGTGAAAATGGGTTGTGGCGTTCCTGAGAAAAAAGACTTTTATCTTTTATGCTTTATGAGAGCTTCAGTGCTACGAGGGGTGTGGCCTAGCCCTGCGGTGCACTGATGCCCTCATTTGCATAAACAATAAAAGCCTTATTTCTCGGTAATGCCACAACCGATTTTCACAAGACAGGTATCATTGTAATCAGCAGGATCAACTCTACCATGTCCAACTTATTAGGGTTGATACTGCTGACAGGTAACCTCTAAGTATGAACTGTGTACTGTGTTTGCTGTAAAAATGTATGTATTGTCACTTGCCTTCATCCTGCACCATTCAAAGAAGGTGAAAGTATGCCTTCCTCACAAAAACTACAACTCCTACCATACTACATACCTACCATCAGCTAGTTTAGTGACTTTCTGATATACAGAAAAATCTACTAATACCTTACCCGGTGTTTTGAAATGTCTTATAATTGAGCATGCAGCAAAAATAGTCGCATAAAAGATTAATAGGAATATGAAAGGGGTTTCCCAGGGTTAGACAACAGCGCCACCCATGTCCACTGGGTGTAGGTGGTATTGCAACTCAGTCCCATTTGCATCAATGGAGTGAAGCTGCAATGCACTGATCAGCCGTAACCTTAAAACCGTTGGGTAACATGAACTACATTGATTTTTCTTGTGGAAATGCCATTTTCATGAGAAATGAGCAAAACGTTTAACGAGAGCTTTTTCTATATACAACCCGCTGATGGATCCAGCATAAACCATTGCCACGGAATATTTCATAATACCTCATTAAGACTAATGCCGAGTAAACAATTCATGTTGATCTTGGATTCTGATATCAGACGTTGGTTCCAAATTGCGAATTAACCCTCCAGTTTGTTCAGTGAGGTCTCAGAGGTGAAAGACCAGGTGGGTTCAAAGCAAAGTGGAACATCTGGCTTCCCAAGAGAACTGGTTCATGCTGGAGGGTATTATAAGAGGGCTGATGGTCATAGACATCCTATTAAAGGGATGCTTCAGTCTTAAAGTAAATCTCAGTTTTTAGTCGGCATGTCAATTTTAGATCCATAATTCTGTGCTGAATAATTTCCTAATTTATCTTCCCAGCAGCCAGAGCTCAGATTTTCTGATGAGAAGCCCAATATACACTGTATAGACACAGCTACATAAAGACATTCTGCCTGCCTGTAGTCACCACTAGGGGGAGCTCATTGCATTGTGTTATTATTAAAGGGGTTCTATGACTAAATTCTATCTTGTAGATAGTCTATGGAAGGAAGATTGTTTCACCAGTTCTTACCATTTCATTCGGCCACTGATTCCACCTCTGGGCTATGCTCACGTGAACGCCTGACACCGGCTGTGGGCTCACCTGCTAATGTGTCGACTGGATGTTCTCTGGTATAATGCACATGCAGCTGAAGAGGAAGACACAGAAATAGATTTGGTCAACGTGTCAGCAGCCAGAGTTAGGGTATCACGCAAGCACAACCCAGATGCGGAATCGGCAGCACGAAGAATGGTCAGTAGTGGTGAAATGTCTTCCTTCCACAGGTTGTCTGCAGAATAAAATGCAGTCATAGATCTCCAGTGGTATTTACCCCAATATATACCCAATAAATATTTCACTGGAGCTACAATGTGTTCGGAAAGTTCTTAGATCTTGTCACCTTTTTTTAATTTTGTTATGTTGCGTCTTTGTGCTAAAATGCAAGTTTCCCCCCATTATTCTGATATGAGAAAGTAATTGAAATTTTTGCTAATTTATTGAACAGAAAAAATGTTCATTGAGAATATTTCTGTACGTTGTTCCATTCAGCTTTTTATCATCCTGACCAGTCTCCCTGTCCCCCCAGGATGATGCTGCCACCACCATGCTTCACTGTAGGGATGGTACTTGGCAGTTGATAAGAATGCCATGGTTTCTTCCAAACGTGACACTTAAAACTGAGGCCAGAATGTTCAATCTTGGTTTCATCAGACAAGAGAATTTTGTTTCTCACAGTCTGAGAGTACTTTAGGTGCTTTTTTCTTGCAAACTCCAGGTAGCTTCCATGTTTCTTTTACTACAGAGAGTCTTCTTTCTGGCCATTCTACCATAAAGCACAGATTGGTGGTGGCTGCAGTGATGGTTGACCTTCTGGAAGCTTCTCCCATCTGCATACTGGATCTTTAGAGCTCAACCAAAGTGACCATTGGGTTCTTGGTCACCTCTCTTACCAAGGCCTTCCTCCCCCGATTACTTAGTTTGGTGGGGTGGACAGGTCTAAGAAGAGTCCTGGTTGTTCCAAAGTTCTTCCATTTAGAAATGATGGAGGCCACTGTGCTCTTGGGAACTTTCAGTGCAGCAGATATGTTTGTCCTCTTCGCCAGATCTGTGTCTCCATACAATCCTGTCTCTGAGCTCCACAGGCAGTTCTTTCCTCCTCATGGCTTGGTTATTTCTCCGATATACAATTTCAGCTGTGAGATCTTATTTAGACAGGCCTGTGTCTTTCCAAATGATGTCCAATCAGCTGAATTTACCACAGGAGACTCAAATCAAGGTGTGGAAAGATTTCAAAGATGATAAAAAGAAATGGGAGGCTCCAGATCTAAATTTCAAGTGTCATCGCAAAAGGGCTGAATACTTATGGCCATGTGAAATTTTAGTTTTTCCTTTTTCATAATTTTCTAAAAACATGCTTTTATTTTCCCATTAAGGGATATTGAGTGCAGATTGATGGGGAGAAACTTGATATTTTTTGTGTTTCAGCACAAGGCCGCATAGCATAACAAAATGTGAAAGGGCCCGAAGACTTTGTGAATGCACTGTATAGCATGGAGTGACAATAGACATATTTTTTGAAGGATATTACAAAAGAGCCAATAAGGTACCATTGATACTTTACAAGAATGAAGAATGAGATTTTAGGACAAAAATTCCTGCTGAGCAGGTGAGGAGAAGCAGATGCCACCAGCACACAGCTTCTGTAAGGGGCCACATATCTAGAGATCAAGTCAAGTTGTCTGACTGATTCCAGAATTTGTTTGTTGTGTAACTTTATAAAATAAAAAAGAGGGTAAAAGTATCCCTAATAGCTTAGAAGATCGAGATTCTCACCACATAATCCCCTACATGGTGAATAGTTTCAGATTCCAGACTTGCTGGTTTAATGACCTAAGGTTTCAATCAGTAAATCAGGACTTGGGCCAGGACTAGTGATGATCGAGCACCCAGGTGGTGCTCGAGTGCTCGGCCGTGCATCCGAGCATAATTAAAGTCAATGGGACTAAAACCAGGCACCCCCCGCTCGGAGGACAGGAGGGTGTCCGGTTTACACGGGTCCCCAAAAAAAACAACACAGACACTGAGGGGGGAGGGGGGGTTAAACTTACCTTTCCCAGCAGCTCCTGACCTGTCCCAGCAGGAAGACGGCACACAGTGGTAAGTTTACCCACAGCGCCACCTGCTGGAGAGAGGAGGGAGCTGCTGGGAAAGGTAAGGTGACGGATCCGTCATGAACACCATTGAAAGTCAATGGAGGACGGATCCGTTTACTATTGTGTTACACCGAACGGATCCATCCCCATTGACTTACATTGGGGGTCATGACAGATCCGTCTTGGTGCTGGGAGGGAACTGGAGCATGGCGCTCGAGTACACTCGGTGTTCGGCCGAACACCAAGTGGACCCGAGCGCCAGCATGCTTGGCCGAACTCGCTGTTCACATGCTCGCTCATCACTAGCCAGAACACATCCATAATCTGAACATGTGAATCTGGCCTTAAGGGAAACTGACCAGTAGAGGATGCATTTAACATACCCCACCCTCAAACTTCTAGGTCACTACCACAGTGTGAAACACATTAAATAATGGAAGTCCTTATGGTGGACACTTCATCTTAAGAATTCTTCTTGGCTGGGCCAAGATTATGAACGCTAAAGGAATACTATATTGCAAAGATAAGTTTGGCACAATCTGGTGTAAATGTGTGGTACTGGGAACTTGCAATAACATCCAGTCATATATATTTATGGCACTGCGATCCTGGGACCACAACAGTTGTGTTCACATGGTCAATGGGGGATTAGCAGTCACCATCCAATGTCTATAATAAGGACTGGAGAAAAAGATGAAACCTTACTGTTTCAACTTTGTGGCATTGAGATCAAATGCAACTATGGGATGACAAGGTAGAGCGGGTCTCGTTGGATACTGATCATCAGAACCAGCTGTAGATTTCTCATGAAGGCTGCCAAAGCTATGCCAAGCTAATTCTTTTTTGGGAATTCCTAAATTATGCCATTGCAGCTGCATGTGTATTTTACAAGCACAAACAGAAAAGTGGTAGAATACATAAATATACTAATAAAATGGAAAAATAAAATGGAAAAGTAAAAGTGGGACCAAAAAATCAATTAAGTTTAATAAAATAATTTAAAAAAATATGCAGGCAAAATGAAGAATAAATACTTAACTATTAAAACCTGTACAGTAAATGTAAAAAATAATTTACAGAGTTTGGAGGACTATGGGAAAGAAATTGAAAAATATTATTTACATAACAAAAAGGTTTAGACAATTCACTAGAGTAAGAAAAATAATATAAATTAACCGCTAATTTTTATGTATTAAAAAATACACTGCATGGCAATATCAGCAAAAAATATAAAAAGTTATGGCTCCTAAAATGCAGTAAAGCAAAAATGGAAAATAATGATGCTCTTTAAGGACAAAATGAGCGTGTCCTTAAAGGGGTTTTCCAGTTCGCTTTAATATTTTTTTAAAATAACCATTTATGAAGCTAACTTTAATTTTGTAATAGATTTTGCTTACCTTTATTGCTCCTTTCTTCCACTCTGGGGTGTGATCACATAACCATGTACATGTAGATCCAGTAATTCTTAGCCCATGGGCAGTGGTAGGGGAGTAGCTATGTAACTAGCTGGGTGGCCATTGCTAGGGGTGGTGCTGGTGTGGCAGAGAAAGAAGTGCATCATGGGTTTGGTTGGATACAGCAACAGGAAGTGCTGCAAACAGGATGGAAACAAATCAGAAGGATTGAGTTACATGGTGAAAACGAGTCACGAGAGTTCAAATTGGGAAAAAAAAGTATGAGATAAGCGGCTGTATGAGCATATCTGATGAAAATCCCAGAAAATCCCTTTAACAGGTAAACAAGAATTCAAAATTAGGCAAAAAAAGGACAATTGACATAACTGTGAATTGTGCATCAACTGTAAGACTTCTGCATGCTGATTCAACTAAAACTAGAGGAGCTGCAAAAAAATTAAACCTAGTGAAGAAGTAATTGACCCTCCTATGCGAATTGTGTTGATGTTCCTTGTCCTTGACCCTGACTTCTACTGTTAGCTGACAAAAACCTGAGATGATGTTTCTCCAAGAAGGTGGGGCTTAGCATTTTTGGTCTCCTATGGCAAACGGAGCAGTGGGAGAGGGCTTGTTCTGCAGCCAGGGGCCTTACAGTCAGACACATGCTGAGGAGGAAATAGTGGAGGACTTTCTACTCTCCTGGGACACATAGAGAAGAATTCTTTCTAACTTTTTCACAATTTTGGTAATATATATTGCAGGATCAAAGGAGAGCAGATGGGTTGTTGGATTCCTGACACTTTGTCATAAATCTGCATCTGACATTAGATGACTTTTTCTGTATTTTCACATATTTTTGATGACCAGGATGTCATTGCCCTCAGATCCTGATTGATTGCTTGTTTCAGTGTTATCTTTTATTTCTCTTGGCGAGTGACATAGGCTTGTGGAAAACAAAATCTAATATTTGTATAGAGAAATACTGAATGACTTCCATGATATTAATAGAATTCGCACTCTGTTCACACCAGAATCATTATAATGAAAACTACAAAGCAGTATCCGATCCATCAGATGACACCTATAACGCCTAACTTGGCGCCTGTTCTTTTGTCCAATGTAAAGAAATCTGCAATAGAGGTTCCTGATGGAGACACCAACACGGATGTGAATAGAGCTTTACCATATTACGGTTCATTAGATGGAACTTGAGGAGTCCTGATTGAAAAGTGTATATTCAGAATAAGCACAGTGATGATGTCTTCTCTGGATCCAGAGTTATTTGCATATAATATATAGAGGACTGTGGTTGTATGGCTGGTTATATGTTTTTTTTCTTTTTTTCCCCGCATTCATAATATGAAAAATCGGTAGTATTGGCACGAAAACATAGATCAGCAGCTAGAGGTATTGGGTCAGTTGGGCACCATTGGTGTCCGTCATATAATTGATCGGGCACAGGACGTTTACATGCAGAACTTCCTGTTTTCATCATCTTCCTGCGAGGTTTGCTAACCACTCCCAGCATTCTTTTCTTTGCAATGTTTCTCAGGGCTAACATGGAGAGGGGAGGTGTAGGGGGCGTGAGTAATGTAGGGGGAACAGTTTTGCAGGAGGAGCAAACTCTGAGAAACATTACAGAGCAAAGCTTGCTGGGATTGGTTAGAAAACCCAGCAGAAAGCTTAGGAAAACAGGAAGTTCTGCATGTAAACCTTCTGCCAGAATGGAGTGAGGCTAAGAACAGGGGATAGAAAGTGTTGACGTGAAAATCAGGTATATCAGGCAAAAATATAGGGGGGGGGGTTATCATTGTAGGTGTATTTCAGGTTAATTTTTAGGTTGGAGTCGCTATGTGCACCTGTGCCAAATTTACGAATAGGGTGCATGGTATTAATAAATTTGGCACAAGTTCAAAGTGGCCTGTTTTAGTGTCAGTGCACCTGGGAGATACCTGGAATAGAATTGCGACTTTTTAGTGACTTTTTAACAAATCACACTTCATAATGGTGACATATAAGTCATCTCTGAAATCCTGACCAACTTTTGAAAATGGCACAGGAAGGTGCAGCTCTCTAAATTTCTCACAATTTTGAGTAAATCCCCACATGCAACAGCCAAAACCTGGTGTACCAGATTTGATAAATGTCCCTATAGTGTTTGGGGTACTGTGTGAAGATTAAAAAAAATTTCAATATGGGACCGGAGAACCCCTTCAAAGTAACTTTGGATCTAGGGTTAAGATGTTGTAAGATATGATACTGGAAGTTGACTAGAGATGAGCGAATCATCCAAAGATTCGAATGAATACAAATCTATTCGACGAAGCTGCGTACAAATTATACGTTATTATGTGGTGTTTTGCGAACATTTGCACACTAATAACGAACGTACACTTGTTTAAGGTACGCAACTTATGTGAACACGTACGCATGAGCGTACAAAAGTGCATACGAATCCTTAGCGTACTATTGTTTTTTCCAGTTCTGAGGGGGGCGTATCTACACTTTCCCGCTCTTGCAGGGCGGAACGTCATTTTCCCGCTGTACGCAGAATGCGTAAATTTACTTACGTTTCATACGTATCTTACGTATAGTTAGCCGTCAAATTTTTGCGTATGTTTACGAATAATACGAAGCGAATCCGACAAAATTTGGATTTGCTTCGAAAAAGAAAATTTCCAAGATTCGATAAGAATCTACGAAGTGGCAAATAGATTCGCTCATCTCTAATGTTGACCAGACACAGATAAAACTAAGAAAGAACTGGACAGAATTTTTAGAACAGCTCAGGGTTACTGATTTCCATAGACTCCATATGTTTCCATTATACAAGTGCAATATACAAACCATACCGTTCTCGATGAAACCTCAGCTCCAAATGTTTACAAATCAAAAAGTCTCGGCTTTCCTGTGTAAATACATGACGATGCAATCAGGAGACGGATAGCCCCGGTGTCAGTGCAGGGCGCCGTGGTTTCCGTCTTTTCTTTGGCTTTCTATAATATTATAAGGTCAGGTTGGGGCTGTTCTGCAGGAAATACTTAAAAAATAATAAAAACAACTTTCTGGTGATTATTTTTATTGAAATCACTCAAGGCCGAGGCATGAAGCTCAGTGATGATCTATTCGCAGGAGCTGGAGCCGCGCCACACGCCCTGTGCTAAGTCATTGTAATTACCGAGGCTTTGGAAATGGGCTTCGTCCAAATCGAGCAACCAATCAGGGCCGATGATCCTTCTCATCGCAGAAAGCAGGATTTGGGCAACGAGGACCCTTTTAGTCATGTCAGTCTGGGAATATATGTGCTACAATTATCACAATGGTGAAAATCCATTAGAGATGTAATGCGTAAGTGGTTGTCAGATTTTGTCTCTTTAGCCAATAGAACATATGGTTCCCCACTTAAAGGAGTTATCCCATGATTAATGTAAGAAATGGAAATCAGACATCATATAGGACATGAAAATCTATTTCTAATAAAGCTACAACCAGCCCTGTACCTCACATGGATCCAGAGATCTCCACATTCATTGCTTTGCTAGATTTATATCAAGCTGACAGCTAAAGGGGCGTGTCTTTTCTGCTGCAGATAAGGGGGCGTGTCACAGCTCTCCCTATCACAGCTCAGGAGGTGTGTCTCAGCTCTCCCTATCACAGCTCAGGAGGCAATTGAAGGATGAAACTGAGCATGTGCGACCTTCTCAGCAGGTCAAAGAAATAAAGAAAAGAACAAACAGCAGGTGTCACGGGTAGACCTGCGTCTGGAATCAGACGTTCTGCACGGCTTTCGAAGTGACATCTTTGACAGGCCATTCCCTTTGTTTGTGTGCTCTTCCCCACACCTCTTCCCCTCAGCTGTTGCCGCTTGGCAATCAGCTTTCCCCTATTTACCCCTTCCTCTCCCAGTATCCCTTGCGGTTTATATTTTCTACTTTCTGGGTTGAGAGTGGTGTGGATCTCGGCTGAGATCCTGTTGCTGAGTTCGACTTAAGTTAAGTTTCTGTCTTCATTTGTTGTTTTCCTTTTGGAGTCTCCTGTTCCTCCTTATACTTGGAGGAACGGGTTTACTCTCTGGAGTCACTAGCCTGCAGGGGTTTCTAGGGTGTATTTATATTAGGTTCCTGTGTATGAACATTCCTACCTTCCAGGATTGTTCATACTGGTCTAGTCACAGGGTCCTCTGCAGGAGGTGACCGTCTCCCTGGTTTTGTGTGTCCCCATCCCTCGTACGCTCGGTGTGGCTTTCCCCCCCACACCAGAGCGTGACAGCAGGTGGCGCTATACAGATACATTTTATTGAATAACTCAGTGGTTATACGGGTATGAATACAGCTTTTTCTTCAACTCTTTTCTTCAACACAAGTGATGGATTGGGTTGAGGTCCGGGGAGTGTGGGGCCAATCCAGCTCCTCTACTTCATTGTCTTGGACCATTTCTTCACCAATGTCGACATATGCTTCGGGTTGTTGTCCTGGAACACTATGTGGCCCTTTTCATACCCATAGTACTCAAGTGTACAAACTAACTTGTCTTGTAGGATACTCACATATAGCTCAGCACTGAGACCACCATCGATCCTGGTCAAATATCCAACTCCTTTGGCTGTGAAACAACCCCATATCTTCAGGCTTCCTCCATAAAACTTGACAGCCCTTTTAATTTCTCGATCCGTTAGCCCCCTCTTCCCTTGTTCCTTCCAGACCTATTTACACCCATCAGAGCCCAGTCTATTGACTTTCATCTCATCACTGTAAATCACCTGTTTCCAATCTTCTACTGTCCACTGTTAGTACTTTTTTTGCCAACGCTTCTTATGAAGTCGAGGCTTCTTTACCTTTTTTCGGGCCACCATCCTAGACTTGTGTAATGCACATCACACGGACGTCTGAGATCTCACTATTACGAAGCATACGAGCCACCTCCACTGCCTTGTTTGTCATACCAAAACTGATAGACCTCGTGATGAGCCGACTACTTTTCCTGGACGTCCACCTCTTGGCTTTGGAATGAATGGACGGACTTCATTTCTTATTCTTCCGCCTATCATGGCCTCACATGATGCAGTTTGACAATTTTCTTGGCTGAGATCCCGCTATCGATGAGCTGGATGATGCTGATTCTCTTTTCTTGGAAAATCTTCTTCATGGTGGCTCCTGGATTTGAACCACTGACCTTTCGCTTGGGAATAAACCTAATAAGACACTGAGCTATTAGGGAATAAGAGGACAGGTTGTAACAACATCAACATTACAGTGCGGGGAAGAGACTCGAGCACTGTGCAAGTTCAGCCGAGCATGCTTGCTCAACACTACTCGTCAGTGTATGTACACCTTTGGGGCAATTTTTCTTTATTGTTGCAGTATACTCGTTTTGAGTTGAATATCATTTTTTCAATTGATCTTTATTAAAAATTTTGAGCCTCTATCTCTGTGCAGCCTTCGAATCCTCTAGTAGCATGCTCTGTATTTTTATAGTTTCCTATCAGACAGCTCAACTGACAGCTCCTTATCTGTGACCTCTGACCATATAAACACTCATTATATCTCAATTCTTATATCTTACTGATGAGAATGTGGCTTAACCCTTTCACCCTCGGAGGTTTTTTCGGTTATGCATTTTCGTTTTGCGCTCCCTGCCTTCAAACAACCATAACTGTTATATTTTTCTGTTCACATAGCTGTATGAGGGCTTGTTTTTTGCGGGACAAGTTGTACTTTCCAACGCCATACAGTTCTACAGGTTTCTTATTTACAACGTTCGATGTTCATTAAAACTGACCAGTTACTTACATTCTACTGGTCAGTACGAATCCGGCGATACCTAATATGTATAGTTTTTTCTGCGTTTTGATAGTGATAAAATAATTATAAAGTTGGCCTTTTTTTGTCATATCTTGACCCCTATAACTTTTTGGTATTTGTGTACGGAGCTGTATGGGGGCTCATTTTTTGCGGGGCAATCTGACATTTTTATTGATACCATTCTGGAGTGTGTATGACTTTTTGATCACTTTTTATTTTATTTTTTTTAGAAAAAAAAGTGACAAAAAACAGTGAATCGCCATTTGGACGCTTTTTTCCGCCACACAATTCGCCGTATTGGAAATTTTTTTTACATTTTAAAAGTACGGGCGTTTTCGGTCACGGTGATACCCATGATGTCTATATTTATTGTTATTTAGGTATTTATTTTTTAATCATATGGAAAGGGGGGTGATTTGAACTTTTATATATTTTTTATTTTTTACATATTTTTTAACATTTTTTTAAATTTTTTTGTGATTATTTTAAAGCTCAAATATGAGCTAATATATTGTGTTTTTTTTCTTTTCTTTATGAGAAATCAGGGATTTACTAGATGAAGATAAATCCAAGAATTGCTCATTTCTTATACTGGCCTGCCATCTAGTGGCCAGAATAAGAATTGCAGTTTGAAAACTGTACAGTTTGAAGACTGTACAGTTACAGTTTTCATATGGTGTACAGACACCCCGATTGGCCACTCGGGGCGTCTATACACCACCTGGAAGCGTACGCTTCCGGGTTCAGACACATCCTGATGCCGTGATCACACCAGAGCATCAGAAGGCCCAGGAAGACGCCGCCGATGGTGGTAAGTAGCGACAAATCTCTGCTGTTAGAAACAGCAGAGACTTGTCGTCCATGACGCCCGCCGCACGGGCGAGCGGGCGTCATGTCCCCGCACCGCCCCAGCCCCGTACATGTACGGCGCTGGTCGGGAAGGGGTTAAATAAGTGTTGATGACCTTTTAGTAAATTAGAGATAATGTTTATTAGATGACGGCACAAAATTGAAATCAGTATAATAGTAGTTATATTCTTGTACATAAGAGCAGTATTATAGTAGTTATATTCTTGTACATAGGAGCAGTATTATAGTAGTTATATTCTTGTACATAGGAGCAGTATTATAGTAGTTATATTCTTGTACATAGGAGCAGTATTATAGTAGTTATATTCTTGTACATAGAGCAGTATTATATAGTAGTTTATATTCTTGTACATAGAGCAGTATTATAGTAGTTATATTCTTGTACATAGGAGCAGTATTATAGTAGTTATATTCTTGTACATAGGAGCAGTATTATAGTAGTTATATTCTTGTACATAGGAGCAGTATTATAGTAGTTATATTCTTGTACATAGGAGCAGTATTATAGTAGTTATATTCTTGTACATAGGAGCAGTATTATAGTAGTTTATTTTTGTACATAGGAGAGTATATAGTAGTTATATCTTGTACATAGGAGCAGTATTATAGTAGTTATATTCTTGTACATAGGAGCAGTATTATAGTAGTTATATTCTTGTACATAGAGCAGCAGTATTATAGTAGTTATATTCTTGTACATAGGAGCAGTATTATAGTAGTTATATTCTTGTACATAGGAGCAGTATTTATAGTAGTTATATTCTTGTACATAGGAGCAGTATTATAGTAGTTATATTCTTGTACATAGAGCAGTATAGTATATGTAGTAGATTATAGTAGTATATCCTGTACATAGGAGGCAGTATTATAGTAGTTATTTTCTTGTACATAGGAGCAGTATTATAGTAGTTATATTCTTGTACATAGGAGCAGTATTATAGTAGTTATATTCTTGTACATAGAGCAGTATTATAGTATAATCTTGTACATAGGAGCAGTAATATAGTGGTTACGTTCTTGTACATACTGTAGGACAGTATTATAGTAGTTATATTCTTGCACATAGGAGCAGTATTATAGTAGTTATATTCTTGTACATAGGAGCAGTATTATAGTAGTTATATTCTTGTACATAGGAGGCAGTATTATAGTAGTTATATTCTTGTACATAGGAGCAGTATTATAGTAGTTATATTCTTGTATATAGGAGCAGTATTATAGTAGTTATATTCTTGTACATAGGAGCAGTATTATAGTAGTATATTCTTGTACATAGGAGTAGTATTATAGTAGTTATATTCTTGTATATAGGAGCAGTATTATGTAGTTATATTCTTGTACATAGGAGCAGTTTATAGTAGTTATATTCTTGTACATAGGAGAAGTATTATAGTAGTTATATTCTTGTACATAGGAGGCAGTATTATAGTAGTTATATTCTGTACATAGGAGTAGTATTATAGTAGTTATATTCTTGTACATAGGAGCAGTATTATAGTAGTTATATTCTTGTACATAGAAGCAGTGTTATAGTAGTTATATTCTTGTACATAGGAGCAGTATTATAGTAGTTATATTCTTGTACATAGGAGCAGTATTATAGTAGTTATATTCTTGTACATAGGAGGCAGTATTATAGTAGTTATATTCTTGTACATAGGAGCAGTATTATAGTAGTTATATTCTTGTACATAGGAGCAGTATTATAGTAGTTATATTCTTGTACATAGGAGCAGTATTATAGTAGTTATATTCTTGTACATAGGAGCAGTATTATAGTAGTTATATTCTTGTACATAGGAGCAGTATTATAGTAGTTATATTCTTGTACATAGGAGCAGTATTATAGTAGTTATATTCTTGTACATAGGAGCAGTATTATAATAGTTATATTCTTGTAGTTATTCTGTGACATAGGGAGCAGTAATAGAGTGCTTTTATTCTTTTTCTTCAACAAGTCTATTCTCAGAATACTTTCAGGATATCCTTGTGTAAGACAGACCTTATATATTTTTCAGCAGATTCATTGAACCCTTACCCAGACTCAGGCCTCTACACTTCTGGTTAATGTTCTCCATAGGTTTAATCATTCCGTTCCTTTAAATCTGGTAGAGCTCGGGGACTACTAAATATTTTTATGGTTAATCAGGGAACCTGCGTTGCGTCTTTCCTCTTTACGAGTGCCGTAGACTCATCTATTCCATTTGTCGCACATAATATAAATGGCTGCAGTCTCCATCAGATCTGTTTTATATACCTGTCAAGCTTGAGTCAAAACCATCAGGGAAAATCCATCATAAACACGCTCTCGGCTGCCATACATTTCCCTGGCGTGCTCCGGCTCCTCGCCCGGGAAGGTGGTTATATCTGCAGTAATGTCATTAATTTATTCCACAGAATTATTGTTATTTGAGCTGAAGTGACAAAACTTTGACACATACGTCACTGGTGGAACCTGCGAAGCTCCAACAATCTGTATAGGATGGGACTCACTTTACAGGGTTCAGCCTGGCTCCTGGTCGTCTGTGAAGGTCATGTAGTCACTGCTGGAAGAGAAGAAGAAGCAGAGGAGCTTAACTTCTCAGTTCAGTTGTTTTAGAGTTCATCTGACCTATTTATCCATCAATATATGTTACTATTTATCTATTATGTATCTATCTATCTATCTATCTATCTATCAATTATTTGATCAGTTTTGACCATTTATTTTAGTTAAAGGAGTTCTCCAGGGCAATCCCCTGTCAGGACCCCCAGCGATCATCTGTAATTCATGGGGAAACCTGACTGTAAATGTTCGGTTTCCTTACAGTGCCCCCTCCAGGAGAACAGAAGTATTACACAGTGCCTATTCAAAGGTTATGCTACATTCACACGAAAAACCACTGTGTGACAACCATTTTGGTAACCGCTGGTTTTAGAACAAATTGAACTTTATCTAGAACTTCATCCACTTGCACACACAAGGACACTCACTCTT
Source organism: Rhinella marina (assembly GCA_900303285.1). Taxonomy (NCBI): domain Eukaryota; kingdom Metazoa; phylum Chordata; class Amphibia; order Anura; family Bufonidae; genus Rhinella; species Rhinella marina. The sequence continues at coordinate 183,338 of ONZH01027762.1, forward strand.
AAAGAAGAACTCCAGCAAAAAAATGTATTCTCTGACCTATTAGAAAGGTGTATGATGATCTGTAGTGAATGTAATCTTCTTATCAGAGACTGTATTTGTGAGCTATCCCCTCTCTTCTAATTGTAGCTGTGTCATGTGACCAACTCCCTGACCTCCAACTGACCCAGGACAGGAAGCCAGTTACTTCTCTATTCATTCCTATGAGACTGAAAGTGAGTCTCCCATAGGAATGCTTAGAGAAATAGACTTCCTGTCCACACATAAGGTGCTGTGTGAGTTGGTGAGTCTGATTCCTAGTCACATGACACAGATGAAAAATATCAGGGAGATATAACTCACAAATACAGATACTGGTAATCAAATGGCATTCACTACAGATTACATCATGTACATTTCTAGCAGGACATGGAATAAAAATTTTTGCGGGAGTTCTTTAACTGAATACAACAGGACCTGATGTTCCCAGCCTGATGACATCACCACACTGTGAGCATAGGTCCTTTCCTGCTGCATCCAGTGAAGAGCGAGTGTCCCTGTGCATGCAAGTGGTTGAGGTGAGTATAATGTTTTTGTTTTTTTGTTTTTTAAATAAGCAGAATGGGGATATACTGGGGACCACTAAGGGTGGATTTTATAATACGGGGGGCACTAAGGATGGCATTTATTATACTAGGGGCCAAAAAGGGGGCATTAATACTGGGAGGCACTAAGAGGGACATTAATAATACTATGGGGCACTATTGATGTCCAGGGGGCACAATGAGGTCATTATGCATACAGAGGGCACTGCAGGGGTTGGGATTTTTTTTTTTAATACCAGTTGAATTTATCCTTTTTTTCAACGGCCATTGAAACATATGCAAAACAGCTGACAGCCAGAAAATGGCTGCAAAAATGGTTGAAAAATGGCCAGGAAGAACAATGTCTGCTATTCATTGTGTGAATGTAGCCTTAGTATTTGTATTGCAAAACAGAGCAGGTCCTCCAGAGTGAAGAATTCTCTTCGCTCTAGCCTGAAGAAGAGAGTCCTGTATATAGGGAACCCTGTGACTCCTCTGTATATGAAAATATGTTCCCCAAGCTTAACAACGTCTTTAAAGAGCACCTCTCACCACTCCTGACATGCCTAGTTTAATAGCTTCATGCATCCCCCATGTAATAACAATTCTGGAGAATCTAATCTTATGTCTCTATGTTGTGCCATTCCTTTATTATTCCTACTAGAAGTTACAAATTAATTGCTAGCAGTCTGCAGTAAGGGTACAGAGGGGTGTTAACCAGTTGGGGGTGTGTCCCTGCACAGACTCACTCTATCCAATCAGTGCTGCCATTTTCAGACTGTGCAGGTACACACCCCCAACTGGTTACCTCCCCTCTGTACCCTTACTGCAGACTGCTAGCAATTCATTCATAACTTCTAGTAGAAATAACAGAGGAATGGCACAACATAGAGACATAAGAATAGATCCAGGATTGTTATTACATGGGGAATGCATGAAGCTATTAAACTAGGCATGTCAGGAGCGGCAAGACGTCCTCTTTAAGCCTTACCTAATAGAGCAAACTAAGCCTCTCTTTCTTTAAGACTTTGTACAGTATGTCAGGAGCTTACAGCAGCATCAGCAAACTTAAATACCGTATATCAATAATATTTCATAGAAATATTGTACAGTGCTTTTTATCTAACCCCAACGGTACCTGATGGAATGCATTTTCCAGTTTTCAGATTCTTGGAATCAGTGGGAAAATACATAAAACGTTCATGCAAATATAACATTGTAAATAACCTCTAATATGATCTCAGCTCATTTCCTGTCTCTGGTCTTGTAAGGTTACAAGTGCTGGAATATCAGAATTTCTAGACTATCAGTTGTCGAGTACAGGAATTGATGGCTTAGCCCAGTCTCAAAGCGCAAATTTATTCCAAAAGAACAATGGAAAATTAATCCCAAGTTAATCACCTGGACTGAGATAAGCATTTGTGGTATGTAATTACGTGTAATGAATCGGGGGGAGGGGGGCTATAAAGTGTGTGAAATACAGGGCTGCTGAGACTCGGTTCAGGGCCCTTTATATTCCTTTTTCACCGAGAAAGTGAGGTGTGAATTTGATACATTTGCTGAATGTGAACACAATGGTGCTGAGGGGAAAGCGCCGCCAGATACATAACATTCTTTGCTGTAACACGTACGTCAGGATAATTCCATGTACTTGGTACACTGCGAACCATTAACACTCATTAATACACCGTGAAACAGCACAGACCCCCATTTACTGCAGTTTATTTCATTTTTATTTCTATTTAGTTCTTTTAATTTTATTTTATGCAACTCACAATTCTTTTTATGTTATTTTTTATTTTACCTTTTGGTATTTATTATTTTAATATACTTTCTTATTTTTATGTATTTTTATATTCCATGAATTTACTTTATTATTTTTCATTTATTTATGCTATGTTATTTCATAGTTTTTTCAGATATACTGTATTTTGCTTTAGATATTTTAGTTATTTGGTTTATTTTCTGGTATATTATTAACTTATTATTTTTATATTATTTTATTTTTATTTTTTTTTTATCTTTTGGTATTTTATTCATTTTTTATATTTTTTCTTATATTATTTGTATGTTTACTATTTTCTTTTCTAATTATTTATTTTGTTATTTTAGTTTTTTCATATATTTTACTTTATTATTTGGTTTAGTATCCACTATTTTATTACATTTTTATATTTTTAATATTGTTTTATAACTATTTTATTTTATGTTCTAGCATTTTTATAGCTTAAATATGCAGTAGGCAAGGGGCAGATTGGCCATAGACTCTACAGGGAGAAATCCTAGTGCATTAGTCAGGTTATAATATCATGTGGCTGACCTCCCCCAAAAATTTTTCGGGATCTCTATAGACCTGTATATGAAATAATTTTACTACATACTACATATTTGACTACAAAGCTGCATATAAGGGTCAGGGAGTTCTGCCCTTTTTTCCTCAAGAGGTATCATTACCCCACCAATGTGGCCACGGCTGACGGTTTGCTGACTCCGCCTTCTGGTGTTGATCCCACTTGCTGCCACTAACAATATGAAGCTACTTTCATATTTTTCTCCAGGGCCACTTGACATTCCCAGTTCAACCCTGTAAGTATGCAGGTGCAACAGTTCTCTGGAGGTAACACTCTAGAGGTGGCAAACATGTGATCCGCCATTGACTTAGGAGATGTGGACAGCTCAGCTCCTCCTCTCTCCTCCCTCTCTCTGTACTGCAGGGCAACAGCCTGCTGGACTGTTGCAGTCACTTTTTGATCAAGTAGACGACTTTATTATTTTCTTCCGCAGAGGTACAGCATGCTTCGTGGTTACAGTCACCTTAAGTGCTGCACAAGACTTTCTAGTTACACTCTCTCTTGGTGGGAAACTTGGACCTGAAGAGCAGGGGCAGAGCACTACTTTGTCTAGCGTCTCTTACAGTTGTACTAATTTTTCCTTACTAGAGCCCTGGTGCCTCTGAGGGTCCTCATGACTGTTAGACCGCTACCTTTCTCAAGGAATTTCTCCTGACCACACACAGTTGTAGACATACTGTACATCCCTATAGTTTTCTATGTCATGCAGGTCCTTGACAATAGCGTGTCCATCATGTTTTGAGTCCATGTCCAACAATAGGGATACCGCCTGTTACATATATGTTTGTTGTACTTCGCTATGGCATTTGTTTGCACCAGTCCATCCAGCAGGTCTCTCTCTCTCCTTGCCATGCCTTTCACTCCACACAAATGGACTCCACTGGTGCCTTAACCCCATCTATAAACACAACAGCGCGGTGCTCTTGCAACCTACCCCATCATATCAGTGCAGGGCACCAAGAAAATGATCCCTCCCCTTCCCCGCCCACTTTTTTAGAACTGGCATGAGTGCTGGGGCATAGGTAAAAGTTCATGGGCCCTGGTGCGAGAATTTAGCTGGGGCCCCACTTCCCTCAGTGCTTTGTGGCCAGGGGCCGGGAAGCATATAGCCTTCCTTTTGCCTGAGGCAAAAATTGAAACGGCCTCCCACCCCCCATGCAAAATTCTCGACCTAACCGCTCCCCTCAGCCACAGGTGTAACTTGACCAGCATGGCCTTTCTATAATACCAGTGTCTTCTTATGCACCACAAGGGTCTTTGGGCCCCCTGAGTCTTCTGAACCCGGTAACGACTTCTAGCTCTGCACCCCCTATAGCTACGCCCCTGCTTGAGTGGGGAGAAGACGCAGATTGCAGAGCAAAGGACCTTTGCACTGCAATCAGTGCCAGAAATAAGCCTAAATGTCTAATAAATAATAAATGTTCCCCTTAGTACAGACAGCAAGTTATTTAATAAAATATATCTGTATAGCGCCACCTGCTGTTTGCTCTTTTTCTTATTGCTTTGCCGTGCTCACTGAGAAGGTCGCACATGCTCAGTTTCATCTTTCAACTGCCTCCTGAGTTGTCATAGGGAGAGCTGAGACACGCCTCCTGAACTATATGAGAGATGACACGCCACTTTAGCTGCCACCTTGTGTGGCTGTTTTTTTTTTTTTTTACGGTCAGTGAATAACAGACGTCAGAAAATAGGACATGTCCTATTTTGTCCATTTTCATGGATCCACAGCCCCCATACAATTGAAGGGGGACCATTTTTAATGTCCGTTTCTTGGAAAGGCATTAGTAAAAAAAAAAATGACACCGTGTCCGTTTTTCATGGCCATTTTTTAACCATTTGTGCATCAATTTTCTGGCTGACTGTCTGATTTTAACGCCCACTTTGCATCAATTTTTATCTGAAAAATGGCATTAAACAATGATTTTCACTGGGTTTTTAAGTTAAAACCCAGTTCCTGCGGTGCCCTCAGTATATATTTTATGCCCCCCATAGTGTCCCCAGTATAAATAATGCACCCCTTTGTGCTTCCTGTAGTTATAATGACCCCCAGTTGTGCCCCTATATATATGGAGAGAGAGAGACAGAGTTGCCCCCCTCAAACATATATAAATGCCACCAGTTGTGCTGAAATTAATTATAAAAAAAATACTCACCTCATCCACTCGAATGCATGGTGACACTCACTCCTCACTGGATAGGACAGGACCTGCAGTAGATGAAGTATCGCAGGTCCTGCTGCCTCCAGTGAAGGGGACACTCACTTCACAGGATGCAGCTTGAGCGTACCTGTGATCCCACTGTGATGATGTCACCAGTTCCTTCTGCATCCTGTGAGGATTCGGTGCTTGAGTGTTCCGACGCATGCAAGTGAATGAGGTGAGAATTTATTTTTTATTTGAAGCCATGAAAGGCAATTTTTCACCAGTGTACCCATTTTCAAAGGCCACTAGACAGGTGCCTTTCTGTCTAAACAGTCCCATTAATTTCCCATTGATGAAGTCTGTCTGGCCATGAAAACGGACAAAAATGGGATACGTCCTATTTTTTTATATCTGCTATTCACAGGCCGTTAAAACCACCATGTGAATAGCCTCATAGACTGCAATGGTTCCTGTGACGGCTGTTTTTCACTGTGGTGTGAACGCAGCCTGAGTGATGTCTAATATCCACCAGACTCTCCTCCAGGTAACACATGGAGCAGTCACACCGAGGCCGGAATCCACCACACGATTACATCTTGTAAAAACGAAGGTCCACCAACCTCCTGTCAGCACCTGACAAATCCCACGTCAACGCCGCCATGAGATTTCTCACACGTTCAGCTATAATTATCAGAGCCCTCGAAGAAGCCATATGTGAGCACCTTCCTTCCTTACTGTCTGGGAACGGACGAAAATTAGTTTCAGGAAGACGGACTCCCTTCATGTGTTCAGGGACAGAAGTGTCTTCCTATGGAAATTTCCATATGTCTGAGAGAGCTGCCTGTAAGGGGGTCAGAAACTAACAAGGGGCGGCTTATGACCATATCGAGGGTGGAACAGGGACTCACATGGACTGGGCAAGCATGATGGTTACACACAATATTGCTGTACCGAGCATGGCGGTTACTAATAGCAGTGGAACAGTCTCCATAGGTGGTTTGCAAAGTGGTTCTACAGGCAGTTGCCACTATCCACAGTACAGGCCACGGTGCCTCCTCCAGTATGCATTAACCGCTATACACAGTCCACAGCACATAGAGGTCAGTTGCAGAGCCAAACTGACTTGGTCACAATCTATGGTCACCAACTAAGTCCAGGGTATCTGGCTTGGACCTACCTATGTTACAGTCTCCAGGTTGGATGCCGTCCAGAACTACTTGCAGTATTCAGGGCAGTCTCTTTTCTCTGAGCAAGTACTGATCCAATCAGCCTAGAGCAGGTCCATAGGTGGTGTTCAGGAGCGACATGGGATCTCAGGATCTCCACTTCTCTCTGCCGACCCAACTCCAACCACAGAGCCACCTCAATAGATATCAACTACAGCAGCTCTGCCATACACTGACTGACCATGAGGTGCTCTGAGCCCCCCCCCCCCCCCATTTATGTCCTGGCCCCAGCTAGAGTGCAAACTTTGTGGAGCGAAGCTACGAAGTGTGCAGATGTGACCTCAACTCTATTCAAGCTCCTCTGGATTGGAGGCTGGGTACCCCCATACTAGTGACGATTGGAGGTGCCAGCAATCATACATTTATGATTAAACCCTATGATGGAAAGCTGAAGATATGGAGCAGTATACAACAGGACTTCAAGCTATAATAGAGATATTTGGTGTCATTTCAAGATGGAAGGCTGTAGACCATCCATTTTTCTAGGTCCTTGGGCATTGCCTGGATGCCCAAATAGTTATTCTACCTCCAGTCTCTGTTCTACCTTTCATTTATTGAATAATATTCCCTCCAGTACTGTCTACATCAGTCTCATATAAAGGAGACGGTACTCGAGGTCCTTCCATTATCAGGTTCTCTGGTGATCCCAGCAGTGATCCTGGAAATAGGTGATAAATATCTCCCTTTAAGTGAGGTCAAGCTATTCCAAAAATAAGAGACAGCATTCCAGTGAATATTCTTGAAAGTTAGGAATTTATTATGGCCACCACCAAAGTCGATGCATCAAACACAACGTTTCGGGCAGTAATAGACCCTTCTTCAGGAGTTTTCTAGAGATTTGGTGGAAGCGGTCATAAAACAAGAGTATTACGAGATGTCAACAGGTACCCAGGACTTCTGCTGGCTCTTGTGGGAGTACTGGAGGCCTACCCTTCTGGAGAATCCAGGAAAATTGGCAAACAATTTAGTTGGGAAAGCTCTTTCTTCATATTCTGTATTGGAGTCTGTCATGTGGTGTGGTATGTGAACATATGAAATGAAGATATGTTTCAGGTAAATAAAGTACCTACTTATCAATCACTGCACCTCGGCCTGTGACGGCAACATGTTTTTAATCTGTACACTCATTACTTTGCCTTTCACCCTACGAGTCCCGCGGAACCACCAAGCATCTTAATGCAATCTCCTCTTCACATTTCTCGGACTTGTTGCCTTGGCAAATTAAATCAGTTCAGAAAGGTTTGTGAACCTAATTTGACCCATAAACACTATTTACATCACGGCTGATAAATGTACGCTCTAAATTCTGAATGTAATGACAAACATATGTTGAAAGATTTACACCGCGCCTCGAATACCCTCTGGACAGCACTAAGCCATTGCATCTTAAGGCCCCAACTCCTTCCCTGGGGAAGTCACATAATTTAATCGACATTTTCTTCCTGCACCAGGTCCATAGATTTGTCATAATTTCAATATAACTCATCTGAAAATATCCAGAAATATATATCTCCAAAATTGTATCCACCTACTCCCCATAAATAACCATGCATACTACGAGGATATGTCCCGGGAGGAATCTAGGTGAATGGCTCAACTTACAGCATGTGGCTTCCTGTAGAGATATGTATAGAGCTGTGTCACTAACATCTGTAAAATAATGATGTAATATAGATAAAAAGATGTATACATTCTGAAAATGATATAGATAAAAAGATGAATAAATTCTTCAAATTATATAATATAGATAAAAAGATGAATAAATTCTTCAAATTATATAATATAGATAAAAAGATGAATAAATTCTTCAAATTATATAATATAGATAAAAAGATGAATAAATTCATAAATGATATAGATAAAAAGATGAACACATTCTTAGAATGAAATAATATAGCTAATATAAATGTAAAAAATAAGTTTTACATAATTTATTATTATATATTATTTCCAAATATTTTTTTTATTTTTATTCTAATTATTTGACTTATATTTCAACATTAATATTTATTAGGTTAATTTGTTTCTACAATTAAAATTTGAATGCGATAATCTAATTAACCTAAATGATATTTATATAACAAAAAAATTTCATTAGAAATTACATACATTTTACTTATTAAAAACTTTAGAAATATATTTATTTATATTGTTTTAAAATGTTGAACTTGTTTTTTTAGCGATTTTAGGTTTTAAAATGTAAGAAAATGTAATCATTTTCGATCAATTTCTTCATTCTTTGAATATAGATGCTACAAATACCTTAGGTGGATCTAATTAAATGAAAATGAAAAACAGTATTATTTTTGTAAAATATAAATTAATTTTGAATTTAGGATACATTTTTGGATAAATTTATAAAAATGTTTTTTTTCTGTAAAAAATTAGGTTGGTGATCTTTTTCACTACCTACATTCACTAAAAAAAAAGACAAAAGTCTATACTGTAATAGTTTGATCTTTATATTGGCATAAAAACCTGGGCATAAAAAATATTGGGCAGCCTTACTGAACCTATTCCATCCTAGCCCTAAATATTAAAAAGAATATATTTTAAAATAAATATAATACATTCAGAAATTATGCTTTTCCAAAGACCTCACTCCTCCTCCATAAAGATTTTGGTTTTTTGGACTTTTTGAAAATTTTTGAAATCTAAAGTACATTTGTACTTGTCTTGAGATTTATTACATAAGAAAATAACTTTACATATGTTCCTAAAGTTTCTTCCCCCTAAAATTCCTTGCATTATGCCCCGGATTTCCCAGCTGTGTACTTTTTTCTCACTTTCAGGCGCATAATTGCTTTTCAGTTGGTCCCCGGGCACGTTCGAGGGGTTGTTGCTACCAGTCATTTCCAACAGCTAATTACAGGCTTATTTATCCAGCATTTTTCGGGACATTCAGTGGAAGTCATCTGCAGAATATGTACACAAATCTGTCAGTGCAATCATTTCCAATTCAGGAGAAGATTTGATGTAAGTCACCAATGCCCTTGTCAAGAGAAGCCCTATTGTTGGAGCTTTTTCCCAATGACAGATTGATAGCAACCACCGAGGGCGACGTGTTGTGTCTGACAATCCCACTGAAAGCAGGACTTGAGATTTACTGTGTCATTACCGGAGACTTTGTGGTCTAATGAAATGTTTAGGCCTGGAGTTTTTGTCTGCGGTTTCGGAAATGTCGATCTTGATCCAGCGATGATCGGGATAGAATAGAACTGAATAAGCATCACATTGTGAAGTGCGTCCTTCCTGCAAGATTCTGAATAAACCAGACTTCTCTCTATGACATGAAAACCATTGATCACTACACTGTCTGTGGCAATAATACCTTCATATCTGATCCTGGGCCTCAATGAAGTTCCTGGGTCAATCTTTAATGGGACCACCAACTATCAGAAGGCTTAAGATGACCATACATATAGATTTGATGAATTTTGGCCAATCCTAATGATTTTGGTGGGACCAGCCCATATCTAATGTGTATGAGGGCCTCCCAACTCTCTCCCAATGGTAGATTTTGGGAGAAAGAAGAATCGGGCAGTTGTATTTCAACATGAAGTGAGGTGAGCTACCTTCATAGGTCTCTGGCTGTGGCTTCTTCCCCTCTGCTAAGGTCAAGCCAAGTGTGCAATGTGTATGGAGGGTTGGGAGGAATTAAGGAATCATTTGCCCAACAGCTAAGATGTATGGCCACTATTAGTACTGGTCTCTTCATGGGCGGGAGTGGGACCTCTTTGGCTTTCTCCACCTCCTTTCCCTCCTCTGAAGATCCCAATTGTAGTGTCAGGAAAACTATGACAGAGATAAGACTCTGTTCACATCATGTTAGGAAAATCTCCCAAGGCCAAGACAAGTGTGCAATGTGTATGGAGGAGTCAGGAGGAATGGGGGAGCCATTTGGCCAACAGCTAAGATGTATGACCACCAATAATACTGGTCTCTTCATCTCGGGAAGTGGGATCTCATTGGCCTTTCCCATCTTCTTTTCCATCTCTGAAGATCCCGATTGTAGTGTCAGGAACACTATGACAGAGGTAAGATTCTGTTGATACCACATTAGAATAATGTCCCCATGTATAGCTCATAATAGGATATGGATTTGTTTAGCCTCACTTTGAAATTTCCTGGTATGAACGTAGCTTGAAATGTATTGCTATTGCTGCACTGACTACGAACACATGTGCTTAAAGGAATGTTTTGACCAGTTAAAGGGGTTCTCTCTCTGTTTTTAACTGAGGACCTAAGTCATCAGTATGTGATTAGTGGGGGTTCAACACCCAGAACCCCCGCCTATCAGCTGTTTGAGGAGGCCGCAGAGGTGCCAGTGAGCGTTGCGGCCTTCTCACAGTTTTTTCTAGGCCAGTAGTGTCACGTTCCTTGGTCACGTGGTCTAGGCAAAGCTCAGTCACACTCACGTGAATGGGTCTGAACTGTAATACCAAGCACAACCACTATACAATGTATGGCGCTGTGCTTGGTAAGCTTCGAGGAGGCCTCCTCAAACAGCTGATCGGCGGGGGTCACTAGTGATGGACCCCTACCGATTGGATAAAGATAATAGGCCAACAGTAGGAAAACCTTTTTAATGGGTGATATAGCAGATGGCAGAGATCGATCCTCCTCCAGTATAATACAAGTGGTTTCTATTGCATTTCTGGCTCAGTTGGTCGAATCCTTATGATTAAAGGGAGTGTCTCATCTTAGACATCCCCTTTAGATAGGGGATCAGTAATCTGTCTGGTTTTGCTCTGGTCAGGACATGAGTCACCAACCAATATAGCCGCCATTACCGCTGACATAAGGACTGCCACACAACTTCCCTAGACTTCTGAAAGGTAACCCGGTTGACCAGGTTGTGAAGTGTTACATCTTCATTTTTGCCCTTATCAGTGTATTTCAAGGCAGATTTGCCATTCAGGAGTCTGAGAAAGTTGAATATCAGAAACTTCAGTGGCTGCCCTATTGGTTTCCCTCAGCTTTCTGATGCAACTAAGGAATGGTTGGAGAGAAGAAGTCGTCAACCCCAGGACAATGATCAAACAGTGATTTTATTTTATTTAGGGTTTTTTTCCTTAACTATCCCCCCATCAGGACATCTGGTGGTTCTTGGTTTGCGTTAGGTGCCGTTCTATATTAAATCCACCACCTAATATATGGGAGAAGTCATGTGCATTCTTAGCCAACCTGTTCAAAATTAGGCTGACCACAAAGTGGAGATAAGGTGAGCCTGAGGCAACAAGTGTCTGATCGGGGGCTGGAAACAATTTTGGAGTAATTTACAAATCCAGGCAATTGAAGGAGTCTTTCCTCTCACCAGCTCCATGACACCATTGTAATGCCGAGCGCCCCGGCTCGTAGCCTGCCACATGTCTGATTAGCGTGATGGCCGTCTAATGACACACATTCATATCTGGTCGTTTTTTTGATCTTCTACCATTAACTTGCAGGAAAATAAGAAGATACATACATCATCATTACTGGAAGTCGGGGTGAGGGGATTTTGTTTAAATGGTGGTCCCTGGGTAGATATAAATTTCTGTAATGATTTGGAGGAACCATTCACTGAGGACTTTGCAGCTGTTGGAGTTCTTCTCAGGCTTCATGTGAATTATTGCCGGCTCTTGGCTGAGGGTCTGCGGTGCTTTCTGAGAGGAACCTGTTTATTGGATGTAGTAAACCTAAGAGTAGGGGTCACTAGTCTCTTCACTGGGACTTTATCTAATAGTTTTGAGAGCTAGTGAAAAATAGAGAAAGGTAATGAGGGCAGGATTTCAGCCAACGAGTTGTCCCATCCTTTCATTCAGCAGTTCCCACCAACATTGAGTTGGGATTACTGGTGGTCCAGCAGCTGCAATTAATTGACTCCCCCCACATTTCAAAATCTTCCCTACATTTCAAAAAGTATCTCTTGCTCTGGAGGACTCAATGGTGCCATCATTGGTCATTGAAAGACACGGCACCACTGAGTCCTCCAGAGCAGGAGACACTTTTTGCACAGCCTTTACAGGGCTATTCTAAAAGACCCCCATCTAGTATGTCTATATGGTATGTCCACATTGTTCTGAAAGACACCCCTCATTTAACTTACTGCTACAGCAAAAGTGGGTTTGTGGCTCTTATCCAATTCCAGAGAGGTCAGCCTGGCAGAGTCCTTCCCAGGGGAATACTTGAGAGGTGTGCCACTACAAAAATAGGAGTGGCCCTTTCAAACGGCATGGTTAAATATAATCAGACTGCCTTTATTAATACCAGACCCCTGTATTAATACTATTAATGCCACACACCTCCCAAATATATTAAGACCCCAAAGCAAACCCTCTAAATATACTCAGACCCCAGACCAGACTCCCTATATTAAAAAGGTTTTCCAGGCTCCAGATATTGATGGCCTACACTCAGGATAGGTCATTATTAGTGATGATCGAGCACCTGTGTGATCGTATGCTTGGGTGCTCTGGCCGAGCACCCGAGAATAATGGCATAATGTAAGTCAATGGGACCAACCATTCGGAAGAGTGCCTGGTTTAAAAAGGTCCCCTAATTTAAAAAAAAATTGCCCCCAAATTGTCCAATAGCCCTTAAAAGGGCTTTTATTTGTTTCTAAAATAAAATCTATCCCTGCCTAGCGTGCCTCTCTCCCTACACTATCTGTCCCTCCTTGCGGCAGCTCTCCCTGACTAACACTGGCCGGGAAGGCGTCACCGGATGCTGTATAGCACCCGGTGACGCGTTCCCGACCAGCCAATCAGTGTAATGCCAGTAGCTAAGATGGCTACAGGCATTACACTGCCATCCCTCCCCGCATGCTAATTAATTAGCGTGCGGGGAGGGGACTCGAGCATGGCGCTCGAGTTCACCCTGTGTTCGGTCGAACACCGAGTGTACCCGAGTGCCGGCATGCTCGCTCAACACTAGTCATTATCCAATCAGCAAGGGATCGACACCCTGTACCCACCCCCCTGATCAGCTGTTCCGTGCACCTTTTAAGTCTGGAACCAAATGGAACAGGAAGCGCAGCTTAAACCTCTTTAATATCAGACACCATCCCCCTACATATATTTAAACTCAAAGCACTAAATCGATTTCAGACCTCAGATCAAACCTCAGACCAGACATCCTAAATATAGTGACATACCAGTCCCCCATATTAATATCAGACCCCAGACCAGATCCCTATAGTAATCTCAGACTCCAGACCAGAACCCTATAATATCAGACCCCAGACCTCCTAAATATACTCAGACGGTCTCAGACCCCATACTTTCTGTATTAATATCAGACCTTAGATCAGAACACTATAATATCAGACCCCAGACCAGACCTCTTAAATTAATATCAGACTCCAGATCACAACCCTATAATATCAGACCCTAGACCTCCTAAATATACTCAGATGGTCTCAGACCCCAGACCAGAACCCTTTAATAATATCAGATCCTAGACCAGACTTCCTAAATAAAGTCAGATCCCAAACCTCCTATATTAATATCAGACTCCAGACCAGAACCCTTTAATATCAGACCCCTGGCCTTCTAAATATAATTAGACCCCATACTTCCTATATTAAAGGGGTTGTCTCACTTCAGTAAGTTGCATTTATCATGTAGAGAAAGTTACTACAAGCCTCTTACTAATGTATTGTTATTATCCATATTGCTTCCTTTGCTGGCTGGATTCACATTATACACGGCTCGTTTCCATGGTTACGACCACCCTGCAATCCATCAGTGGTGGTCGTTGGCTTGCACATTACAGGAAAAAGCATCAGTCTCTCTGGTGGCCGGGACCATGGGAACGCACATAGGCTGGTGCTTTTTCCTATACCGTGCAAGCACGACCACCACTGATTGTTTGCAGGGTGGTCGTAACCATGGAAACAAGCAGTGTATAATGTGAATCCAGCCAGCAAAGGAAGCAATATGGATAATAATAATACATTAGTAAGTGCCTTGTATTAACTTCCTCTACATAATAAATGCAACTTACTGAAGTGAGACAACCTCTTTAATAGCAGACCCCAGACTGGAACCCTATTGTAATATCAGACCCTAGACCAGACCTCCTATAGATAGTCAGACCGCATATCTATACCGATATTGGGGAGCTTTTATATAATAGTCTGTCAAGTTATATAGGTACAGTAGTTTATGTAGCTTGACCTACTGTTGTATCAAGGCAATTGCGTGGGCATTGGCAACATACCCACATTTTCACTGTCGGGATCAGAGAATGGTCCAATCCTTGCAGTTGATACTTTAAAGGGGTATTCCCACTACAGGCATGTGTGACACAGCATAAGCCATAAGTGCATGATATGTGCAAGTCCCGGCTCTCTAGTCCACGTCCCTCTCTGTTCAAGTCTATTGGAGGTGGTCGTATGTGGTATTTACGGTTTATCCTGCGGAACACTGTGATCAGACTGGCCGTACGCTTTTTCAGCCCCAGCTATCTCTCCTGATCCCTCTCCATACACATACTAGCCTTGGCCGAGCATGCATGTGTTCTGAACAGGGACTGGGTTGTAAGCCTCTGGCAGACACCACTGCTGTTGGTCTATCTTCCTGAGAATAATAGGTTCAGACATGTAGAAGTCCAACAACATGCCCAATCCTTATTTTTCTTGACATCATCTGTCTGAGAGGGTCAGGAGGCACCAATGCACTTTCGATGGTCAGCCAGCCCCTGAAATCGGCAGAACTGTCCATCATTAATCTGATGTGTATGGCCACCTTACCTTACCACTCCTGACAGGCCTGTTTTAATAGCTTCATGCATTCCCCATGTAATAACAATTCTGGAACATCTATTCTTATGTCTGTATCTTGTACCATTCCTTTATTATTTCTACTAGAAGTTATGAATTAATTGCTAGCAGTCTGCAGTAATGGTACAGAGGGGAGGTAACCAGTTGGGGGTGTGTCCCTGCACAGTCTGAAAATGGCAGCACTGATTGGATAGAGTCAGAATGTGCAGGTACACCCCCCCAACTGGTCACCTCCCCTCTGTACCCTTACTGCAGACTTCTAGCAATTCATTCATAACTTCTAGTGCAAATAATAAAGGAACGTCACAACATAGAGACATAAGAATAGATGTCCCAGAATTGTTATTACATGGGGAATGCATGAAGATATTAATGCATGTCAGGAGCGGGGAGAGGTCCTCTTTAAGTGCTGCAATCAAACTTGACTATAGCACTGCACCAGGAGGAGGGGGTATGCTTTAGAACCGTGATTTCTGGGTCACCAAAATGATCACCAGTCTCGACCTCACTACGGAGCTCCATCAATCCCAAAATATCTTTTTGGATTTTTTATCTTTTTTTTTTTTACAGTCTTTACTCATAAAATACACCCCAAAAATTTTATTTTTACGAACTAATTGCGCTTTTGTGTCGCCCTCAGGAGGCCCCCTCGTCCGCCCCCTCCATTTCTTAGACTATTGGGTAACACAGCCCCATTTTACCTTCGCCACCACATACCAGATTTGCAACGCTCGACTGAAGAGCACAAACTTAGTGTAAAGTCAATTTCCAGGGTTACGCCGCGTCCTTCAGGAGGCGCCGTCACTTTTTATAAAGCTGCTTTGTTTGCTCATATGAATCCCTGTCGGAACTTGTGAGCTCGGGGGGTTGAAATATTGAAAGTTTTCTTGAAATTACAAAAACTCCAATTTTTTTTCTTTTTGGTTCTGCTTGACCTGAAAATGATAATTAGCCATCGAATTCCCAGCGTCCTGAGATTGGCAGGCGACTGACCCGCTACTCTCCAGTGTCGTGTGGACCTGTCACACAAGCGCTGCCGTACATTACTGTGAAGTCGTACTTTGTGCGGCCATTGTTTGGAGGCCTGGAAACATCTGCGTCGCTGACTACGAGTCAATTAAAAGGTGTAGACACAGTTCAGCAGCAAAACTGCATAAGAGCAGAAATGCTCAATCCATCAACAGGGGGCGAGCGCCTGACAACCGGTGGGAACAGGTAGAATTTTTCAACAAAATATAGAAAATGTTGCAAATTGTATCCAGCCGTCTCTTTCGAGGATGCTCCTGGGACCAATGGTGCCATATATGTGATAGGTGGGGGCCCAGCAGCTTTGTGGCATGCCTCTGATGAGAGTTGTAGTGGCATTGAGGTGAAATTTCACAGCTCAACCCACTGGAACATGGTGATAGGATGGGAGTTGTAGTTCGTTGCCTGTGTGTGGTGAATTGGGGCGAGATTTCTTCATTCTTTTGTGAGATTATAATGTGGAAAAGAAGAAAGGAGAAGACTGATGAGGGTCCGAGTGGCTCAGAAGAGAAGCTGCAGGCCGGGTACTGTGATATATACAGGCAAAGTAGTGTCAGGGCCGTATTAACAACTAGGCACCGGGGGCACAGTGCCTAGGGCGGCAGGTTGCGGGGGGCGGCACCCCGCCAGGAATATATAACGATTTAAAAAAAAAAAAAAAAACATCCTGGAATTTATATATATTTTTTTTAATTTCCGCAGGGGGGGGGGTGTGCTAGGGTGCTGCTGTCGGGTGGCGCGGGGTATCGGCGACCATGCCGGTGCTTAAAAAAAGGGAATACTAGCGAGCGCTTCCATAATGGAAGTGCTCACTAGCCTGCAGGAGGAGGGGGAGTGAAGCGCTGGTAGCGCTGTACAGTACTTACCCCTCCTCCTGCTTGCTCTTCCTGAGGCCGGCGCTGCTGTTGTCCTGACTGCCTGCAGCGTCAGGACGTACAGAGCGCCCTCTGACCTGACGCTGCAGGAGGTCAGGTGACTTCAGCGCGGGGCCCCTGGAAGAGGAGAGAGCGGGGACACAGCCAGGACCGGAGGTAAGTTTTTGTTTTTTTTTCTTGTCTGATCTGAGGTCTGAAGTGGTGGCCAAAAAGGGATCTTAAAAGGTGGGGACAGAATGGGGGGGGATCTGAAAAGGTGGGGACAGAATGGGGGGCGATCTGAAAAGGTGGGGACAGAATGGGGGGGGATCTGAAAAGGTGGGGACAGAATTGGGGGCGATCTGAAAAGGTGGGGACAGAGTGGGGGGGGTCTGAAAAGGTGGGGACAGAATGGGGGGATCTGAAAAGGTGGGGACAGAATGGGGGGGTCTAAAATGGTGGGACAGAATGGGGGGTCTGAAATGGTGGGACAGAATGGGGGGGTCTGAAATGGTGGGACAGAATGGGGGGGGTCTGAAATGGTGGGACAGGAATGGGCGGGGGGTCTGAAATGGTGGGACAGAATGGGGGGGGGGGGTCTGAAATGGTGGGACAGAAATGGGGACCAGAAAGGGGGGTCTAAAATGGGGGCCAGAAAAGGGGTTCTGACATGGGCCCCAGAAGGAGAGTTCTATATGGGGGCCACAAGAGTATGATATGGGGCCAGAAGGGGGGGGGGTATGATTGGGGATCTAATTAGGGGTCTGAAGGAGGTCTGATTAGGGGCCTGAAGGGTCTGACTGGGGGTCTAGAGGGGTCTGATTGAGGGTCTGGAGGTCTGATTGGGGGTCTGGGGGTCTAATGAGGATCTGATAGGGGGTCTGATTGAGTGTCTGGGGGTCTAATGAGGGTCTGATAGGGGGTCTGGAGGCCTAATGAGGGTCTGATAGGGGGTCTGGGGGTCTAATGAGGATCTGATAGGGGGTCTGGGGGTCTAATGAGGGGCTGATTGGGGCTTTGGAGGTCTAATGAGGGTCAGATATGGGAGTTTGGAGGTCTAATGGGGGTCTGTAGATGGGGGGTCTCAACTGGGGTTTGATATGGGGATCTGATCTGAAAGGTAAGGGGGGTACTGTTTTTCTGTGTGGTGCCAGTATTTTTAGGGGGGCTGTTTCTGTAGTATAGTATGGGGGGTGGGCAGGGTGAGATGTGGAGAAGGTGAGAGGATGATGGAAAAGTAGGAAAGTAAGATGTCTGTTTGTTGAACTCTTCAGAGACGAGGCACAGCTGAAAGAAGTCACCATGGCGGTCTGGTCTGACAGAAGAAGAGGAAAGAAAACGTCTACATCAGAGAAGATAAGTCACTGGATGTAAGAGGTACATATGTGGCGCTGTATGACCCTGTATGCTCTGTAGTGCTGTATGAAATGTTTTCCAAGTCTGTCTTTGAAGGGGTTGTCTTTTTTTTTTTTTTGTACGAGCGCTGCTTTCTCTGCTCTGTTTACTGCTCTTCACTGCAAATTCTATGGCGAGCAGGTGAACAGAGCAGAGAAAGCAGCTCTCATATGAGCTCTGCTCTCTCTTCAAACAGCTGATCGTCAGGGTGCCGGAGGACCCCAGCCGATCTGATATTGATGACCTATCGTGAGGATAGGTCATTAGTAGTAAAAAGAGGACAACCCCTTTAACAGCCTTGGGCATCAGAAAAGCTAGGTGCACCAGCGGCAGGTGGGGGGGGTACAGACTGTGGGTAGTTGAGTGTATGGGGATGGTGGGGTAGTTGGGCGGGGGTTAATTGGCTTGGCAGAGGACCATTTTCAGTATCCAGGGGGATGGGGGGGAGGATAGGTCAGTGTAATAAGTCCAGGAGGAGGCTACTATGGGGGGTGGGGTAACAAGGCTACTATGGGGTTGGGGGGCTACTGAGGAGAGACTACTATGCTACTGTGGGGGGAGGAGGCTACTATGGGGGGTGGGGTAACGAGGGGGGGCTACTATGAGGTGGGGGGGTGAGAAGAGGCTACTATGGGGGGTGGGGGTAACGAGGCTACTATGGGGTGGGGGGTTCTAAGGAGAGGCTACTATGCTACTCTGGGGGGAGGAGGCTACTATGGGATGGGGGGGACTGAGGAGAGGCTACTATGCTACTATTTGGGGGCGTGGGGGAATGGGTCACGTTGGGGGGGGGCGTCATCACAGAGAGTGCCTAGGGCAGCATGAACCCTAAATATGGCCCTGAATAGGGTTAGATACACAGCTCAGCAGACCGTATCACCTGTGACAGGATTAGATACTTGGGTTCAGCAGTTGGTATCACACATGATAGGATTAGATACATGGGCTGAGCAGACAATATCACACATGAGAGGCTTAGATACACAGCTCAGCAGACAGTATCATCTATGACAGGATTAGATACTTGGGCTCTGCGGTTGGTATCACACATGAGAGGCTTAGATACACCATTAATACTCAGTGTGGATCAGCATTGCGCTGTTCCTCGATGTTCTGATACTGAAGTCTTACAGAAAATGAAATGACTTTCCGGCGTCTCACTGCGGGGCCGAATACCTCAGGATGGAAACTTTTGCCATATGTACTTTCTTCAAACACCGAGACTGAGCTTCAAATGGTAGCAATTACACAATATTCCTGTGGGCCAAAATATGTTTTACTTAGTGATTGAATCAGAATTTATGACTTTTCAATGAATAAAGGGCAAATTCTTCAGTCAGAGAAAATGAAAATCAGGGGCTTGTAACCTCACATATTAACAGAGCGTGCACACACTCCTCACCTTCACCACTTTCTGGGGTTACCGGCGCCTGGCAATGAACAGGATCAGGTATTTCTACGGAAAAAAATTCGAAATGATGATTTTATAATAATAATAATAGTAATAATAAATAACTGATATAAAAAATAGAATTACAATAATAATAATAACATAACAATAATATAAATAATAGTAATATAATAAAATATTAATATAGTAAAATAATTATATATAAAATAAAAGTTAAAAAATAACATATGTGAACAAAAAATAATAAAATAATTATATATAAAATAAAAGCAAAAAAAATAATAACATAGTTCAAAAAAAATATTTTGCTAATATACTATAGAAGGTTTAAATTCCTTATGTTTTAGTAGTCTATAAAATGAGTAATAATAGAGTTTAATTTAAAAAACTTCCCCAGGGTCGGCCATATTGGAGACACACCTTTCCTTTCTGTATACACAGTGTAGAAGAGTATTTGTGTATTTTCTTCATGGCCATTGAAATGAATGGGAAATAACTGACAGAGAAATATCATACCATTATTACAGTTTCCAGAAAGTACAGTATAGCTCTTCTCCCAGAGACTGGCGCCACTGCCACGGACTCTTCACAGCATACCAAGCACAGCGCCATACACTGTATCCTGGCTGTGCTTGATACTGCAACCCAGGCCCACTTGAATGGGAGAGAACTGTGCCTAGGCCATATAACCAATGAATGTGACGTCACCGGCCTAGTATGAGGCCACGGTGCTCACCAGAGGGCCACAGACTCTTGATCAACAGGGGTGCTGGGAGGCAGACCCTTGCAAATCAGATATTGATGCTAGGTCATCCATATTGTACTTCCAGAAAACCCCTTAAAGGGCCATACATAATCAAACAATTCCATTTTATTTAAATCAAGATTTTTAGGCCACTAAAGCAGAAAGAATGGGCTAACACTAACTGCCTTCTGCAGCTCACTTGACAGCTTTGCTGTATAGGCAGAGACAGAATGAACAGAGTCATCTCATTATCCTTAGAGGGCAGGGGAATCACTGCTGCCAACTCTATTGTACTGCTGTAAGGTATGACAGTAAGGGTAAATGCACATGTTCAGGATTTATGTGCAGTCAATCAGCACTGAAATCCGCAGGTGTTCGCAGGGAAATCCGTTCGGTCAATCCGCATCAATTGGTGTGGATTTGCATGCGGATTTGGTGCGGATTTTACTCTACCCATTGAAGTGAATGGAGAAAATACGGTCAGGAAAAATAAAACAAATTGACTTGCTGCGGATTTTAAAATCCACACCGTAGATCTGCATGGAAAAAATCTGTATTGTGTGCATGAGAATTTCAAATACTCATAGAATACAATGTACATGACCTACGGTGCAGATTTTCCACACGCAATTCTGATGCTGTGCGCATTTAGCCTAAAGCCTCATTCACACATCAGTGTTTCACGGACAGCACACATCCCTATTCATTTTATTATGTGTATTCAGACATGGATGTATGATCTATTTTGTCAGTGTTCACGGACCCGTCACACCCATTATAGTCTACGGGTCCGTGAAAGCCACAGATGCAACATGGAAGCCATCCGTGTTGCATCCATGTTTCACAGATCATTAGGAAGAGATGCTTTGAAAATTAGTTTTCAGCTGTTCAGCGAAACACGGATGCAACACGGACAGCAAAAAGCACATGGACCCAACACGGATCCTTCACGCACAGCTTCACGGATGCATCACTGACCACCTGCTGACGGATTTGAGCACGGACGTGTGAATGAGGCTTAACTCGTATCTTGTATGCATCACCCCTATCACTCCGCAGTCTCTAGGGGGCGCTGTGCTCCATTAATCTATGACATTTCCCTATCCATTAACTCCCATTCATTTCAGCTGCCCTAAAGTGCCCGGTCTATACAAACAATACGTCTTTTTTTAATATGGATATATGGAAAGATAAAAAACAGTAAAAAAAACAAAAAGAAATATCTACAACATAAAAATACTGAACACACTATTTCTCCTCCACTGAGTGAAATATTAGAAATGATGTTAAAATGTCATACATCAGACATTCTCTCTAAGATGTCTCTCTAATTGGTCGGAGCGATTTTCCTCACCAGTTTAGTAATAGTATTCAGATGTGGGAATTCCACATAATCTATAACTCAAGCTGAATGATGTTCTGACCATCAAGTGGACGCCCTAAATCCAGTCCTGTGGACACAAGAGGACGTTTATGGTGAGTACTTTATAAGCAGGGGGTCTCCTATACAGAGGAGTCTAATTTATAACACCACTTACTGCAAGATGGAAATGACGCCGTTATAAAACATCCAGATGAAAGGACGAGTCACAGATTATATCGGAAATGTAATTCATCCCCCAAAACTTCCAGCATAAAATATAGTGTGTAAATACTTCCTGCTGCTGGAAGCCCTCACACTGAGATACTCCAGTCCTACCCCAGAAGATTATGGAGATACTGCTGACAATATTTTATCTGGATATTATATTTATAACAACACACATTTCATAATAATACATTACATTATTCTAATAAATAATACCGAAAGTTACCTATTAATATACAAGACAATATATTGTATATGCGGTTCAGGGCAGTTAGGGGTACCAAGACTTTGGGGTACCAAAAAAGTACCTACAAGGGCGTATGGCCCAGTACAGAGGTCATCTTATGAACAAATGCCACTCGCTTGTTGAAAGCCAGGTACTGGCTGAAAGAGGAGTAAACTAAGCTAGTTTTGTTAAATTGGAGGAATTAAGCTGCAAAAGAGGTGCAGTAACTTTTTCGAAGGGGTGCAGCATTTATGGTCTGCCACTTACAATGCTGTTCTAAAACCTTTACCTAAGCAGTTTAATCAAACCTAATAGCTTCAGTCATGCAAATGCAATCAACATCTTCCCTCCATGAAGTCCTTGACTTTGTGTTCATTTCGATAAACCAATCATGCTAACTGAAGTTACCAATATGTAACAGCGGATATTCCTTGTACAAAAATTGTAATAGAGAAAGAAAGTCGAATGACTACTGAAACATCTTCAAGATGCGCTGAGGTATTATTACTAATATAGCTATTATAATACTGCTTCTGTGCACAAGAAAATAACTACTATAATACTGCTCCTATGTATAAGAATATAACTACTATAATACTGTTCCTATGTACAAGAATATAACTACTATAATACTGCTCCTATGTACAAGAATATAACTACTATAATACTGCTCCTATGTACAAGAATATAACTACTATAATACTGCTTCCTATGTACAAGAATATAACTACTATAATACTGCTTCTATGTACAAGAATATAACTACTATAATACTGCCTCCAATGTACAAGAATATAACTACTATAATACTGCCTCCAATGTACAAGAATATAACTACTATAATACTGCTCCTATGTACAAGAATATAACTACTATAATACTGCTTCTATGTACAAGAATATAACTACTATAATACTACCGTCCTATGTACAAGAGTATAACTACTATAATACTGCTCCTATGTACAAGAATATAACTACTATAATACTGCTCCTATGTACAAGAATATAATTACTATAATACTGCTCCTATGTACAAGAATATAACTACTATAATACTGCTCCTATGTACAAGAATATAACTACTATAATACTGCCTCCTATGTACAAGAATATAACTACTATAATACTGCTCCTATGTACAAAAATATAACTACTATAATACTGCTCCTATATGTACAAAATATAACTACTATAACTGCCTACTATATAATACTGCTCCTATGTACAAGAATATAACTACTATAATACTGCTCCTATATACAAGAATATAACTACTATAATACTGCCTCCTATGTACAAGAATATAACTGCTATAATACTGCTTCTATGTACAAGAATATAACTACTATAATACTGCTCCTATGTACAAGAATATATAACTACTATAATACTGCCTCCTATGTACAAGAATATAACTACTATAATACTGCCTCCTATGTACAAGAATATAACTACTATAATACTGCTCCTATGTACAAGAATATAACTACTATAATACTGCCTCCTATATACAAGAATATAACTACTATAATACTGCCTCCTATGTACAAGAATATAACTACTATAATACTGCTCCTATGTACAATAATATAACTACTATAATACTGCTCCTATGTACAAGAATATAAGTACTATAATACTGCCTTCTATGTACAAGAATATAACTACTATAATACTCCTATGTACAAGAATATAACTGCTATAATACTTCCTTCTATGTACAAGAATATAACTGCTATAATACTGCTCCTCTGTAAAACAGAAGAGGACAGTACACTGCTACAGATGGATTTGGATAGACTGGAGGCTTGGGCAGAGAAGTGGCAGATGAGATTTAACACTGACAAATGTAAGATTATACATATGGAAAGGAATAATGCAAGTCACCAGTACATACTAAATGGTAAAATATTGGGTAACTCTGACATGGAAAAGGACCTAGGAATTTTAGTGAACAGCAAACTAAGCTGCAGAAACCAGTGTCAGACAGCTGCTGCCAAGGCCAATAAGATAATGGGTTGCATCAAAAGAGGCATAGATGCCCATGATGAGAACATAGTCCTGCCACTCTACAAATCACTAGTCAGACCACACATGGAGGACTGTGTACAGTTCTGGGCTCCTGTGAACAAGGCAGACATAGCAGAGCTGGAGAGGGTTCAGAGGAGGGCAACTAAAGTAATAACTGGAATGGGTGGACTACAGGACCCAGAAAGATTATCAAAATTAGGGTTATTCACTTTAGAAAAAAGACGACTGAGGGGAGATCTAATAACTATGTATAAATATATCAGAGGTCAGTACAGAGATCTCTCCCATCATCTATTTATCCCCAGGACTGTGACTGTGACGAGGGGACATCCTCTGCGTCTGAAGGAAAGAAGGTTTGTACACAAACATAGAAGAGGATTCTTTACGGTAAGAGCAGTGAGACTATGGAACTCTCTGCCTGAGGAGGTGGTGATGGTAAGTTCACTATAAGAGATCAGGAGGGGCCTGGATGTATTTCTGGAGGGTAATAATATTATAGGTTATAGTTACTAGAGAGGGGTCGTTGATCCAGGGAGTTATTCTGATGCCTGATTGGAGTCGGGAAGGAATTTTTTCCCCTAAAGTGAGGAAAATTGGCTTCTACCTCACAGGGGTTTTTTGCCTTCCTCTGGATCAACTTGTAGGAAAACAGGAAGAACTGGATGGACGGAGGGATTTTTTCGGCCTTATAAACTATGTTAACTATTATTATATTACAAGACTATAACTACTATAATACTGCTCCTATGGTACAAGAATATAACTACTATAATACTGCCCCTTATGTACTAGATATAACTACTATAATACTGCCTCCTATGTACTAGAATATAACTACTATAATTACTGCTCCTTATGTACAAGAATATAAACCTATGAATAAACTGCTCCTATGTACAAGAATATACTATATAATACTGCCCTTATGTACATAGATATATCACTACTATAAACTGCTCCTATGTTACAAGAATATAACTACTATAATACTGCTCCTATGTCAAGAATATAACTACTATAAATACTGCTCCTATGTACAAGGAATATAACTACCTAAATACTGCTCCTATGTACAAAAATATAACTACTATAAATACTGTCCTATGTACAAGAATATAACTACTATAATACTGCTCCTATGTACAAGAATATAACTACTATAATACTGCTCCTATGTACAAGAATATAACTACTATAATACTGCTCCTATGTACAAGAATATAACTACTATAATACTGCCTCCTATGTTACAAGAATATAAACTACTATAATACTGCTCCTATGTCAAATATAACTACATAATACTGTCCTATTACAAACTATAACATATTCATATAGCATAACTGAAGTCTATGGGAGTAAACCAGGCTTCCCCCGCTCGGTGCCTGGTTTACACAAGTGCCCCAAATTTTTAAAAAAACACACAGACACAGAGACATACTTACCTTCCCTGGCAGCTCCCGACCTGCTCCAGCAGGAAGATGGTGCGCAGAGTGGTAATTTTTACCACAGCGCCACCTGCTGGACGGGAGGAGGGAGCTGCCAGGGAAAGGTAAGGACGGATCCGTCATGACCCCAATGCAAGTCAATGGGGATGGATCTGTTTACTAGTGTGTCACACCAAACGGATCTTTCCCCATTGACTTGCATTGGGGTCATGACGGATTCGTCTAGGGGACTCAAGCTTTGCGCTCGAGTACACTCGGTGTTCAGCCGAACACCGAGTGCACCCGAGCGTAGGCATGCTCAGCTGAACACCGAGTGCACCCGAGCGTAGGCATGCTCAGCTGAACACCGAGTGCACCCGAGCGTAGGCATGCTCAGCTGAACAGTGAGTGCACCCGAGCGTAGGCATGCTCAGCTGAACAGCGAGTTCAGCCGAGCATGCTCGCTCAACACTACTGCTTCTATGTTCAAGCATATAACCACTATAATTCTATGTATATTAGTATACTCTGATGAGTGGCTTTAGTTTCCTAAACCATAATTATTATAAAACTGCATTTGGATCTGGTCCTAGAATTAGACATTTCTTCCACTAAATAAGTTAGTTATGCTTCTGTGGAGTGGATGTCACTTTTGTACACTGTCCATGTGAAGCTGTAGCAGTTTTTTCCTTCCAGTAACTGTAATACGTTATAATTTACATGCACGATGTGTGAGATATCATCTGGGGAGCGGGACTGAACTCATCCTTCAAAACTGGATACAGTAAAGTCATAAAATCCATGAAAAGTCCTGTCATCGTCGTGGGACCTGCAGATGAGTTTTCAATTCTTCTCCACCATAAATAACTAAGAATGATGAAGACCATCATCTATGTGGAAGCGTTTCCTACAGACACACAAGTTACCAATTACTCGCCGGATCGTCAGCTTTGAACGGGCAACAACATAAAAACATTTCTTTAGTGACCTCCCATTGACACATTTGTCAAAAGCATAAAACTAAGAGCTTGGTTTATGGGTTCAGTACACCTGGCAAGGAACGAAGGTACAAGGTTCAAAAAGAAGGCACTGGGATTAGGAGTCTTTACAGGGAAGAACGTACCAAGACAAGACAGAGTAACGGCGATGAGTGCAGACAAAGACAATTGAGTCCTCGGGATCTGAGCTCTCATAAAAAAAAACATCTTGTACTGAGGTAGCTCTTCTGGCATGGAGTACAAGTCGAAAACAAAAGGAGGAACATTGAGATAATCCAGTAAAACAAATTGGAAAGGAGACATAATCTCCATGAAAGAAAACAAATGCCTTTCACTTCCAAAGGTAACTAATCTCCGAGACACTTCAACCACTCTGGAGGTCCAAGCCGCAACGTCAATTATCTCCTGAGGAACCTGGAAAGGGATTGCCGAGGACGATGGCGGAGGAGACGGGATTGTGCAAGAGGAGAAGACTTGGAGAATTAGGAAGATCTTCGATGAGCCCTTAAAATATTTTAATGAACAAAAAGACAAAAACAGTCTCACTAACAGGTTCAAGCTCTTGGATGGGTGAAATTTTAAAGATGGCGGCTTTGTTTTCTCAAGGTCTTGCGTAATGGGGTTCGAAAAGTCTGTTCATAATTGCTACGTTTGACATCCTATCCATAATTGAACATTCAGACATTCCGCATCTTCTAAGTGCACTTACTGGTAGTCACTGAGTTTAGTCCCACTAATCTTCTCCCATACCTTTCTACCACCATGATTGATCCTCTGAAACGTTGGCTTACAGGCAGAGATAGGTTTGTCTTCAGCGATAAAGCCGGAGTAGGGTTTACAGAGATTGAGACTGCATATCTCATAATAACAGAGTACACTAGAACGACTTTAATCAACTGACAGATGTCAGGCTGTCAAATCTTCTGAAGCCCATCTTCCTGAGTTATATCCTGTATTATACTCCAGAGCTGTACTCACTATTCTGCTGGTGCAGTCACTGTGTACATACATTACATACTTATCCTGTACTGATCCTGAGTTACATCCTGTATTATACTCCAGACCTGCACTCACTATTCTGCTGGTGCAGTCACTGTGTACACACATTACTTATCCTGTACTGATCCTGAGTTACATCCTGTATTATACTCCAGAGCTGCACTCACTATTCTGCTGGTGCAGTCACTGTGTACATACATTACTTATCCTGTACTGATCCTGAGTTACATCCTGTATTATACTCCAGAGCTGCACTCACTATTCTGCTGGTGCAGTCACTGTGTACATACATTACTTATCCTGTACTGACCCTGAGTTACATCCTGTATTATACTCCAGAGCTGCACTCACTATTCTGCTGGTGCAGTCACTGTGTACAATACATTACTTATCCTGTACTGATCCTGAGTTACATCCTGTATTATACTCCAGAGCTGCACTCACTATTCTGCTGGTGCAGTCACTGTGTACATACATTACTTATCCTGTACTGATCCTGAGTTACATCCTGTATTATACTCCAGAGCTGCACTCACTATTCTGCTGGTGCAGTCACTTGTACATACATTACTTATCCTGTACTGATCCTGAGTTACATCCTGTATTATACTCCAGAGCTGCACTCACTATTCTGCTGGTGCAGTCACTGTGTACATACATTACTTATCCTGTACTGATCCTGAGTTACATCCTGTATTATACTCCAGAGCTGCATTCACTATTCTGCTGGTGGAGTCACTGTGTACATACATTACTTATCCTGTACTGATCCTGAGTTACATCCTGTATTATACTCCAGAGCTGCACTCACTATTCTGCTGGTGCAGTCACTGTGTACATACATTACTTATCCTGTACTGATCCTGAGTTACATCCTGTATTATACTCCAGAGCTGCACTCACTATTCTGCTGGTGCAGTCACTGTGTACATACATTACTTATCCTGTACTGATCCTGAGTTACATCCTGTATTATACTCCAGAGCTGCACTCACTATTCTGCTGTTGCAGTCACTGTGTACATACATTACTTATCCTGTACTGATCCTGAGTTACATCCTGTATTATACTCCAGAGCTGCACGCACTATTCTGCTGGTGCAGTCACTGTGTACATACATTACTTATCCTGTACTGATCCTGAGTTACATCCTGTATTATACTCCAGAGCTGCACTCACTATTCTGTATTGTGTTTAGATGGTATGTTGTATATTCTCTAGCTCCTATAGAATTGTATGTTATGTGGTGTTTCTTATGCAGTTTTATGTATTTTGTTGCTATGAATCACATTTATCAGAACCAATTGTAGCATCAAAGGCAACATTAAATATACAACGTAGCTTTTATGAAGATTACATCTCCGGGTTCTTTGTCTCCTTCTCCCCTTTTATCTGCCGCCCAGTGATGGTGACTGTTTATAGGGAAATCAGAGATTTAATCCAAAACGTCATCTATTGAATTTGAACAGATGGAGCATCAGGGTCGCAGTATCCGCAGCTCGCAGCGCGGTGATTTCACCGTATGGACCGTTTCCCAGACGACCATTACATGTTATAAACAAGCCTGATACTATCAAAGTAACAAGCATTTTATTACTAAGTAACATTCCTTTTACTTCTCACTGTGGATCTTTATCTTATGAAATCCTGCCCAATGGGGCATTATAGCCCAAAAACCAGTGGGGGTCGTGCAGCAACGAGAACTTTCAGTCTGCATCGGCTCTCACGTATTTTATTCATTTATTTGTAATAAATGGGTTATATCCATTCTGTGCCCACAGGGGTTAACTACACAGGAAGACACATGTGTTATCAGTTCCACATGGCAAGTGATGGTCCAAAAAGTTTACTGTGTCTAGCTTGCTACCCCAGTATACTAGTGGATCCCCAGCGCATAGGGTTAGGATTACTATAAATTTGTGTATTTACTATGCATAGGCTTAGGGGCAGGTTATTGGGAATGGCAAGTGGCATAACTACAAAGGAAGCAGCAGCTTCGAAGCCGGAGGGGAGTAGGGGCCCAGGAGCAGTGTCTTTTCTAGTACTATTTAAGCAAGGCCGGGCCCCCAGTGTGACTGTATGTAAAGGGGGCCCAGTCTGGCCTGAAATGTACTAGAAATGGTGTACATACCAGTATCAAGGACCTTTGGAATGCAGTAATCTGTCGGCTAAAGGACCTTTGATGATGTCATCATGTCATATGATCAAAGGTCCTGTGTCCTACCATTACTGCAGTCCAAAGGTCCTTTAGCCTCCAAGAGACATCAGACAAGAAGGAAGAGCCTGAAGCCTGTAAGTAAATGTAAAAGTGTCTGTGTGTATATATATGTAGGTGTGTGTGTGTGTGTGTTTATCTGTGTGTGTGTGTATATATATATGTAGGTGTGTGTTTATCTGTGTGTATATATATATGTAGGTGTGTGTGTGTGTGGTTTATCTGTGTCTGTGTGTATATATATATATGTAGGTGTGTGTTTATCTGTGTGTATATATATATGTAGGTGTGTGTGTGTATATATATATGTAGGTGTGTGTTTATCTGTGTATATATATATGTAGGTGTGTGTGTGTGTGTTTATCTGTGTGTGTGTGTATATATATATGTAGGTGTGTGTTTATCTGTGTCTGTGTGTATATATATATGTAGTGTGTGTGTTTATCTGTGTGTATATATATATGTAGGTGTGTGTGTGTGTATATATATATGTAGGTGTGTGTTTATCTGTGTATATATATATGTAGGTGTTGTGTGTATATATATGTAGGTGTGTGTTTATCTGTGTGTATATATATATGTAGGTGTGTGTGTGTATATATATATGTAGGTGTGTGTTTATCTGTGTGTATATATATATGTAGGTGTGTGTGTGTATATATATATGTAGGTGTGTGTTTATCTGTGTGTATATATATATGTAGGTGTGTGTGTGTATATATATATGTTAGTGTGTGTTTATCTGTGTGTATATATATATGTAGGTGTGTGTGTGTATATATATATGTAGGTGTGTGTTTATCTGTGTATATATATATGTAGGTGTGTGTGTGTATATATATGTAGGTGTGTGTTTATCTGTGTGTGTGTGTGTGTGTGTGTGTATCTGTTTGTGTATGTATATATGTGTCTGTGGTGTCTGTGTGTTATTATATGAGTGTTTGTGTATCTATCCCATCTGCAATCTGCTTATTCTGTATATAGGAGATATCTGGGTATATATATATATATAGAGAGAGAGAGAGTTAAATCACTACTATGCACCTGGGAATGGCAAAGGGGTAATTTCCAGGAACCTCCACCTCCTAAGGTCCCCGCCACTCCGTTCCTTGAGCAAAACCCTTCCTCTTGGTTTGGACCTCCAATACTCCACCTACCTGTAGTCCAAACTAGAAGAATCCAGCCTTGAACATTTATGTTTGTTGCCATAGGGAGAGGGGGGAATGTGGCTGCAACATGTCCAAGCCTTATTTGCTCCAACCCTTGAATATATGGTGAAAAATAGTCCCACATCCCCCAAATTCACCTCCTGGAATTCCGTATTACTAAAACTGTGAGAAGAAGTCCTCTCTGGTGCACTATTATGGAGCAGAATAACTCTGGGATTCTACTGTCCATCAGAGCCTGGGGCGTAACTACCATAGCGGCAGACCATGTGACTGCTATGGGGCCCAGGGCAAGAGGGGGCCCAGTCTTGGAATTATCTCCTCTTCTACTGGAGGTGAAAACTTGGTCAGGATTTTACCCTCTAAAGGAACAACTTTTAGCAAATGAGGCAGTGGAAAAATGGCCCAAGGGTCATTAAAAAGGGTTTAGGCAGAAACCCTACTGTCCTGTGTGGGGGGCCTGGTCTGATCCTTGCTATGGGGCCCTTACTTTTCTATGCACGCCATTGGTCAGAGGGAGAATTTTCTTCTTCTGGAGGATGCTCCTCTTGAAAACACCCCATTGGGAGCCATCAAAGTAGAGGAACTCAAGAGACTTCTGCAGCATTGTTGAGTTAAACAGCCTGCAACCACCATATGTCTGAACGGTCTTGCTGCGCATTGGACGGTTAATAACTCATTGGGGTTAACTAAGCCATGGTATGTTTACTGTGGTCTGCCTTCTGCATCAATGCGCTTTGTAACTGCTGACTGCTGCCCTGCTCGGGACTGCTACATCTTAACCTGAGGTGTCCTATGAGGCATTGTCAGCTTCTGTGGACAAATTTCTCAGTGAGTTCCTGTTCTGTGGACCAAAGGTGTCCCTAGAGGGTACTGCAGAATAGTGCTGTGGTGACCAGAGACTGCTGAGTGAGTGCCAACCTACAGAGCCCTGCCACATGCAATTAATGTGGGGTGCTCTAAGTGCCTGATTAGACTGCAACTGACATGCTGTGTTCCCTCCGAGAGTGTAACCAATATTCTGCACTATGTGCTCTCACTGAGAGACTGTAACCATTACTCTGATTACCTTCACTAAAAGAACATAACCAATATGTTGTGTACCTTCTAAGAGAGACTGTAACCAATAAGCTGTGTGTGTAACTAATATGCTGTGAGCCCTCACTGACAGACTGCAGCCAATATGTTGTGTTCTCTCACTGAGAGACTGTAACCAATATGCTGTGTGCCTTATAAGAGAGACTGTAACTATTATGATATGTGCCATCAATAAGAGACTGTAACCATATGTTGTGTGCCCTCAAGGAGAGACTGTAACCATATGTTGTGTGCCCTCAAGGAGAGACTGTAACCATATGTTGTGTGCCCTCAAGGAGAGACTGTAACCATATGTTGTGTGCCCTCTGAGAGATTGTAACCAATATACTGTGTGCCCTCAAGGAGAGACTGTAACCATATGTTGTGTGCCCTCAAGGAGAGACTGTAACCATATGTTGTGTGCCCTCAAGGAGAGACTGTAATCATATGTTGTGTGCCCTCAAGGAGAGACTGTAACCATATGTTGTGTGCCCTCTGAGAGATTGTAACCAATATACTGTGTGCCCTATAAGAGAGACTGTAACAAATATGATATGTGCCATCAAAAAGAGACTGCAACCAGTATGCTGTGTGCCCTCAAGGAGAGACTGCAACTAATAAGTTGTGTATTTTCAATGAGAGACTGTAACTAATAAGTTGTGTACCTTCAATGAGAGACTGTAACCAACATGAGATATGTGCACAATAAAAGACTGTAAGCAGTTTGATGTGCGCCCTCAATGGCAGACTGTGAAGAAAGAAAAGTGTGTCCTGAAGGAGAGACTGTCCTGTTGCTACTAGTGACCACCCAGCTCTGTGTCTTTAGTTATCGCCAAACTTTGTACCTGTTGTGACTGTAACCATCAAGCATTGCGCCCCGTTGGAGTAAAGCTGCTTTCAGGTTCACTGCCATGTGTCATTGCTGGGGATCCGTAACACACAGAATAGACCCTCTTACACCATTGCCTAATTTTTTTTTTCCAAAAACATTTAAATAAAAACAAGCCACGATGCACAACACCACAAAGCCACCAACAGGCCCCACTTTTCTCATGCTACTTCCCCCCAATATGTTCAGTTTATCTTTCCGAGAATTTAGGATTTATCTCAGAAAATTCCACTTCACCATCCCTGTAGCAACTTACAATCCGTGCTCCACACTTCGGCTTGTGACGGAAAAGTCTAGGCAGAAGGTCAGACTTTCAGACAGTGATTTCTCATAATGTGCAGCTACAGGTGCGACGCCTAATATTCTCCTAGTCAATAAATCTCAACCTGAATTATTCTGGGATTGATTTATAGGCGGGTTCAGATTCAGGACACGCTCCTCTCATCTTCATCCTCGAAGAATTTAAAGAAACAGGAGTGAGTTTAGAACGAATCAAAATATTTGGTTTTGTATTTTTTGATTATTTTTTTTTATTTTTGAAAGTTTTATAGATTTTGTAATGGAAAATTTGGTGCAAGGTGATCTGGCTAACTGGGCAGAAACAGAATTCACATGTAGAGAGGATACAGGCCCTGGAGTCTTTGGCCTTTGCCCCTTTTTACATAGGCTTTGTTTTGACCAACGATCATACAGTCCCATCAATACACAGTCTTCAGACCCTTTCACTTTTCACATGTTGTTATGTTGCTAAAATAAAATAAAAAAATTTAAGGGAAATCCACCTGAGGAAAATTCAGTTGAGTGGACATGATTTGGAAAGACACAGCCCTGTCTATATAAGGTCTCACAGCTGACAATGTATATCAGAGCAAAAACCAAGCCATGAGGAGGAAAGAACTGCCTGTAGAGCTCAGAGACAGGATTGTGTGGAGGCACAGATCTATAGAAGGGGACAAAAACATGCTGCACTGAAAGTTCCCAAGAGCACAGTGGTCTCCATAATTCTTACATGGAAGACAGTTGTAAAAATCAGGACTCTTCCTAGAGCTGGCACCAAGCAACTTGTGGTAATCAAGGGAGAAGGTCCTTGGTAACAGAGTTGACCTAGAACCCAATGGTCACTCTGGTTGAGCTCCGAAGATCCTTTGTGCAAATGGGAGAATCTTCCAGAAGATCAACCATCACTGCAGCCTACCACCAATCTGGGCTTTATGGCGGAGCTGCCAGAAAGAACTGTCACTTCAGTAAAACATGAGAAGGTTTGCACAAAAGCACCTAAAGGACTCTGACTGTGAGAAACAAGCAAAGAGTCTGAATACTTACGTCAATGCAAAATTTTAGTTTTTCCGTTTTAATAAATTAGCAAAGATTTCTCACTTTTTTTTGGGGGGGGGGGGATGATTGGCAGAATGATGAGGAACATTTGAACTTTTTCTTATTTTAGCACCAGGCCGCAACATAACAAAATGTAAAAAAAGTGAAAGGTCTGAAGACTTTGTGAATGCACTGTAAGTCTATATGACTGTCACATTATGGACGTCTTTAGATGTGGACTTGACTCCATCCAAGGACAACACGTCACATTCAATCTCACGCTTCCTCCAGTTTCAACAGAGAGTTGGCCACACATGTGCAGTCACCCTCCAGTAGATACAGAAATACATCTTCTTGAACCCCAAAACAAAAAATTTCCAATCAACTATTCATTAACTGCTGGTTTAATGAAATTTTTAGTTAAAAATATTGCTCAAAAATTGGTCCACATTTTTGAAACCACAGGATTACATTTCTATAGCTAGGATCAACTCCTACACATTTTTTTTAACTTTTTTATTTTCACTCAGACTCAATTAAATATTCCACGTTGATGTTTTTGTTGGTGATGTCCCAGGTCCTTGAGAAATTATAGATCCTTCTAGAAAAGAAATTCTCAAGAAACTGAAGTTGGTGGTGCAATCCGTGCCACGGTCAAGCTCAAGTGGGATTAACGATCTGACATCAGGCCTACAGGTAACTGACCTTACCCCAGGAGCCTGAGGAGCTCCAAACACTCTCCGTCCAGGTATAAAGACTCCAATATTCTCAATGGCACATGGTTGCTCTGGGCACCGTTACAAATTTCGCATAGGGAGCCATCAGAGGGATTTTGTATTTACAGTTTTTGGATAGTTTTCATTGTTTTTGCATTTTCCTTTGCAGAATTTTTTAGGTTTTTTACAATGGTCATCTTAGGCTAGTTTCACACCTGCGTCAGGGGACTCCGGCAGGCTCTTCCAGTGGGTGAACAGCCTTCCAGATCCGTGCTGCCGCAGGTGCACGTGTGGGGCTGGAACTACGCTATGGCTCCATTCACTGTAATGGGGGCGGGCCACGGATCCGGCTTCAGCACGGCAAACAGTGCCGAGAGGCGGCCGGAACAAAAGTACAACTTTTGTTCCGGCCGCCTCTCGGCAGGGTTTGCCGTACTGCGGCCGGATCCGTGGCCCGCCCCCCATTACAGTGAATGGGACCAGAGATTAGTTCCGGCCCCACACCTGCACCTGCGGCAGCACGGATCCGGCGGGTGAACAGCCTGCCGGAGTCCTTTGGCGCAGGTGTGAAAGTACCCTTAGAAAAAAATCAGTTCATGGATCTAAAGGTCAGAAAGGTCTTCAGGTTAGACAAGGATAGAAGGGTCCACCAATGTGAAAACATTCTTATTTTGACCCACGGGTCAGTTCACTACTCAGGGCTAACACCTGTACACTGTATGGAGATCGGCTCTTCGTGGTACAATAATACATTTTCTCAAGAAAATCAGATGTTGCAAAATGAATCAAGAGTTCAAAAAGGCAGGCGTGATCTCATCGAAGAACGAGCATCCAAGAAAACTGCAGCCGGCTTATGTTTCCCATCTATATAAAATCCACCTTAAGAAAGCCTCATTTATTGCGTGGTT
This sequence comes from Rhinella marina, assembly GCA_900303285.1. NCBI lineage: Eukaryota > Metazoa > Chordata > Amphibia > Anura > Bufonidae > Rhinella > Rhinella marina. The sequence continues at coordinate 219,370 of ONZH01027762.1, forward strand.
TAACATTGTGGTAATTACAGCCGCCTGGCTAATAAAGCTGCGTAAAAATGTGTATACAGAAAATAAAAAATCATCACAAAAGGCCAAAAAAGCGCAGGATTTAATGAGATTTAATTTCAGGACTTGACTTAAAAGACCCAATTTAAGCTTTACACATTCATTACTGTGGAATTCATTGCTTCAGCTAATGGAATAATTTCATAGGTAGGGGGAATTTTTCATTTCATTTTCTTTGTTTTTTTTATTTTTTATACCGTTATATTTTTTTCTTTTATATTTTTTTTATAGATTTTTTTTCTGTCTTACTTTCATGACTGACCCAAAATTTTGTTACGGCTGTAGATGGTGTCAGGAACCACCACCACCATCTTCCACCAACCTTAATCGAAAATGAAAAAAATAACTTTGCCACTTGTCTAGGAGATCCAACTTCATCATAATCATCGACCATCCTTTTCTTGTGGATATCCCTGTGCTAAACCATAAAGGCGCAACCACCTACTGCATCTGGGTCTGGCATAAATATACCACCATTTTGCTTGTGGAGCTTCAGGTTCAGAACTCAGTGGGTGTTCTTTGTTTTAGGAGCTTCAGGTTCAGAGTTCAGTGGGTGTTCTTAGCTTGTGGAGCTTCAGGTTCAGAGCTCAGTGGGTGTTCTTTGCTTGTGGAGCATAGGTTCAGAGCTCAGTGAGTGATCTTTGCTTGTGGAGCTTCAGGATCAGAGCTCAGTTGGTGTTCTTAGCTTGTGGAGCTTCAGGTTCAGAGCTCAGTGGGAGTTCTTAGCTTGTGGAGCTTCAAGTTTAGAGCTCAGTGGCCGTTCTTTGCTTCTGAAGCTGTAGGTTCAGAGCTCAGTGGGAGTTCTTTGCTTGTGGAGCTTCAGGTTCAGAGATCAGTGGGTGTTCTTTGCTTGTGAAGCTTCAGGTTCAGAGCTCAGTGGGTGTTCTTTGCTTCTGGAGTTGTAGGTTCAGAGATCAGTGGAAGTTCTAAGCTTGTGGAGCTTCAGGTTCAGAGCTCAGTGGGCGTCTTTAGCTTGTGGAGCTTCAGGTTTAGAGGTCAGAGGGTGTTCTTTGCTGGTGGAGCTTCAGGTTCAGAGCTAAGTGGATGTTCTTAGCTTGTGGAGCTTCAGGTTCAGAGCTCAGTGAGTGTTCTTAGCTAGTGGAGCTTCAGGTTCAGAGCTCAGTGGGTGTTTTTGCTTCTGGAGCTTCAAGTTCAGAGCTTAGTGGGTGTTCTTTTTTTGTGGAGCTTCAGGTTCAGAGCGCAGTGGGTGTTCTTTGCTTGTGGAGCTTCTGGTTCAGAGCCCAGTGGGCGTTCTTAGCTTGTGGAGGTTCAGGTTCAGAGCTCACAGGGTGTTCTTAGCTTGTGGAGCTTCAGGTTCAGAGCTCAGTGGGTGTTCTTTGCTTGTGGAGCTCAGGTTCAGAGCTCACTGGGTGTTCTTTTTTTGTGGAGCTTCAGGTTCAGAGCGCAGTGGGTGTTCTTTGCTTGTGGAGCTTCTGGTTCAGAGCCCAGTGGGTGTTCTTTGCTTGAGGAGCTTCAGGTTCAGAGATAATTGGGTGTTCTTTGTTTTAGGAGCTTCAGGTTCAGAGCTCAGTGGGTGTTTTTAGCTTGTGGAGATTCAGGTTCAGAGCCCAGTGAGTGATCCCTGCATGTGGAGCTCATAGAGCATTACAGCCTGGTAGAATTGATCATGCTGATAAAAACTATGCCCTGGTTGTGACAGTCCGTTGCCCCATTGACAAGAAAATAACTTTTTTTATTGATATGCAAATAACCTCCTTGGAGCATTGAGGGGCTGGTCAGATCCCTCAGAGCACCAGTTTCTTTACACCCCTTCAGCTTAAGTTCCTCACCCTTCCACTGGATTTACAGGGATAGACACCTGATCCAGCTCTGTCTTCATTCAGCTGTGTGGCGCAGAACGGTCTTGGCGCTTGTGCAGTGGATTTGTTGCTATTCTACAAGCAGTGCAGATTCCGACTGAGCAAGTGCCGAAATCCAACAGATCTGCTGTACAAGAGCCAAGGCTGGGAGGTATGGCGCAGGTGCAAGAAGACAGGGCTAAAAGAGATATCTAGCCCTGCCAATGCAAGGGAAGGGGGAGGGACTAAATCTGAAGGGGTGTAGACAAACTAGTGTTCTGAGGGCTCTACCATCTCCTTGGTGCTCCAGTAAGCTCATTTACATATCTTTTAAAATGTGGTTTTCTCTGCAATGGGGCAACGGACAGTCATAATCAGGGTATTGTTTTTAGCAGCATGATCAACCCTACCAGGCTGTATGCCTGGTTTAATAGGGTTGATCATGCTGAAGTGTGCCTGTTGCTGTGGTTCAAAGAGCCTTCTATCCAAGCTGTAATTGATTGTTACTAACTAGGGATGAGCGAACCGAACCGTAACGAACCAGATTCGTTACGAACTTTACCGAACGTTCGGTTCGTCCCCGAACCGAACTTTCGTCAAGTTCGTATGATCAGGTTCGTAAAAGTTTACTTTTTCCACAGAATAGACAGGATACAAGGGTTATTTATTACACAATCCTTGTATCCTGTGTGACCCTCGTGTCAAACCACCCTTTTGGAGGGAATGGCCGAGATGGGTTATTATTTTGTTCCCGAACGTATCGTCGGACGAGCGAACAGAACCGTACGAACCAGATTCGTTTAAGAACTTTTAAGACGAATCTGGTAAAATAAAAACGGCACATCAAAACTGTACCGTTTTCACAGATAGACCAGGTACAAGGGATATTTATTACTTCTACAATCCCTTGTATCCTGGTGTGACCTCGTGTCAACCACCCTTTTGGGAGGAGAATGGCCGAGATGGGTTATTATTTTCGTTCGTCCGAAGTTCGTTCGGAGAGCGAACGAACCGTAACGAACCAGATTCGTTTAAGACTTTAAAGAATCTGGTTAAAATAAAAACGGCACATCAAATGCGTACATATTCAGTTAAGTAGCGTACCTTTTGACAACGCTAGACTGTATGTTCGTTATTTGTGCGGGAATTCGCATTAGCGTACGTATTAGTGTAGATTCTCAAATATGCGTATATTCGTTCGTATAAGGTTCGTTTTAGTTCGGTTCGTACGAATCCGAACTTCAAGAAAGTTCGCCGAAGCGAACCGAACCGAACTTTTCAAAAGTTCGCTCATCCCTATTACTAACCAGTCAAACAGGCAGGATGATGGACACTAATAGGGCACATGTACATAGGGAATGAGGCAGCTGGAGGCCTCTGGATGTTACACACCGGCATCCTCTGCAGACTGAAGAAACAAATCTTCTTAGCAACGTTGTTAGATTTTCTAAGGAGACTCTTTGTTTTCTAGTACAAAGAAACATCTATCCCTAATAAAGTGTATTACAAAAATGTTAAACATCCCTGCCGATAGTATCCCTGACACTATAAACCCAAACAGTTACACTTTAAAGTGCAGAGGTGATTGAGGGTTCTTTGCTTGTGGAACTTCAGGTTCAGAGCTCAGTGGGCATTCCCTGCTTGTGCGGCTGTAGGTTCAGAGTTCAGTGAGTTCTATGGTTGTAGATTGTCAAGTCTCAGTGAGTATTCCTTGCTTTTGGAGCTTCAAGTTCAGAACTGAGTAGACATTCCCTGCTTGTGAAGTATCAGATAATTAATAATTAATTGATGCCCCTTGCTTATAGAGCTTTAAGTTCAGAACTTGGTCGATGCTTTCTGCTTGTGGAGCTTCAGGTTCAAAGCAGAGTGTCTGTCCCCTGCTTGTGGAACTTCAGGTTCAGAGCTCAGTTGGTGTTCCCTGCTTAAGGAGCTTCAGGTTTAGAGCTCAATTGGTGTTCCCTGCTTGGTCACCTTTTAGTTCAGAGCTCAATGGGTGATTCCTGCTTGTGCAGGCTCAGAGATCAATGGGTAAACCTTGCATTTGAAACTTTAAGTTCAGAGCTGAATGGGTGTTCTTTGCTTCTGGAGCTTCAGGGATAGAACTCAATGGGTGTTTCCTTATTTTGGAGCTTAATTTTAAGAAAACAATGGCTTGCATTTAAAACTTCAAGTTCAGAGCCCAGTGGGTGTTCCCTGCTTGTGGAACATCAGGTTCAGAGCTCAGGAGGTGCACCCTGTCAAGCAGCACTCTTTCCACCTCCTTTTTCTTAGTGCTGTAGCTAGTGTGCCCGTATCTTTTCCTGAAGGATCAGCTTTGCTTGTAGTCTGTAACTATGGATGAAGTTGCTTCATTTTTTATTTTAGATACAGGGTTGTTGGAGAAGTGATGATTATAATGATACAACATGGAAAAATGTTTATTTTTTCAATACTTTATCACAAAATATGGAAAATGTTTTGGTGTTTACTGGTTTACGGGCTATTGTAAAGGGAGACCCCCACCTCATTACCCTGCTCTGTCCATTGCTCCCACCTCTCCATTCAGTTTGCAGCTAGATATGGTTCTAGTCGCAATTGGAGGCCCCAGAGGTGGATGTTCCATGAACGCCTGAGATGGAACACCCCTTTAAATCACTGAATCCCTGGGTCGGTCCTAGCGATGATCACATAGGCTGCTTACACAGTGCATTCTCATAACTTTATGCCCCCTCCCCATCTGTTTGTATAGCGCCCCCTCCACCCCATTAAATCAATGAGGAAGGAAAGCGTTTACATGTAACAACAGAAAGTAACAAAATTACAATTTTTTTTACAAGATTCTTGGGGTTTCCTGAAATCACAGCCGAGGTTTTCTCAAGTCAGCGAGCTTGTACCTTTATTTCCCGTTTCCCTTGCGCTCCACGTAACGCAGCACCCAATAATTCACCCGACAAACCACACAAGTCACGTAAAAACCTATTGGCTCTGTGTGAAACTTATTCACTTTATGACCCCGCTGAATATCTGGCTGAATCGGGAATTAGACGCGCCCCTCCCCCACCAGCAGCTTATTCTAGATCCATATTAGCACTCTGTGTAGTGAGAACGATCCGCACCTTTTTCTACCAGCCACCCCCCCCCACCCCCGAAAATGACCAAAAATATTCCCCCCATTCTTCCTTATGTTCACTGGCAGACCGGCCGCAACCTCATAAAACTCCACCAAGTCTTACACGCTCGCATAAACCGCGCAGGAAATTACTGCAATTTTTCACTTTTTTCCCCGGACAGCTCCTCAGAGCTTCGTGTATTGGCTGTAAATCCCAAAATTTTCTTTCCCAACGGCCGCTTCAAGTCAGAAAAGTGAGAGATTTTATTTTGATAGCCTCTGACTCGGCTCTGCCGCACCCCTCTGTGTTATACCCCAACAGGACAAGATGGCTGACATTTCCATGACTCCTGCGCAGCGTCATATACCAGTTATGTACTGGAGCTGGGATTATTAGGAGGAGAGGGGGGCAGCTGGTAGTGTCAGTTCTGTAAGGACTGGAAAGTAGAACAGAAGCCAGGTAAAGGTCTAATCCCCATAACCATGACGGCAACAGATCCTCCATAACAGTGTCATCCACAGTGCCCCCATAACAGTGTCATCCACAGCTCCCCCATAACAGTGTCATCCACAGTGCCCCCATAACAGTGTCATCCACAGATCCCCATAACAGTGTCATCCACAGTGCCCCCCATAACAGTGGCACTGGCATCCACAGTGCCCACATAACAGTGTCATCCACAGTGC